>CAMZMU010000052.1:163839122-164247237 GCA_947311845.1 Poa pratensis
TGAAAAACATTAAATCCCCGGTATGCCGGGAGCAGATGTAATATACAATTTAAGTTCTTCGAGACTACTTTTATTTTGCTTAATGTGATCCGGACTAGGTTTATGTTGGATCATCTTAAACCGAGTCCCCGAGTCTGTTTTTCTTTTACTATTTTTGCCGAATCTTTGCTCTTGTCTACCTTTTAGGTGTTTGACAGTCGAGTCACAAGATAGGAATCATAGCATACAATACTTGAAACATGCGAGTTGTGGTTTAGAATCATCTAACATAAACAAAAAAGAAATAACAGGGGTTAGTAAACGACATGTGCCGAATCGGTTTTGGACCGAGTCCCCGAGTCCATTTTCATGTTTCCCATATTCCCACCTCTGCTCTTGACTACCATTTTGGTGTTTGTCAGTCGAGTCACGAGATCAACAACACAGCATACATTACTTGAATTTTGGGACGAGGTTCAAAACAATCCGACACATGAACGGTATGGACAAAACAGTAATAAAAAACACATGCATAAGGACGAGGCAGTCCCCGAGTCCAGACTCGGATTGCCGAAATTTCATTTATGATAAACTGAGATACATACATTGCGCCCTTAAGAGTAAAAGGGTCGAAGCAGAGCTACATTCCAGGGTCGCTTGGTTTCTTCTCCGGGTCTGTCCAGGCCATCCTTCCTTGGTTCCTGTGCATCTACAAGGTAGTACGAGTCATTGTGCATAGCCTTGCTCACAATGAATGGTCCCTCCCATGGAGGTGATAACTGTGTCGGCCTTTGCTGCGCTGCACCAGCCTTAGTACTAGATCTCCCTCATGAAACACTCGAGGGCTGATCTTCCGACTATGATAACGTCGGAGACCCTGCTGGTATACTGCTGTCCGAGATAGGGCCAATTCTCTTGCTTCCTCTAGCAGATCCACTGCATCTTCCCGGGCCTCTTTTGCCTCGGTTTCGGTATACATTGTCACCCTTGGTGCATCATATTCTATGTCAGTGGGTAGCACTGCTTCTGCCCCATAACCAGAAAAAATGGCGTATAGCCAGTTGACCGATTCGGCGTGGTCCTTAGACCCCATAGTACTGATGGTATCTCATCTATCCAGCACCCCGGAGTCTTTACCAGAGGTTCTATTAACCGGCTTTTATCCCTAATACCAAAGCATTTGATCTTTCCACCTGTCCATTGGACTCTGGGTGTGCCACTGAGGCTATGTCTAACCGGATCCCCTTATCCATGCAGAATCGGGCAAACTCTCCCACAGCAAAGTTCGTGCCATTATCCGAGATGATGCTATGGGGGTAACCGTATCTCAAAATGATTTCTTTCAGGAAAGTTACAGCCGAATGACCATCCACTTTCCGGATCGGTTTCACCTCTATCCACTTGGTGAACTTATCCACCATCACCAGCATATGTGTCATGTTACCCTAGCCGGCTTGAATTCTCCCACCATATCCAAACACCACAGCAAACGGCCAAGTGATAGGAATTGTTTTGAGCGCCGATGCGGGTAGGTGTGTCTGCTTGGCAAACCTTTGGCATCCTTCACATTTTCGGACTATGTCCTCTGCATCTGCATGAGCAGTGGGCCAGTAAAACCCATGCCGGAATACTTAGCCACCAGGGCTCTTGTACTGCAATGATGCCCACATTCTCCTTGATGTATCTCCAGGAGCATCTCCTTGCCCTCGGCTGGCTCCACGCAACGTTGTAGCACCTCGGTTGCACTCCTTTTGTATAACTCCTTGTTTATGATGGTGTAACCCTTGGACCTCCTCTGCACTCGCCTAGCTTCGGTTTCATCATTTGGCAAACTCCCCTCCGACATGAACTTCATGATTTCTTCAGCCCACTTCCGGTACTGGATGCAAAGGGAATAAGTGCTCATCTATTTCCACTGGTTCGGCCGCCATTATTTCTTCTATCAGTCTCTGTCCATTCCCTAAGATTCGGTTAGCACCATCTTCCTCTCTTCCCTCTTCCCTAAGATTTGGTAGCATTCCCCGAGTCTCGGTGCGCAGTCCCCGAGTCTCGCCATGCAGTCCCCGGGTCTCCCAAATGTACCCGACATCAACATTCATAGGAACAGCTTCAGATTCTTGCTTTGGGATAAAAATTGACTCGGAATCAGGTGAAGGCTTGATTGAAGGGATCCTTAGGTGATTCAAGGATATCCCGGGTGGGATTGCATCCCTAGACGACCCGAGTTTTGACAGGATATCAGCAGCTTCGTTCTCCAGCCGAGGTATGTGCTTGTACTCGCAGCCTTCAAAAAATCCTGAAATTTTCTGGACATGAAATCGATATAGTGCCATATTGGCATCAAGGCATCCCAATTTCCAGAAGACTGCTGCACCACTAAATCTGAATCACCAAAACATTCTATCCGGCGGATGCCGATGTCCTTAGCCACATTAAGCCCATGGATCAGTGCCTCATATTCGGCCACATTGTTTGATGCTGAGAAATGAATCTGCAACACATATCGCAACTGATCTTGCTTCGGTGATGTGAGTACTATCCCAGCACCCAGTCCGATTTTGGTTTTGGAGCCATCAAAGTGCAACTTCCAGTAATTGTAATCCGGCTTGGTGGCTCATACTGCATCTCGGCCCAGTCACAAAGGAAATCCGGTAAAGCCTGAGACTTGATAGCATCTCTTCTCTCATAATGCGGGGTGTAAGGAGACACTTCTATTGCCCATTTGGCAACTCGGCCAGTCGCATCTTTGCACCCAATGATCTCCGAGATTGGAGCTTCGCATACTACGGTGATCGGGTGCTCCTGGAAGTAATGTTTCAACTTCTTGGCCGCCAGGTATACACCATATGTCATCTTCTGGTAGTGAGGATAATTTGCTTTGAGGTTGAGATCACCTCGCTTAAATAGTACACCGGTCTCTGCACGGATTTACCCTCCTCTTCTCGCTCTACCACTATCACCACACTTACGACCCGGTTAGTAGCCGCAATGTAAAGTAGCATTGGCTCATTCGGCAAAGGTGATGCCAAATTGGTGCAGTGGACAACATCTTTTTTTTCATTGAAAGCCGAGTCTGCCTGCGGGGTCCATGTGAACCCGGTGCTCTTTTTCATCAACTGATACAAGGGCAAGGCTTTTTCTCCTAGCCGACTCACAAACCGACTCAACGAGGCTAGACACCCGGTGAACTTTTGTACATCTTTTAGACATTTAGGCAATTTCATGTTTTCTATGGCTCGGATCTTAGCCGGATTCACCTCAATACCTCGGCTCGATACAAGGAAACCGAGCAACTTTCCAGCCGGGACACCAAAGGTGCATTTATCCGGATTCAATTTTAACCGATACTTTCTCAAGTTCACAAATGTTTCCTCGAGATCCTCGAGGAGAGTGCGTTTTTCTTTAGTTTTGATGACGATATCATCGACATACACTTGCACATTTTTGCCCATTTGAGAGTGTAAGCATTTCTGCATACATCTCTGATAAGTTGCACCGGCATTTCTCAAACCGAAACACATGACACGATAGCAATACGCCCCATACGGGGTAATAAAAGCAGTCTTTATTTGATCTTTGGGGTTCAGTGGTATCTGGTGAAAACCAGAGTACGCATCAATAAAAGACAACAACTCACACCCAGCAGTAGAATCGATCACTTGATCAATCCGAGGTAAAGGAAAGGATCCTTCGGGCACGCCTTGTTCAGGTTGGTGAAGTCGATGCACATACGCCACACCTTGACCACCGCTGGTTCGTCCTTCTTCTTCTCTACCAGAACCGGATTGGATATCCAGTCTGGATGCAACACCTCCATAATGAATCCGGCTGCAAGTAGCTTAGCCAGCTCATCAAGCACCACTTTTCTTCGATCGTCTGAAAGACGCGAGTCGGTTGCCTCACCGGCTTCACATCCGGCCTGACAAATAAAGAGTGCTCTGCCAACTCCCTCGGAACACCAGGCAGGTCCTTAGCCGACCATGCAAAGATATCCCGATTCTCACGGAGGAAGTGACAGAGCGCGCTTTCCTATTTCTCGCCCAATCCGGCACCAATGATGGCCATGCGCTCCGGATTCTCCGGGTCAATGGGGATCTTCTTTGTCTCCTTGGGCACCTCAAATGTTGCACCTGCATCCGGATTGGTCATAGCCAGCACGCCGAGCTGAGCTGACTTCGCCATCGCCACTACTTCATGCATCTTGCTCTTCTCAGCTTGGATCACCAACGACTCGGCTAAGGTGGAACCAACCGTGGCACACTGTATGGCCTTCTTGTAATCTCCCGCAACGGTGATGATACCATTCGGGCCAGGCATCTTCATCTTGAGGTAGGCCACATGAGTGGATATCATGAACTTGGCTAATGCCGGCCTGCCGAGCAGAGCATGGTATGGGCTCTCCAAGTCTACCACCTCGAATTCGAGACTCTCAAGTCTGTGATTGTCCTTGGTACCAAACAGCACATCTACCCAGATCTTACCCATTGGGGAACAAGACACCCCGGGTACTATACCATGGAAGGTACAGCTCTGCTGCAACTGATTCGGCGAATAACCCAACTTGACCATTGTGTCCCGATACATGATGTTTATAGCACTGCCATTGTCAACCAAGACTCGGCTGAATCTCACATTAATCTTGGTCCAACCAAAGTCGGATCCACCACCAGTGCATAGTTTCCTGGGCTTGGCATAACCCTGGGATTATCAGCCCTGCTCCAAGTGATCTCCTGCTCGGACCAGTTCAGGTATTTTGGGACTGCTGGTGTGACTGCATTCACCTCCTTCGCCCTTCGCAGCTGACTTTTCTTGTCAGTTGGCTCGGTCACAAAAACCACATAACTTTGATGAGCCTCCTTGTAATCATTTCCGGGGTATCCACCTTGCCGACTCGGACCAGCATGTTGTTGTTGCCTCCCATATTTACCAGGTTAACCGGCTTTGTGGCTGCCGGCCTTGGAGCTCCTGCGTTCACCGGGGTTGCATTGGCTCCGGATAAAGGCGTATTTGGCCTGAAATTCGGTCTAGGAGCACCTCTCTGAGGTGGCCCTCTCTGACCTTCCGCCTGGATGCGATGATGCCAGCTACAATTCCGAGTTGAATGATTGGCCGGCTTGCGTGGGTCTGTTGTGTGATAACGGCAAGGCCCATCTATCATTGCCTCAAAAGTTAGAGGTGGACTCGGTCCATCCCACACTTTCTTTGCCCAGGCACCTTGATTCGGCCTCCAAGCTGGACCCTCATTTTTTGGTCTCTGGCTATCTCCTGCTCAGGATGATCCATATTTACTGCAGCAACCTGATCTGAACCGTATCTATAATCCGGATCTCTCCTCTTTAACCGAACTCATGTCGGTCACTGGGCCTCAATGGTCCTTCGGTTGTTGACCGGTTGCCTCCTGCTTGTTCCCACCGCATCCAACGCTGGCTGCGTCGGATCACCAAGAGCATATGTATCTGCTATCCGGATCATTTCCGCCAGGGTCTTTGGCATATCCCTCTGGAGCTTCTGCCAAAGCGGGGTGCCATGTCGGCAACCCTGCGCAAACCAAGAAATGGCCTGCTCCTCCACGACACCTTCACAAGAATTGCGAATGTTGCTCCACCGAGTCAAAAATTCTCGGTCTGTCTCCCGCTCTTCCTGCCTGCACGCAGACAAGAGCTGAGGTCGGTTTGGCCTCTTGTAAGTGCTGGAGAAGTTGCTGTAAAACGCCTGCTCCAAATCCATCCAAGAGTTGATACTACCCTCTGGTAAGTTATTCAGCCAAATCCGGGCTGGCCCTTCCAACATATGCGGGAGATACCGGACCGCCCATCGGCGATTGCCCCCCGCAATGTGCACCGAGGATACATAGTCTATCAGCCAATCCTGCGGCTTAGTGCTGCCGTTATACGGCTTTGTGATTCGGCCAAGCTGAAACAACGGCACGTTCGGCTCGTTCATGATCCGAGGCCCAAAGCATGGAGGACCTGGTGGGCCTTGCTCTTCCAGCTTCTCGGACTGGTAAATCCTATCCAACTTGAGACGCTGATCATCCGGATCCAATGTCCGAGGTCCCAGCCTGGATGCAAGTGCATTATCATACGTTTGGTATCCGGCTCGCGCCATAGCCGAATTACCATCATCATAGCGGTAGCCCGCCTGGCCACCACCTTGCTGCTGCGCTTGCACCATCACTTGCTGCTCCGCCGGGGTTGATTCTGCCCAGGAGGACGAGGTGGTTGACCTCGGCCAGCCGAATTACCCCTTCCGGCTCCCGGATTGCCTTGACCGCCATTGTTTCTGCTCTGGCCACCTCTTCCTTGAGCTGCTAGCTGCTTGCCGGCATACTCAGCATCATAGGCCTGCAGCTGTTTGCTCTTGCCCGAATTCACGCTTTGGGCCCGGTCAACTCCGACATGTGGGGATGACGCTTGCCCCTTGGATTCTGGCTAACAGCCTTAGCCGACACTACTACCGAGAACCACCAGCATCCGGATTAGCTTTCCGGTAAGCCTCATTCTGCCGGTTACACACATCAACCAGCTCATTGACCCTCTCTGCCTGCTTGCGCCAAGCATCCCCGGTTAATGTGGTCAACTCGGCTCGCGCTGCCGCTGCAGCCCTAAGATTCTTGGCCGGGGAGCTATACACCGGCTTGCCTGTACCCGATCTATGACTAGTAGCCTTACTCGAGCTCGATCTTGCGGCTCTAGCTAACTCGTCATTGAGGTCCTTACCCCTGTTACGCAAATCTGCTCTCTTGCGTGGGTGAGGCACTACCGGAGTGAAACCATCGGTGATACCATTGGCAGCATTATATCTCTCATGTCTCTATCAAATGCTTGCCTAGACTCTACCACTAACCGGGCTTCTCTTTGCAACCTCAGGCGCTCTGCCTCTAACTGAGCTATAGTAAGCTCTACGTTTGCCCCAGGGCCACTGGCCGAGCTAACTTTTCCAGGACATCCTCTAAGGGAGCCTCCCTACTTGACATGCCAAGTGGGCCAACCGGATCCGGTTTCTCCTTTGGGAACTTTGCCGTCCGAGTCGGCTTGTCACCCAAATCGGTTGGCGTGACCAGCTCCTCGGGCATGCTATTGCCGGCATCTCCTTTGCCTGCTCCAGCACTTGGCCCGGTCATCATCACCTCCACGCTACTCCCGGGGCGAGCGCTACGCCGTCAGAGAGCTGCGTGGAAAGAAGGAGGGTCCTCGGCCACGAGCACCTGCGCCGGGTACTCGCGGACAAGCTCGGTGGTGACGTAGGTGAGGAAGCTGCCGAACTGGATGAAGTGTCCATCCACAGGGAGTGGCCCTCCCGCGAAACAGCCGGCGTTGTCGCTGATGAAGGTGAACCCGCCGTAGTTGCAGACGAGCCCGGACCGCACACGCACGCCGGAGCTGGTGACGGAACCCGTCCGGATGGAAACCCCAGCTCCATGAGATAATGGCACTGCCAAGAGGAAGAGGACAAGCCTCTGCCCCCTGTCAGTCCAACGGCCGGACTGTCAGGCCCTAGCAGGCCTATCTTGCCACTTCGGGCAAAAGCAGGTGTAGCCCACCGGGTCTAGGTCATAGCCTCTTTCCTGAATTGGCCGAGTCAGCTCCTAGGTTGCTGCGCTCCCAGGAATCCCGTGTCTCGACCTGGCTGTCTTCTGAGCCTCGGGCGGGAGGCCTGCAGGACCCGTGAACTTACTAACATTACTCAGCCCTTGTGCATTATCCGACATTGCAGGTAAGCTGGATCCTTCCAGGCAACCCGGCTAGTTAAGCCGGATCTCTTCTTCTGATCCGGCTAGACCTTCCCTGATCCCCTTTGGCATCTCCCTGCACTTAAACAAGATTGAGTACTAACCGGCTTTCTCAACCGATCCGGTCCAAGTGATCCGGCTTGAGTGACCCGGATTGACTTTCCTTTCCACTTTATAGCTCCCAACACCACCTCTTTGCCCTACCCGGGGGCAGCCCTCCGACATATAGTGTGGAAAATGATGTTTGCTTGCAGAGAATGTAAAAGAACAATGATTGCAGTAGGTTGTATTTCAGATGTAAAAGAATGGACCGGGGTCCACAGTTCACTAGTGGTGTCTCTCCATAATAAAATACTAACATGCTGGGTAAGCAAATTACAGTTGGGCAATTGACAAATAGAGAGGGCATAACAATGCACAGACATGTCATGATGATCACTATGAGATTTACTTGGGCATTACGACAAAGTACACAGACCGCCATCCAGCATGCATCTGTGTCTAAATAGTCCACCTTCAGGTTAGCATCCGCACCCCTTCCATTATTAAGTTGCAAGCAATAGACAAATGCATTAAGTATGGTGCATAATGTAAACAATACTAATATCCTTAGACAAAGCATTGCTGTTTTACCCGTAGTAGCAGCAGCACATCCACAACCTTAGAACTTTCTGTCACTGTCCCAGATTAAATGGAGGCATGAACCCACTATCTAGCATAAATACTCCCTCTTGGAGTTACAAGCATAAACTTGGCCAGAGCCTACACTAATAACGGAGAGCATGCAAGATCATAAACAACACATATAAGATAGATCAATAATCAACTTGACATAGTATTCAATATCCATCGGATCCCAACAAACACAACATGTAGCATTACAATAAGATGATCTTGATCATGATAGGCAGCTCACAAGATCTAAACATGATGGCATAAAAGGAGAAGACAACCATCTAGCTACTGCTATGGACCCGTAGTCCAGGGATGAACGACTCACGCATCACTCCGGAGGCAGGCATGGTGATGTAGAGCCCTCCGGTGATGATTCCCCTCTCCGGCAGGGTGCCGGAGGAGAACTTCTGAACCCCCCGAGTTAGGGATGACGGCGGCGGCAGAGGATGTTTTCTGGAATAATGGCTCGGTATTTTAGGGTTTTCGCGTCTGGGGGAATAAATAGGTGAAGGGGCAACGTCGGTGGAGGCGCGGGGCCCGCTCCCCATAGGGTGGCGCGGTAGGGGGCCCACCCGCGCCACCGTATGGGGAGGGCGCCCTGCTGCCCTCCTTCGTCTCTTCTTCGGACTTCTGGAACGTGTCGGGAAAAATAGGCATGTGGGATTTTGTTTCGTTCGATTCCGAGAATATTTCCAGAACAGCTTTTCTGAAACCAAAAATAGCAGAAAACAGGAACTGGCACTGTGGCATCTTGTTAATAGGTTAGTCCCAGAAAATGCATAAAAATGCTATGAAGTGTGAATAAAACATGTAGCTATTGGTATAAAACTAGCATGGAACATAAGAAATTATAGATACGTTGGAGACGTATCAGCCGACAAGATTGGTGAGCTAGAAGATCAACTTTTTGAGGAACAATTATTCCGTGAGCAACTTGAGGAGACACAAGCCATGGATCTTTCCAAGGCAAAAGAAACTCGTGAAACCTCTATTCAAATTGCTATTGATCTAAAAAGTAAAAATTAGGAACTTGTAGAGAGTCATAACAAACTCTTTGAGGGTTTTGAGCAACTTAGGGAAACCCACAAGGTAACCTCAAGTGAGATCACTACACTCAAGGAGTCATATGCCAAACTACAAGCTCAATTTATCTATGCTAGCTTCACCACTTCTCATAATGATAAAGATGCAAATGCTTGTACCACTAACCCTTTATGTGTCAAGGCATCTCTTATTGAGGAGAACACTAGGTTGAAGGCCCAACTTGATAAGGGCCTAGCCACTTGTATCCAAGGGGAAAAGAACCTCAATGATCTTTTGAGCAATCAAAAGGGAGTGGTTGGCAAAGAAGGTATTGGGTTCGCACCCAACTCTAAGAAGGTCAACAACAACAAGAAGAAGCTAACTCTCCTTTCCAAAGATATTGTTTTTGTGAAGGAGGGGGAGTTGGCCAAAGCAAATGACAACTCTATTGGGAGTGGTAATGTCACTAGGGGCAATGTCACTCACAATAACTTTGCGGGAAAATACAACCCTTCATATGTTCTTTTGGAATCTAGAAATTGTTGTGTTTTTGCTAATTATGTTGGCACTTCATATGGAGATGATTATCACTATGCTATTTGGGTTACAAAGACCCTTGTGACTAACAAAAGAGGACCCATTCCAAAATGGGTACCTAAATCAAAGACTTGATTAATTGTAGGGTTTCTCTTCCGGTGGATCTTCATGGCTCATTGATAGTGGATGCTCATCCCATATGACCGGAAGCAAAGAACTAGTAAAGGACTTATTGAAACAACTACTCTCATTCTCTCATGTCACCGTTGGGAACAATGCAAGACTCAAGGTAGTGGGAGTTGGTAAGGTTGTGATCACTCCGGAGTTATCCATTGAGAAGGTCCTCCTTGTTGAATCCCTTTCATACAATTTACTTTCCGTTGGTCAATTATGCAATGCCGGTTACACGGTTATTTTTAACAAATACCACGTGACCATACTTTTCACTCAAACACTCAATGTCGCCTTTGTTGGATTTCGTGAAAACGGTTTGTATGTGGTTGATTTCTCGAAAGAGACCACTCAAATCGCTACATGTCTAAAGGCTAAAGGCGACAAGGGGTGGCTTTGGCATCACCGACTTGGCCATGTCGGTATGAGAAATTTACAAACTCTTGTAAAGGGTGGACACGTGGTAGGACTAACCGATGTTAATTTTTCCAAAGATCGTCCTTGTAGTGCTTGCATAGCCGGAAAGATGCATGAAAAGAACCACCTCAAGAAGACCATCATCTCCACCGAGAGGCCATTGGAGCTTCTTCATATGGATCTTTTTGGGCCTCCCACTTATGATAGTCTTGGTGGGAAGAAATATTGTTTGGTTATTGTGGATGATTATTCAAGATATTGTTGGACTTTCTATATCAAGAAGAAGAGTGAAACTCAAAAGATATTCATTGACTTTGCAACCCTTGTTCAACGCCAATGTGGCACCAATATTTTGGCAATAAGAAGTGATAATGGTACGGAGTTCAAGAATTACACTATGGATGATTTCCTAAGAGGGGAGGGCATTCAACACCAATATTCCGCTGCATATACTCCCCAACAAAATGGTGTCGCCGAAAGGAAGAACGACACTCTTATTGATATGGCAAGAACTATGATGGCCGAATTTCATTCCCCATATAACTTTTGGGCTGAAGCCATCAACACCGCTTGCCACTATTCAAACCGGCTCTTCTTTTGTCCTCTCATGCAAAAGACACCATATGAACTCCTTATCGGTAAAAAGCCAAGTGTCTCTTACTTTCGAGTATTTGGTTGCAAATGCCATGTTTACATTAAAGGTTGCAAACTTGCTAAATTTGAGTCTAGATCTTTTGATGGTATTCTTGTTGGATATGCCGCAAACTCTCATACTTATAGGATCTACAACATATCCACCGGGTGTGTTGAAGAGTCTATGAACATGGAGTTTGACGAGGATAATTGTTCCCAAGCGGGGCATATCTATTATATAATTAAAACACAAGACAATCAATGGCTCGGATTAATCAAGCGTTTAGCATGAAAAACGAACGGCTTAGATTTATTCCTCACGTGCACATAAATCAAACCAATCTAACGCTATAAAAAGAAGTCCACCAGTCACAATTGAGCACGTCTCTGCATGGAATCGATCACACACGGGATCCATCACGTTCGCCTACAAGGAAAAATAGAAAGATCACGCACGTATATAGAGGAGTCACCATCGTACTAGAATACCATCGTACTAGAATAGGAAAGATCTCCAAGACCCCATGTACGATCGATCCATCCAGCCATGTAGCACAATACATATGCATGATACGTGCAACCGCTCCGGCGGCATGGCCGTTCCGCCTTCTCTTCCCGTTCCCGATGTCGCCGTCTCAGCCGCCATGCATAACCGAGGAACGAACATCAACAGTCGAACTAAGCATCAGGAAGAGCCAGGCATAGATCTTACACATCAGCGATGGAGATGGTGCGGCCAAGCGTAATGCATGTGATGAGCACGAAGCACGACAAAGTCGATCTGGCTCCAACGAAGCTAACTCGAGGAGACGACGACAATCACGCGCCAACGAAGTTGACGAACACACAAGGCTAATTACCTCAAGTTGCGATGGGAGATACTGGACTAAGCGATTGATCTGGCGCTGCACAGCAGCCGGTCGCCCACCATGTTCCGTCCACGGGTGCACTTGGTATGTCCGTCTTCCCACAGTTCGATCTACTCGTCTAACGCACCGTCACAGAATCGTGGCATCTCGATTTTGCATCTGCGGCCTTCTCCATGAGAAGCAAGCGCCAAATAGATAGAAAAATCTTGGAGATCGATGTTGCAAGGCCAAATTTTCAGGTGATCAATCGACATGTGTTGAGATCTTGAAAGTTGACGGCGGCAGGTGCAGCGTTCATAGCCCCAAGTAAGACAAGGCCGGCAGCCTCGCAACCAAACCAACACATCTGAGACTAGCCGCCACATGTTTCCATGCTTGATCATCGACCATGGCTCCGATCAGCTTCTATTCTTCGGATCACCAGTTCGCGTAATGGTTGTGGAGTAGCAGATGCGCCGTTGACAGTTCGAACAAGAGAGAAGTATTGCTGCCATCGTGGGGAACACACGTATTCCTCACAGTCTTCCTCTTGCCCCCTGCATCAGCCCAATGTGCGGCCTATAGCAATAGCAAGGAAGATAGGATGTCCAGAGTTTACGACGCACGCCGGAACGCCGGCGGAATCATTATGAACCGTTCCAGAATTGTGTGGTACACATGAGAAAAATTGCGGGTAATTAAGTGCCTGCTCCTCATGTATCGATCTACTGATACGCATGATTCAAGTATTTCTCAATGTCTTAGTCTGAATAATGGACAGATGCTGAGTTCCTGACTCTTCTCATGTCATGTTTGGTAATGTTTCATGTGTGTTATTTCAGGGAGCTATCAAAAAAAGTTATTGCAGGGAGCTTCATGTTTGTTATTGCATATTCGACGAGGAGGATAGGATAAGCACATATTGACGACATACTGGGACAGCGGTGGAATCATCACCCACCATCCCTGAATTGTGTGATACGCATGAGAAATTTTGTTGGTATTTGCCTTCTTCACTGATGACAACATTGCACTAAACTATAAAGGCTATTACTGAAATTCATTGATGTTTGCAAATCTGCGGGGCAACATTTGCAGGTAATAGTTCCTATTTTGTTAATTTTACGTTTCCTTATTATCCGTCTAGAACATGAACAAGAAATAACTTATGCTCCAAATATTGCATATTATGTTTATCAATTTTTACTTATCTCGATGTATCTTTAGTTTTGCTCTTGGCCCAGGACATAAGCGCCACATGCCTCTGTCATCTATTTAGAAACGTTTATGGACGGTAGTACAAGGGAGTCCAGTAAGGATGCTCTGAAATCAGTGTCGCATAAATTCTTTTGTACGCAGCATGCACATCTCCTTTCATATACTTTTTGGCGAATAATGTATTGAGGTCAAATCCCATGTTCACTTCTGCAACTTCCTGTTCTAATTGTTAAAGATCTACACATGATAGCTAACAGTGTTTGTTCCTGCTCCTTTTCAGAATTATTAGAGTCCAGACAATAGTGACCAACTTTGCTAGACTATTTTCTGACCTCTCTCCAATGTTATGTATTGGCAATTTAATTCTAATATTATTATGGGTGCCCAGTTGCTAGAGAAGGTGTAAGTTTTGTGGAGGAGCAGATTTTCATGGAACTTTGTATTAGATATGATCGCTTACGTCTTTGGGTGACTATCACAATCATCTGGTCAACCAGGCTATCAACACAGTACTTGAAATTGCAACAGAGCGGAGTAGACGTCTAGCAAAGGGCTGGCGGCAACCTATGACGATGCTGAAAGCAGCATTACCCGGTGTCGAGTGGTCGCAATTGCTGCACTGCAGGTAAGTTCATTGGATTCCTATGTCGAATGTTTTGTTGGTATTTACACCCCCCATATTTGTCATCTTGCAGATTTCGTAGCTTCCCAAAATCAAATCAGATTCTTTGGTCTTGCGTTTTTCTGATGTTCGCATTTAGCTTAACAACCATATATTTACGAAATTAGTGATAGGCAGGAGTGCATTCCGAAGGTCAAGAAAGTGCTGTTATGCAATCACATATCGGAGTGCTTTTGTCCTGCAAGTGCGTATTTACACATTCTCTTTCTTTGCATATGTATAGTGATATATCACAGGAACTCGACTAAAACATTCATGATTGTCTCAGTTATATAGATCCCTCCTCAAGGATATTGATTGGTTCAGGTGGAAGTGTTGCGTTCAATGGAGATTATTCTCGAGTTTATGAAAATTCACTACATCTGAATCATGAGAGTATCATCCAATATTAAAGCAATACTTATGAGGTGACTGACTTCAAAAACTACAATATATCTTACAAGATTAAGATGTTCATGAAATAAACAAAGAAGCAAGGCAGTATTTTGTTCTCTGCATTACTTAGCTGATCTTTCGACTCTAATTATACCAACAGCCCAATATTTGTACCATATCTTCTCTATGGATATATATAGAAGTGAAAGTGCGGTGTCCACCTTAATTCTCTCCAATGTATTCCATTGTTTTTTATCACACTATATAGTTAGTATCTATCTATTTAGTACTGGTGCATCTAGAGTTTGCATTCTATTTTTCAGGTAAAATGATGATACCAATGTGGTTTCGAGCTGTTGTGTGGATGTGCTGAGGTCACCGACGTCCTTGGGTCAACATCGTCGCCTCCGCCAGGTAACTGAGGCAAGGTCACTGCAGCCCCTGCGTCAACTTCACACACAACACACTGTTGAGGTTCACCCATTGACTCCTTTGTTGATTCTCTCCTATGTCTAATTGAATTGATCTACGAAGTTGTCTACACACGTGTAAGTATTGAAATTGATAGGGAGTTGTATACGTATGTGTGTGTGTTTAGATATGAAATTATAGATGGATCTCATAAACATTTGTTCTTTTTGTGCCCACTATGTACAAATCTTTAATTTTAGGCACGTAAAATTGATGCACTGTAAAATATCATATTATGGTCCCACTACATCGAAAGAAATATTATTTATATTATTTCACTTTTATTTATTTTGGAAATAATATTTGTTATGATCAACAGTTCGTAAGAATTGTCATTTTTATACTTATCTCTTTATGGAACCATATTTAAAAATAGAGGCAAATACTTTTTATTAGCTGTATCCGTTTTCTACATTGCTGTTTCCTGTGGTGTAGAACTTGCGTGAGTGCTGTAAGTTGAGTAGTTCTTAGTGTACTTATTACATGTTCTGTTACTTCGTAATCACTCCACTAAGGAAGCAATTAAATTTCTAACAATTACATTGTGTTTGATATGCTTAGGAGAACATATTGCCGATAGCTGAATAATATCTACTACCAATGTTTATTGCAGCAGAACATATAATTGCTGCTACTTCTGGCTTGCTAATGCTCAAAACAACAACTTCAGTTCACATCTCTTGCCGGCAACTGTCTCCGGAGAGATTGGCGAATCGACAATCCCCTTGCCGTCTTTCCGGCAACTGTTGTGTCCCATCTTCAGGTAATCCTACCTGAAAATCAGCCAATAAAGCACGTCACAACTATAAGGTATGGTTGTCTCCTTCTCTTTTGATCGGAGATAGTGCACAAAACAGGTCTAACAAGTGGTATCGTTATGATTTTAGGGCATACCCTATCATGTTATTTTCCTAGCAATGGTACTTACGTATTCTATTCCGTACAAAGCTTTTCTTAATA
The DNA here is from genome assembly GCA_947311845.1 of Poa pratensis. Classification (NCBI taxonomy): domain Eukaryota; kingdom Viridiplantae; phylum Streptophyta; class Magnoliopsida; order Poales; family Poaceae; genus Poa; species Poa pratensis. Next base: position 163,854,844 of record CAMZMU010000052.1, read on the forward strand.
TATTTCATTTCTCTTCATTTGTGCAGGCATCCAAACCTTTAGGATAATGGTTGTTGAATACATGACAACCCAATTTCGGTATTTTAGCTGGATGTCTGGCAGATTTATTTCTTGCCTTTTAAAGTTTGCTCAAAAGAATAGATACATCATAACAGAGACCGAATCGGAATCGGGCCAGGCCCCTAATACATTATAGTATATCACGGTAATAATATAAATTATATGAATCTATTGGAGGTATTATGGTTTCAATGATTGATCATGTAGGAGCAGAATAGGTAGTGGATGTTGCTATTGTACAGTACATCACTCATCCTTGGTATGGAAATTATTGATCGCAAGCCAGAAGAGAAAGGCGTCACTACCAATTGTTGTAGCTTGAAGGAAAAAATACAAATTGAAGGATAGAGTGGACTCCGCCACAATAGAACTTACTCAAGTTTTGCATTCATATATAACATATGAAAAGTATTTCATCTAGCCGCGCAATTGCGCGGGCCACCCAGCTAGTTGATCATGATGATGTAGGTGATGAAGAGCCATCTCATGCCATAAGAACTATGGGCATCGGTGAACTCATTCCTAGTGAAGAACCCATTGTTACTCAAGAAGAATGAACAAGTTCCACCCAAGTTGAGCCATCTACCTCAACAAGTGATCAACAAGCTATCCATGATCAAGAACAAGAACATGAAGATCAAGAAAATGGTTAAGACCCACACCCAACTCTAGTGGTGAACAAGAGAATGAACCCATGACTCCAAGAACTCCACTTAGGGGTGACCATGATCAAGATGAAGGCAATGATGAAGATATTTGTGTTGGTGAATCTATTGGTCAAGCTATGGAACGTGATGTCATCCGGCGTGCATCAAAATTGGATTATCAACAACACTTCAAAGAAAATATCCTTGGGAGTATCCGTAGAGGTGTGGCCACTCGCAATCAATTAGCTAACTTTTGTGGTCATGTCTCTTGCTTGTCTAGCTTAGAACCTCTCAAGGTATATGATGCTCTTGAAGACATGGATTGGGTTGCGGCTATGCATGAAGAGTTGAACAACTTCGAGCGCAACAAAGTGTGGTCATTAGTGGAAAGACCAAATGACTCCTCCCATAATGTCATTGGAACCAAGTGGATATTCAAGAACAAGCAAGACTCAAATGGAAAAGTCATCCGCAACAAAGCAAGATTGGTTGCACAAGGCTACACCCAAATCGAAGGAGTCGACTATGGTGAAACCTATGCCCCCATTGCTAGACTTGAATCCATTCGCTTACTCATTGCCTATGCATCCACTCATAAAATTACTTTACATCAAATGGATGTTAAAAGTGCTTTTCTAAATGGTCCACTAAATGAACAAGTATATGTGAAAGAACCTCCGGGTTTTGAAGACCCCAATTTTCCTAACCATGTCTACTTACTCCATAAGGCTCTTTATGGGCTCAAGCAAGCTCCACGTGCTTGGTATGATCATCTCAAGGAGTTCTTAGTAGACCGTGGCTTTGCAATTGGGGTAATAGATCCCACCCTTTTCACAAAAAGAATAAATGGAGAATTTTTCGTATGCCAAATATATGTTGATGATATTATCTTTGGTTCTACTAACCATAAATTTAGTGATCAATTCTCCAAGCTAATGACCAAGGAATTTGAGATGTCTATGATGGGAAAATTGAATTATTTTCTTGGCTTTGAAATCCATCAATTTTGAGAAGGGACATTCTTATGTCAAGCCAAGTATATCAAGGACATGCTCAAGAAATTTGATATGAACAATGCCAAGCCATATAAGTTTCCTATGGACTCCAAAGCGGATCTTCACTAAGATCCGAATGGTAAGGAAGTTGATCAAAAGCTTTATCGTTCTATGATTGGATCTTTGCTTTACCTTTGTGCATCTAGACCGGATATTATGTTTAGTGTGGGTATGTGTGCAAGATTCCATTCAAGTCCTAGGGAAAGTCATGAAACCGCGGTTAAAAGGATTCTAAGATACTTGATGGACACTCCTAACTATGGTCTTTGGTATCCCCATGGAACAAGCTTTGATCTTGTAGGTTATTCGGATGCGGATTGGGCCGGTTGCAAAATGGATAGAAAATCAACTTCGGGGACTTGCCAATTCCTTGGTAGGTCTCTTGTGAGTTGGTCTTCCAAAAAGCAAAATTGTGTGGCCTCGTCATCCACCGAAGCCGAATACATCGCCGCCGGTAGTTGTTGTGCACTATTATTATGGATGAGGCAAACTTTAAAGGATTATGGTGTCATTTGTGATAAAGTGCCTCTTTTATGTGATAATGAAAGTGCTATCAAAATTGCACACAACCCGGTTCTTCATGGCAAGACTAAGCACATTGAGATTCGGTATCATTTTATTCGAGATCATGTTGAGAAGGGTGATATTGCAATCAACTATGTCAACACCAAGCATCAACTCGCCGATATGTTCACGAAGCCTCTTGGTGAAGGAAGATTCAAGGAGTTGAGAGGAGAACTCAATGTGGTGGACATATCCAATTGGACTTAGTGGACTTCTTGCATACCTACCCATATTAGACGATACTTATTTGGTTTAGATGTAGGCATGGACATAGGGGGAGTGCGGTCCTAATACATTGGACTATCCCTCCCCCATTATGCCGATAGTAAAAACTCATTTTGTCTCTATATTTTCATTTTGATGAACTTTGAGCTTAATTGACGAGTAGTGGCGGTGAACCCAAGATATATCTTTGCGGTGTCACACCACATACACTCATACATGGTGGCCTAGGCCACCGACATCTTCTTTGTGAAGATTTGATCTTTTTGGAGCTTTATGGCCTTTTTGCCTATCCGTTGTTCTTTATGGAAAACACGCTCAAATGATGCTTCTTATTTGATCTTCGTGCCTCTTACCAAGTTTGAGTGTGAACTACCATCTCCAGTGACGTTGTATCTTATCCCAGGCCTATCTTTTCAAAAACCTTGCTCCTCTTGTATATTGCATGTCCAACAACCAAAATCTGGCATTTTTGAGTCGGCGGGGCCGGAAACTCCGGTCCATTGGGCCGGATTATCCGGTCTGACTGAAGTTTCCGCCCTAAACCCCGGAATCTCTGGCACAGGCTGGAGACTCCGGTGTGTTTAGGCCGGAAACTCCGGTCTGGGCAGTTTCACAGGGATCCATTAAGGGGATCGGGGTGGGAGTTGACTTCACAACTTCCCACACCCCGACCCCCATCCTCTCCCCTGCCGCCGCCGCCTCGGAGTGCTGCTCCGGCTGCTCCCCGCCGCCGGAATCCGCCGTGCCTCCGGCCTCCTCCACCTCACCAACGCAGGGGACCTTCCTCTCCTTCGTTTGGGCTGCACCATGGACAAAAAGGGTACCTCACTCTCTCTCCTTAGGTTTTCACCCTAGATCTAAGTTTGGAGAGTAGTTCCCCTAGTTTTTCTTGGTGTAGAACCTTTTAGATGGCAAGGTGTATCCTAGAAGAAATCCTAGAATTCTCAGCACAAAGTTCTTCGAACTAAATCAAGGTTTCCCCTCTCAGGGCCGGAGACTCCGGTCTTCTAGACCGGAAACTCCGGTCTGGGCCGGAATCTCCGCCCCCTGAGGCTGGAAACTCTGGTGTAGATCAGGATTTTTGTGCCCAGAATTTTTTGGTTACTTCTCCTTTTGTTCCTGGACATGCAAGCTTATCCCCATGTTTTTCTCCTACTCTGTATCTCACAGGTGTTCAGAGGGCAAAGTCTTCCGTCAAACATCCTCACAAGACATCAAGGAGAGATCATCGTGCTCAAACAAGGGACAAGCTCTTGTATGACAGCAACACTGCCCGCCTGAGATAGCAGGGTACCATAGATGAAGAAGCCACAAGACATGCTGCCCTAGGTGGGTTTGATGATGAAGAAGAGGCCGAAGAGCTCATTTTGACTCCTTGACCACTGTTTTGGGCATGGGGAAGATTGAGTTTCGTCGGATGAGATCACAGCAGTTCTATGACTTGCCATCCAACACCACTGACCCCAACTGACGTGGGAATACCCTCCGGGCACCCGACCGTTGGCGTACCCGATGCAGCCCAGCACCTGGAGGCCCATGAAGCCCAACAAACTACAACTTGGAGTACAAGACAAGAACCTCATGTAAACCCTACCTGGCTCCCTTTATAAAACCAGGCAGGGGCACCCCATAGAGGGGATCCCCACGGGACACAACATAGATGCATAGACATAGCGAGACCACGTCTCCCCATCGCCATTACGGCCACCATGTAACATCTTCATACATCTATACAGATCAGACAAGCATGATGTAGGTCTTTACCTCACAATGAGGGGCCGAACCTGGGTAAATCCTTACTTGTCAGCCGTACGGAACTACCAGCGCGCCATCTTCTTCCTCTCAATCAACCCGGGGTACTCGACCCTGGGACTTGCCGAGGTGATCCCTCGTCAATTGGCGCCGTCTGTGGGAAGAACGTGCACTGGATTCAATGTTTCAGCGGCTCCAATCTACTTCGACAACGGCGGCGGCGTTCCGTGTGCATACCCGCACGATCCAATCTGGCAGCGGCGTCTGTCGAGGGCGCGGCGCTCCGTCGGTGCGATCAAAGCTGGCGGTGCATAGCACGTGAGATCCGATCTTGCTGCGGCGCTCGCTCGTGTGCTCGCGCGTGACGGCGTCCCGTCCCTGCAAGCTACGTACGATCCAATCTTGTCGACTAAGCCACGGCCGCTGGTGCCTTCTGCGTGTGGGAATCCATGCATGTCTTCTGCCGTCCATCAGCGCGGTGGTGCAGTGAAAGCCCGGCGAAAACTTCATGTCCTCGCTGCACGCATGCAGGCAGCCGACGAGAACACATGCAACGCATACATGCATGGATCATAGATCGATCCTTATCCTTGTATTATTCGTTTAATTGTGCAGTCACTATTTTCTGCTAATAGCTTTGATCTCTTATTAATCATGATGTGCATGTACACGGGGAACCGAGCCCCAAAGATCATCACAAGATGCTGCTACGCATACGGCAGGGACATGCACGAGGCCGCAACGGCAGTCCAATCTGATCAGCCGTACCATGATCAACAGCGATCAACGTCGACGGAACAAACACATCGACTTCGACTGCGCGCACAAGGAAGACTGCCAACTCGGGATGACGGTGGCGTTGTGCATTTTTCATCGTCTGCTCGACAATCTCTGCACTGATGCAGGGCGCGCCCAGGACTCGGGGGCTGGCGGCTCAACGTCAACAACAACAAGCTCATCGTTGCACCCGACAGGCGACTCGAGTGCCCTCACCGGCTCCGCCTCCGACGCTCGGGGGCTGGCGGCCTCGTCTTCATCGACTCTGCCTCCGACGCTCAAGGGCTGGCGGCCTCGCCTTCATCGGCTCCTCCTCCGACACTCGGTGGCTGGCGGCCTCGCCTTCATCGGCTTCTCCTCCGACACTCGGGGGCTGGCGGCCTCGCCTTCATCGGCTCCTCCTCCGACACTCGAGGGCTGGCGGCCTCACCTTCATCGACTCTGCCTCCGACACTCGGGGGCTGGTGCTTCGTCAACGACAAGTTCATCGCTGCACTCAACACGCAACTCGAGTGCCTTCATCGACTCGGCATCGTCGACTCCCCTTCGCTGGCCTAATAAGGGACTCGGGGGCTGAGCGTTGCCCGTGCGGCGTCGACTCCGGCCCGCCGCTTCGACTCCCTCCGTCGCACTTCACGGCGTCGACTCCGTCCTCTACGACATCCACAACTCGCCAAGATCGCATCCATGATTTGACAACTTCTACAACCACTTTGTCCGCTGTGTCGACTCCGGTCCGCCGCGTCGACTGCCTCTACGGCACCACTCTGCAGCGTCGACTCCGGTCCGCCGCATCGACTGCCTCTGTGGCACAACTCCGCCGCGTCAACTCCGGTCCGCCGCGTCGACTGCCTCTGCGGCACAACTCCGCCGTGTCGACTCCGGTCCGCCACGTCGACTGCCTCTGCGGCACAACTCCGCCGCGTTGACTCTGGTCCGCCGCGTCGACTGCCTCTACGGCACAATTCCTCCGCGTCGACTCCGGTCCGCCGCATCGACTGCCTCTACGGCACAATTCCTCCGCGTTGACTCTGGTCCGCCGCATCGACTGCCTCTACGGCACAATTCCTCCGCGTCGACTCTGGTCCGCCGGGCCGACTGCCTCTACGGCACAACTCCTCCGCGTCGACTCCGGTCCGCCGCGTCGACTGTGTCTACGGCACAACGCCGCCGCGTCGACTCCGGTCCGCCGCGCACAAACACATTCGCCTTGGCCACACCTGATGCTTTCCCCGGGTGTTGCACCGCACAGGCCACAAAGAAATTTGCCTTGGCCACACCTGATGCTCTCCCGGGTGTCGCGCCACACAGGCCACAAACAAATTCGCCTAGGCCGCACTCGAACACTCGGGGGCTACGCCATACAGGTCCAACAACAAAACCTAAGCCTCACTGGAACACTCGGGGGCTGCGCCATACAGGTCCAACAAGAAAACCTAGGCCGCACTCGAACACTCGGGGCTGCGCCATACAGGTCCAACAAGAAAACCTAGGCCGCACTCGAACACTCGGGGGTTGCGCCATACAGGTCCAACAAGAAAACCTAGGCCGCACTCGAACACTCGGGGGCTACGCCATACAGGTCCAGCAATGCAGTAGGCCGTTCGGCTGAGCAAATACTCGATATGTTTGTCGAGTCCACCAAGTAGGCCGTCAGGCTGAATGAGCACTCGAATCTCATTCGAGTTCCACAAGTAGGCCGTCAGGCTGAGCGAACACTCGAAACTCATTCGAGGTCCAAAAGTAAGCCATCAGGCTAAAAACTGCAACATATAGTAAGCCCACATGCTGGAAAAAAAACTGTTTTATCAGTGATTCCTTAAGTTACTCCCATCGGGAGGGTTTTAGAAATTTCTTTCGACTGAGAGAGGTTTTTGAGATTAACCTCAATTACAAGCAATTCAGCTTAATCTCGGGGGCTACTCCCATCAGGAGCACTGTTTGCGCTCCCGATAGACTCAGTCGAAACATTACCGACTAAAGCATTCTCTGTAAGCCCTCAACGGCCGGAGTCGAATTTCTTTAACTATCCTTTTCAGGAACAAGACGGCGTGCCTAGGAGGAAAGAGTACTTACCCGACGCATCGACTACGCCTACACGACATGCTGCTTTGAGTCTCTGCCTGATTCTTCGTATCGACCAGACACTCGGGGGCTCCAGACGTGGGAATACCCTCCGGGCACCCGACCGTTGGCGTACCCGATGCAGCCCAGCACCTGGAGGCCCATGAAGCCTAACAAAGTACAACTTGGAGTACAAGACAAGAACCTCATGTAAACCCTACCTGGCTCCCTTTATAAAGCCAGGCAGGGGCACCCATAGAGGGGATCCCCACGGGACACAACATAGATGCATAGACATAGCGAGACCACGTCTCCCCATCGCCATTACGGCCACCATGTAACATCTTCATACATCTATACAGATCAGACAAGCAGGATGTAGGTCTTTACCTCACAATGAGGGGCCGAACCTGGGTAAATTCTTACTTGTCAGCCGTCCGGAACTACCAGCGCGCCATCTTCTTCCTCTCAATCAACCCGGGGTACTCGACCCTAGGACTTGCCGAGGTGATCCCTCGTCACCAACTTTCCAAGGAGAGAGCAGCAGCTGATTATGCATGAGATATATGCCCGCATTGAGAAGCATATGGTGTGTGAGCAAAAGGTGTTGAACCTTGAGAACTTGAACAAGAAGCCATACTTTCAAGAGGCCGTGTGGATTGCTCGGAAGCTTGGTCTTGAGAAGCTCATCTCTCACACTCATGAAGACTATGATATTCAGCTCATTCATCAGTTCTTCGCCACCGTGGTCTTTGATAATGATGAAGAGGTCACCATGATTTGGATGACCGGTTCTCACAAGTGCACCTCCAACTTTGTAGAGTTTGGAACATGCTTGGGATATGAGTTCAAGGGGGGCACTACTCCTGTTGGGAAGAGGATGCATGTGGAAGGGACTGCCTACAACAAGCGTCGCTTGCGCCCTTTATATTCAGTTGCATCATCTGTTGGCACTAATCAAGACCTCCTCCCCACCTTCAACATTTTCCTTCGCATGGTTCGGTTCAATCTTGCTCCTCAAGCCGAAAATGTGGATGCCATTCGAGGAGGGCTTGTCAATCTCCTATACCATGCTTACAAGGTGCTCCAAGCCGGTCCGGATTGCCAAGGCCAAGAAGTTGATGTCATGGATTTCATCAAGTGTGAGATGCATTGGGCCATATTTGAGCACAAGAACCCTCTTTATGCACCATATGTGATGAAGCTCATCCTCCTCAAGGTGCCCACCGTCGATCTCTCTCGCCTCACCAAGCATCCCAAGGGCACTCTACATCAACTTAGCAAGCACTCCAAGCAACCATCCTCCTCTCATGCACCTCCTCCACAATCTAGTGATGAGGAAGCGGCGACCGAGGCCCCAATGCCTAGAAGGAGAAGCAAGAATGCCAACCCTCCCTCATATCTTCAAGGAAGGGCCGAAGTGAACAAGGAAGTGAGTAAGCTTTCTTGGTGGAAGAGAAAGTTGCTTTGCATGGATGTTGCTCTTCACAAGGAGAACCACGGGTCATATGTGAGGGAGAAGCACATCATTGACAACCAAAACATCATGATCAAGGAGTTACGCAAGCTTAACAATGGTAGCATCACTCCTCCTCCGGAAGAAGATGAAGATGGCAATCCTATTATCTCCTCCTCGTCCGCCGAGACTATCCCATATGATAAATGGAACAAATACGTCTTTCCTTGGGCTGATTATGACGATGTGACATCCTTGCCCTCATCTTCTCGCAACACCGGCAAGGCTCCCATGAATCTTTCCGATGAAGACTACAATCAAGAAGGGGATGATGATATGGAAGAAGACTCTGAGTGATCTCCATGGGTTGCGTTAGTTATGCTCTTTTCCCTTTTTGGCGTCTCAGTGCCAAAGGGGGAGAAGTAGTTCTATTAGGTTCTCCGTGGGATTTGCATGAGATTTGCATGGGATGGACACAAGCATGTGCTTTTATCATTTTATTGCGCTTGTGTCTCTTTATGTTATTTGGAACTTATTTGCATCTTATGTGTTGTGAACTATGGATGCTTATCTATGTGAGTGTAAGACATATGGATTTCTTATTATGTATGGTAGAGCCTACATTATTGTGCTGTGGTTTATATGGATATTTTCTACATTTATATGCACAAGGTATGGTTTTTACCTCTAGACTCAACCTATATTGTGATATGTCTTGTTTGTGAAATGTGTTGTTTACATATCATGTTGCTATATTGTGTTGGAACTTGTCTCTCTATATGTGTGCATTTGCATTCCAAAGCAAATGAGTTATATGCACACATCTAGGGGGAGCTTTTCCATTTGTTAATCATGATAGTGTAGTTAACTTTATTGCAAATTCGTGTGTTGTCATCTAACACCAAAAAGGGGGAGATTGAAAAAACATTTGTGATCTCTTAGTTTTGTGTGTTAGTTAACAACACTTGTGATGTTTTAATATGGTGTTAAGTGATGCAGGTTTAATCATGTACAACACATGTGCATCAACACCAAAAAGAGAAAAGAGGCAAATCATCAGTTTCAGGCCGGAGTTTCCGGTCCCTAGGACCGGAGTCTCCGGACTCAGGGCATTTCATCGAAGAAGTGGAGAAGTGGTTCAGCCCCTGGTGGGGGCCGGAGTTTCCGGCCCTGGCCGAAGTTTCTGGCCTAGGGCACCGGATTGTTTGCCCAAGCCTCAGCATGCGAAGAAGGTGTTCTGCCCCTGGTGGGGGCCGGAGTTTCCGGCCCCAGGAGGCCGGAGTTTCCACCCTTGGCCGAAGTTTCCGGTCACTAGGGCCGGAGACTCCGGTGTGAAGCTGTCTGCAACGGCTAGATTTCTGGGAAGGGTATAAATAACCCTCCACCTACCTCATGCCAGCTACCACGACCAGAAATATCTTCCCCACCATTGTTGCAAGCTTAAACTTAGTAGATCTCTCTCCCTACCCACTCAAACACCTTGTCCTTCTAGGATTTGGGAGAGTTGACCTAGATCTACACTTCCACCAAAGCGATTTGATTTCTATCTCCATTCCTTAGAGGAACTTGTGAATCTTGGGTTCATTGGAACCCTAGACGGTCGTTGGTCGTTCTTGTGGCCTTGGAAGCCGCGGGGACTAGCCGGGAGCCTCCAATTGAGTTGTGGAGATGTGCCCCGGCCTTGTGATTCTTGTGGCTTTGGGAGCCGCGGGAATTTGGTGAGAGCCTCCAATTCGGTTGTGGAGTGTGCCTCATCCTTGTAAAGGTTTGTTGCCGACCTCGAGGGCATCATATAGTGGCTCGTGGAACTCCTCATTGGAGGATAGCACGAGGGAGATACGGTGTGCCATATCACGGCTATTCGGGGATCACTTGTGACCCCGCACCGCTCCAACGAAGACGTAGCTTCCATTGGGAAGTGAACTTCGGGAATCATCTTCGTGTCACCGTGTGCTTATCCTTTTGTCCACCTTTACTTGTATTGCTAGCTTATCTTGTTTAGTATATCTTGTTAGCTAGTTTATTGCTCATCATATAGGATTGTTCACCTAGTTGCATATCTAGAGAACTTATATTTGAGCAATTCCCTAACTTGTTGAAAAGAAAATTAAAATTGGTAGTTGCCTATTCACCCCCCCCCCCCCTCTAGTCAACCTACTTGATCCTTTCACCATGCCTCCCTCCGGAGTGATGTGTGAGTAGTTCATCCTTGGACTATGTGCCCATACTAGTAGCTAGATGGTTGTCTTCTCCTCTTGTGCCATCATGTTTAGATCTTGTGAGCTGCCTACCATTATCAAGATCATCTTATTGTAATGCTACATGTTGTGTTTGCTGGGATCCGATGAATATTGATACTATGTCAACTGAAACATTAAATTATCATGTCTATATTATTTATGATCTTGCATGTTCTCCGTTGCTTGTTGATACTGTGGCCAAGTTGATGCTTGTGACTCCAAGAGGGAGTATTTATGCTAGATAGTGGGTTCAGTCTCCATTTAATCTGGGACAGTGACAGAAAGTTCTAAGGTTGTGGACGTGTTGTTGCCACTAGGGGTAAAACAGCGATGCTTTATCTAAGGATAAATGTGTTGCTTACATTATGCACTTTACTTAATGCAATTATCCGTTGCTTGCAACTTAATACTGGAAGGGGTACGGATGTTAACCTGAAGGTGGACTATTTAGGCACAGATGCATGCTGGATAGCGGTCTGTGTACCATGTTGTAATGCCCAAATGAATCTCATAGTAGACACTACTTGCACATGCATTGTTATTATGCACTTTCAATATTGTCAATTGCCCAGCTGTAATTTGTTTACCCAGCATGTTAGTTATCTTTATGGAGAGACACCACTAGTGAACTGTGGACCCTGGTCCATTCTTTTACATCTGATAATACAACCTACTGCAATCATTGTTCTTTTTAATTCTCAGCAAACAAACATCATTTTCCACACCACACTTTTAATCCTTTGTTTTCAGCAAGCCGGTGAGATTGGCACCCTCACTGATTCGTTGGGTTTAGGGTCCACTAGTGAACTGTGGACCCTGGTCCATTCTTTTATATCTGATAATACAACCTACTGCAATCATTGTTCTTTTTAATTCTCTGCAAACAAACATCATTTTCCACACCACACTTTTAATCCTTTGTTTTCAGCAAGCCGGTGAGATTGACACCCTCACTGATTCGTTGGGGCAAAGTAGTTTGATTGTCTTGTGTGCAGGTTCCACGTTGGCACCGGAATCCCTGGTGTTGCGCCACACTACACTCCTGCACCAACAACCTTCAGAAGTGTCTTCACCTCCTACTGGATTCATAACCTTGGTTTCTTACTGAGGTAAACTTGCTGCTACACTCATCAAACCTTACTCTTGGGGTCTCCTGACGAACGTGTGCTTTACACGCATCACCCGGCACCACCAGCGACTTTCGACCTCGCGCCACCGAGCATATTAGTGGTTGGGGGACCGCCCAAGCAGCGGCGGTGCTATGTGCTGGTGGCATTGTTCCATCTATTGGCCCGACGTCCACCTGCTAGACGATTGCCACCTGAATTCAAAGTGGATTCTGGTGCCACTGATTCTGAAGAGTGGCCGTGAGAGGGCGCTAGAGATCACACGCTGCTGAGTTACGCTCCCTCACGAATACTTCGATGACCCGGCCTTCGCGTCGGACTCGAGGAGCTGGGATGAGTGGTTCGCGGATGAGCACGACGACCGTTGTCACGCTCTCTTCATGCCGGCTCCCGCTCCGTCGCTCGTCACTGAGCGGTACCCCTGATACCCGTAGATGTGATAGCCTTCAGGTAGCTACCTGCATAGAAAAGTAAACGGGGTTAGGTTGAGACTCCAAGTGCAGAGTGTGTAGTAAGTGGAAGACGTGTTTTCCCAATGAGGGTGACTCGAGGGTTTAATATCGAACTCTCGGAGAATCAGTAGTGAAAGATTTATCTTCCTATCCTTCTTTTGGTTACCTACAAAATAAAGTTAAATGTTTTGGTTTTCAACCTCACTTGTGGTTGTCAAGCACAAGGTGTAAGAATGATACCAAGATAGTATGTGATGCAAACAAGAAATAAATATGCAACGATGGTAAATAAATATGCAAGGATGATGATAAAAACGATAAATGATATTTTTGGGTTTTATATGGTGTATGCAAGATGTAAAAGTGTTTTTGTATTTTCGGATTTAATAATGGCAGAAAATGTAAAAGCGGTAAAAGTTGTTGGAAGGGTGTTTCTTATGATTAAAAATGGACCGAGGTTCATGGTTTCACAAATGCACTCTCTCTTTAATAAAGTGGCAGACAATGGAACACTAGAGTTGACATATGAGATTGCAACACAAAAGTTTAGTGACAAGTTACTAATTATATGGGCATCACGTCCTAACATAGAGACCTTTTTGTTTATTAGTCTCACTTATACTCCACCAAGATGCGAATTAAATCATAACACCTCAGTAATTAAGATAACTCAGAGTATAGCTTTAAGTATCATGACATGAATTTAAAATAAGAACATGCTAGATCTAGTCATGGAGTAGTGGCAATGGTCACACCCACATCTCCGGTAACATGGTATTTTTCTTTATCCCTAGCGAGGCAACAAAGTAAGGTAAAGATACCCAAGTGGATCGCAGAACTTTCTCTCACGTTCACTGCACTAGCCACCCCCCTCCCCCGTTACTCCAACTAATGCACACATCACCTCACACACGCTCTCATAAACATGCTTGATCATAACAAGTAAATAAGAACGGGGTACGTAATATGCATCTATATTCATAACTGAAACAAAACATTTGCAATCTCAAACATATATTAACTCATAAAAAGATCCACCACATAGGTATTACATAGATGAACGTAATCATGTTCAGCAGCTCATACGGTGCTAATTAGTGAAGCTCAAAGAGAGGAGAGATACATAAGTTACTTCCACAAACCCATAGTCTAGAGGTGGACTACTCCCTCTTCGTCATGGAGACGGTGGAGAAGTCGATGGAGAAGATGGAGACCATGTCGGCAGCACCCCGCCGGAGTTTTCCCCCTCCAATCTGCAGCTCCAGGTCTCTGTTTCGGTGTTTCTGTGTTTCGACGGCGCTCCTTTCCGAAGGGCGTCGGGGACTATTTTTATAGTCGGTTTTAGACCAAAACCTAGTCGGTGGAGAAAAGATCGACGGCAACGGAGCATCGAGGCCCAAGTTGAGGGGTCCCACGCGGCCAGGTACAGGGGCCAGGTGGGCCCACCTCTTTTGGCCCTCGGGTCTCCGCCTGTTTCCTTCCTTCGCCCCCAAGTCTTATTCCTTCCAAATATTAATGCTCGTAAATTTGCAGGTCATTTGGACGTCGTTTGGGTCCCTGAAACATTAAAGGAAAGAAATAGGGTTTTCTGCCTGCGCAGGGTTAATTCCATAAAAACAGGAAATAAATATAATATTTCAAAAAATCATTATAAAACATTAATATAACCCTTATATGATGCAAATATGATTGGAATACAAGTAATATAGTGCAAAGTTCATGTATGCATTTTACATGCATCAACCCCTCCCCGCCGCCCGACCAAGAGGAAGGTCTTTGGTTTTAGAAGGACGTGCTCGACGAAGATGACCCGGAGATGCAGGCCGCGTAGGAGACGTCCAAACTCCCTCATCGAGGACGAGATTATGCAATGGGAGTGCGCGCTGCAGGAGGCCCAGCCACAGACGCCATGGTGACAGCACATGCAACAGGAGGACGAGGAGTAGGAGCAGCAGGCTCCTACCCTCCCCGAGAGCCTCCTTGGCCGGTCCTTGTGCTGGGCTGGTGCCAGCTGGACGTCGTTGCTGCCATGGACGCATAAGAGCAGCAGGCTCCTACCCTCCGCGAGGGCCTCCTTGGCCAGTCCTTGTGCTGGGCTGTTGGCAGCTGGACGTCGTTGCCGCCACATCCGCATAAGAGCAGCATTCTTCTACCCTCCGCGAGGGCCTCCTCGACCAGTCCTTGTGTTGGGCTGGTGGCAGCTGGACGCCGTCGCCACCACGGCCGCATAAGGAGCAGGAGCAACATCCAACGCCGCCTCAGTCCCCCAGCCCGAAGTATTTTTTTTCTATACTGTAAGAATGTCGTTTGTGCCCCCTAATATGTCACCAGAACAGCCTTTAGGCTGACTGTCAGTTGTTGGGTCATCACTTCTGAACAAGATGTTAGGCGCGTTGGGTCGTCACGCAGCCGCGCAGACAGAGGATGTGTTTTTTGTTGAATTTTCCATATATATAAAAATAAAGTCAGCAAGCCGCCTCATTAAAAAAATTCAGTCCCGTTAGGTACTCTGGTAAGAAAAAGAGTGCGCCTGAAACTTGCTGACTATCCCAGTTCAAACAGAGTTACATCTCGAATTACATCAGGAATTATAAAACTAGGGGATCACCATCCCAGATAAAAGAACTATTGGAATCATAAGCGAACCTAGCTAAATTATGTACAACTAAGTTTGCTTCTCTGCAGTGGCGTACAGAAATTGATCCAATATTTGCTGCTTTGACGAAGCAGTCCACCAAGATGGCCGTATAAGGGCTTCAAACTTCAGAAACTCCATTGTAGGCTTGACACAATTCTAGACAATCTGATTCAATGATGGTGGGAGAGCAGCCCAACCGTTCTATCAGTTGCATACCTTTCTGCAAAGCAAGTTCTTCTGTCGTTGCTGCATCCAGAACGCAACCTAAAGGCCAGTAGCCACCCCACATCGCCTCACCTTTCTCGTTCCTGAGAACAGCTCCTGTTGCTCCTGTGCCATTTGGAAAAAAAAGGTAGCATCAATATTTAATTTATACGTATTATGTGGTGGTTTTTCCCATGGTTTCTTCACAGGCTCGGCCGACTTTTTTGCACCTTGATAATTAGCTGTTAATCCCAAGATAGCAAACGCTGAACTAGATGGATCCTTGACTTGTTCAACTTTAACTTTCTCCCTCCGTTGCTACCAAATATACCACGAACCAACAGCGATTGCTTCTTTGTATCCAATGCTCCCAAGACCAGCAATGCTTGGGTTTTGATTTCTGAGGATCTCTTCTAAGACAGCCGAGCCTGATCCGTCATTCGGAAGCATCAATTTGTTGCGCGCGTGGATAGAAACAGACGCGGGGCGGGGAGTTGCGCTCACGTGCCTGGCTGATATACCGGTTGAAAGAGCGAAACATTTTCGATAGCAACGTGCGGTTAGGGCGTAGGCACGAGGCTACCCACCGATCCGTGCGGAATCGCATGGATAAGGCTGGAAAGTGCAAAGCGAACCAAAGCATGGTTAGTACCAAGCAGGTATCATGCGTCCCTGTATACGGATAACGAGCACGAGAGCAGCACATGCGGGCCTTCTGCACGCGGAGCTATCTGTCCATCGATCGATCTCCGCCGCGCGGCGTTCTAAGCCTGCATATGAAAAACATTCTGTTTTGCGGTTCTGCTTTGCGGGTTCTGCTCCGCCGCGCGGCGTTCTGAGTCTGCATATGCAAAACAGCAAGATAGGCAGAATATCATAAAATGTTAAATTGCTTATACAAATTCGACATTAATATAGCAAATTAAGTAGTTTCTTGAATCTAAAGACGGCCATTGACAAGTTTTTCATCCGTGTGACCAAAAAATGCCTCCAAAACACCATCCGCATCGTCGAAAGGCCCTACACCGTGCTAGCATCACCACCTCCACCACTGCCGGCAGCTCCACCATCGCCGGCACCTTCACCACCAACACCTCCACCACCGCCGAGACCTCCACCACCACCGCCGAGACCTCCACCGCTAGCTTTTAGCATCGCTTGTTTCCTTCGATGCAATATCTCCTTCCTTGCGATGTCATGCCACTCCAAGGTGATTTCGTCCATGTCACTTCGGTTCATCATCATGATCTTGTTCTCTTCGGCCAAGAGCTTGGCCACGGACTTGTTCTCCTCCGCCGAGGCTCTTTTGGCCTCAATCTCGATCTTCCGCTTCCCTTCTTCACGAAGCACCTCCCACTTTTCTTTCTTCTCTTGAGCTTTCCTCTCGGCCAATTGGTGCTTTGCCTCCAATGTCTTGGCCACCATGGTCTCATTAGATTTCACCATTTCATCGAGCTTCTCTCTCAAGCTTGTGGCCTCAAGTTGCTTTGCCACTCTTTTCTTGGCTTTCTTGTTGCCTTCGGGCTTGTTCTTGTTCCTCCCACCTTGTTCATCATCGGAGTCATCCTCAACACGAATTTCTCCCTTTTTTGGCTCTTGATCCCTCAACTTCTCACTATGTTGGAGAAGTTTCCAACAATGATCAAGGACAAATGGCTTCTTCTTGGATGCGGGCATATCCAAGTACCTTTCTCTCGCAATGCGTTCCTACAATGATGAACAAATGGTGAACAACGGTGAACAAGTAGTGAGAACACTACATGAACAATGGTGAATAAACTCACCCAATCACCCTCCACTGTACCACTTGGAGGCGCATTGATCACTTGTTGCAAGCATCCACTCCATCGGCCACATGAAGTCTTGATAGTTTCCCAACGGCCTTGTAGTGATCGATAGGTCCGGGGCACCGTTCGGCCATTGCGTGGCATGAGTTGAAAGAATTTGTCCTCCACCCTTTGCCAATATCGGTCTTTGGTTTGATCAACGCCGGCCGTTGCATCGAGAGAGACACTCTCCCAAGCACGGATCAAGCTTTGGTCCTCCAAAATGGTGTAGTTCGAACCTCTCCGACTCAGGCCGGCCCCGTCCACCTCCTCGACCTCGTTGTCGTCTTCTCCCGTGCCACCATCGACGCCACCGTCGAACTCGTTGTAGCTGTAGTTGCCGAGCGGAGGCGAGTCGATGTCTACCGTCCCAACCATGTCAATGAACGCTTGCGTGCTGCGAGATGAACGAATTCAGCTCGCCGGGGACGGGCCCGGTGAACATAGCTCAATTTTGAGTTCGAAACTTCATACCTTTCAGTCCCGGCACCGGGGACGGGCGCGGCAGATGCAGCAGCGGCGGCGGGGACGGGCGGGGTGGATGCAGCAGCGGCAGCATTGGCGGCGCTGGCCCTGATTTTCCTCCCCGCCAGCCTCTTCCGCTGCTTCGGCTGCTTCGCGGCGGCGGCGGCGGGAGTGCCCGCGGCGGCGGCCGCGGCAAGCAGAACTTGGGCCGCGCCTGCGGTGCCCAATCTTCTCCGCTTCGGCGCCGCCACTGGAGCAGCAGCGGTGTCGGCGGCGGCGGCGGCTCCGAGCTCTCCGCGGCCCGCTGGATCTGACGATGGCGCGTCCCCGACGCGGACGGTCACCAGGGACGGGTCGGCGGTGCTCATGGCCGGTCCGGGGCAGGGCGCGCGGTGGCCGGAGTGGGGGAAGAGAAAGAGGTTGCAGCGGCGGCGGGGACGGGCGCGCTGAAGGTTCCCTCGCGCCAACGACACCAGAGGATGAGGTTCCGGCTGCAGGTCGGGGGAGGAAACCTAGTTTTCTCGGTTCGGAGGCGCGGATTCTCGGGGCCCTGCAAAAACTTTTGCGGGTTGGGCAAATTTGCAGATTCTGTTCTCCGCCTTTTTGCGGTTTTCAATCCGCATCGGGCGGTTATTATGCGGGTTTGCCCCTTTTGCGGGTTCTGCTAGAGATGCTCTGAGGCTGTGAGCATATGTGTGCACACGTGTACATGCGATAATCCATGCTTAAGAACAAGCCATTGGTTAGCTCAAATCCTCGTATCTGGGACGATTGAAGTGGTAACACGATTATTAGTAAGAAATTACTGCCATCCTATTCCCACGTCAATATCAGCCATGATTTCCACACAGTTAAGAGCTAGCCATGGCAAGATGGTTAGGAGGGTGGTTGTACCTCCAATCCACCAGAGTTCAAACTACAGGTTTGACGTTGGTGTTTCTCATTTAGACAGAATATTCTTTCAGTGGGAGGCGACGTTCCCGTCGACAGCGAGGTGCCCGTGGTGACCTCGTCAATCTAAAGACCCAACCGCCGGCTCAGTTTTTCGGAGGTGCTCATAGGGGTAGGGTGTGCGTGTGTGTGTTCATAGAGGTGAGTGTATGCGCGTGATATGAGCGTATGTGTTGTACTGTATTTCTCAAAAAAGTTAAGAGCTAGCCAGCACGAACATGCATCCATCGGCGTCCCTACAACATCAACGTCGTGAAAGAGTAGTTAGGAAAACCTCAACACCGCTCTGGTTTAATTTCATGAATGAGATCAATCATGGAGGCCAGGGCAATGTCATATTGCCATTGATTTGGACGTCTACACCTAGGGCATTTTCAACTGTTTTTTTCTAATGCATTAAAATGTGTTCTAGAATGTCAAAAAAATACGGAATAATATTTTACGTGTACATCTCCTCAAAATATGCGCCCTACACAAAGTTCCGACAAAAAATAACTTTTTATTTTGCCTCTGCAATAAAGATAAATTTCGATACGGAAAAAATTCCACGGGATATTTTTATCTTTTCACTCACGCCAAAAAATGCCGTTTTTCCACGAATCTTTCTGCACGCACATAGAAGTAGAACGTGGAGATGTACTTGCGCAAAAACGGGGCAAATGCCTCGTGTTTGAAGATGTATTTTCCTTGATGGAACGAACATCATGGGCTTGATCAACTAGAGTGTTTCTTTTAGGTTTAAGCCGTCGCGCGGACATAGACGCTTGAACTCGTTGCAAGCGTCGTGTAAAATCTGACAATGACGAACTGTCCCCTCTTCTGGCCCTTGTAAGTTGCATACACTAGTACAGGTATAATAAGCAAACAAACATATCATGTACCAATGTTACGTTGGAGTATGTATTGAATATTACAGCCGCGTGGGAGACATGCACTGAATATTACAAACGCACGGTCATTCAGAAAAAGCAAATTAAGAAAAATTTGGTGTTAGAAGGTTGGTAGTTAGTTGGTAGCCCTCCTCGACTGCGAAAGTGGATTCCGTGCCTCCAGGGCAGGATGTTGAATTCGACGCCATTACCTCGATGAGTCCATTGTTTTTTTTGCACTACAAAAACAACTCCCGCTAACCCCACCGAAAAGCAGCCAATTTACCGGTCCAGCATCATATACCGCGAGAAATACTGTATAAACTACACTAGCTCTGACAGTACACCACACAAGAACAGTTTCCTATTCATTGATAGAAATACAACAAGATCCTGACCCGTCATCATCCTGCGTCTCAAAGATGCCTTCAAGAAAGAAGAAGAAAAAAGAGGGAACGTCAAGGCATGCGTGCCCGACATTGGTCCGAAGATCTCCATAGCTGAAAGCAAGCAAACCACCAAACAGCACAGGCAGGACAGTACCACCCTTTCGCATCATTGCCAACCCAAACCACCTCCCTAATACCGTTACCACTAGCTAGTGGCAATGGCTACCATCAATCAGCCTGCCTCTCATCTCTCCATACCTTCCTCTCTTTCTCTCTCTCTCTCTCTCTCTCTCTCTCTCTCTCTCTCTCTGGGACAAGACATGATACTGTACACTGGATGATTCTGATGCAAAGCCTGCACCGGCAAGCCCCCCATTGATGATCCTGTTTCACCTTTACTAACCAGCCAGAACATGCCTCCTCTCTGCTCGAGTGCACTGAATCAATTTGATTGATCATGGAAAAGCCTCCATTTAATCCTATATAATTATGTCTCTACAGTTTCTTCTCCAAAGAGGACCACACTGGTCACTGCCTCACTGTTCGTTCCTCCCCCACTCAGCCATACCCATAACTGCGTGCCAACTTTGCACCATGCTACAACTGAAATGCATAACCACTTTAGTGGCCTAATCTGCTTAATCCTAATCCAATGGATCTCTCCAGCTCGGTTGATAAGTGCTGCAGGCTCTGCGAGTGACCGAGCTTGTGGTTCTTTCTTTATTCCCGAGCTGAGCTGCTTCTTTCACAAGGTGTGTTCTAGCATTTCAAAAAAAAAAAAAAAAAGGTGTGTTCTAGCTTCAGATGTGTCCATTCATCTGCTTCCATGGTGCCTCCCTTGCAGTTTACAGATGCTTGCTTGCATCCTAATGTTCCAATCTGATCAACAAACAATAAAGAAACCATCTTTGCCCTTTGGATTTGATAAGCTCACATGGTGTCCATTCCCTTCTTCTACCTTGCTGCAGCTCTTGGCACTGCCACTGCCTCCCATGTGATGTGTGCCTGAGCCCTGAGCTGAGCTCACCACCTCACTCCGAACTCCGCACTGAACACCGGCAGATCTCCCGAGATGGCGCGGTCCTGCTACTTCCCGCTGCGGTGGGAGAGCACCGGCGACCAGTGGTGGTACGCCTCGCCCATCGACTGGGCGGCGGCCGACGGCCACTACGACATCGTGCGCCAGCTGCTGCACCTCGACCCCAACCTCCTCATCAAGCTCACCTCGCTCCGCCGGATCCGCCGGCTCGAGACGCTCTGGGACGACGACGCCCGCTTCGTCGACGCGCCCCGCCACCGGGCCTCCGTCGCCCGGAGCCTGCTGCAGGAGTGCGAGTGCAAGCACGGCGCCGAGAACACGCTGCTCCGGGCCGGATACGGCGGGTGGCTGCTCTACACGGCGGCCTCGGCGGGGGACACGGGGTTCGTGCAGGAGCTGCTGGACAGGGACCCGCTGCTCGTCTTCGGCGAGGGCGAGTACGGCGTCACCGACATGTTCTACGCGGCGGCGAGGGGCAGGAACGCCGAGCTGTTCAGGATGCTGCTGGATCACGCCATGTCCCCAAGGTTCTCGACGAATTGCCGCGACGGGGATGGCGCAGGCGGCGGTCGCGGCTCGCTGTTCCGGCTGGAGATGATGAGCAGAGCTGTCCACGCCGCCGCGAGAGGAGGGAGCGTGCGGATGCTGAGGGAGCTCATTGATGGTCGCTCCGACGTCTCGGCGTATCTTGATATCCGTGGATCCACCGTGCTTCATGCTGCCGCCGGGAGAGGGCAGCTGGAGGTGAGGCACCCTGTTTCCTGCTCATTGCCTACATCTTCTTCAGTTCATGATTTTCGGTAGTTCGTGCAACTGTACTTTTGTAGTTTAGATCTTGTTATCAGTGGCTTGCATTCTTCAGGATTTTGCTGCGTGATGATTGATCTGCTTTAGAACAGATTCTTGTCTTTGCCTCGCCGGTGGATATTGGAATTGCGTAAAGGCCATTATTGAGAATGAAATCCCCATTGCCATTCAAAGATAACCATTGTGTTACAGTATATAATTTACTTTTTAGAATACAGTAGATAATTATCTATTCATCTTTAATCGACAGAAAAGTAATGGATTGATTGTTACAACCATTATGATCAACACATAGCGGTGTAGTATTAAGAAGATGGATCATCACTTATCAGTATACACTTACCACCTTGCTGGCTTGGCCTTTTGATTCATCTTTTTAGTTGGATCAGCTTGTACAGCTCGTGGTACGAAGTTTTGGGTAAAAGATGATGCACAATACTAAAACATCATAGCTCCAATCATATGAGGCAAAAGCGAATCCGCTTCTGCCTGAGTCCCGACAGAAAAGAATTACCAGAGTTTTTAGATTTAGACTTCTTTTCTGTTCCATGATGTTGCTATTCAGCCAACTTTCGTTCTGTTTCTTGATGTTACATGTAATCGTTCGTTGCTGCATATCATTGAATTGTCAGGTGTGTAAAGGTCCAGTTATCCTCAAATTAGAAAAATATCCCTTCTCTGTCTCATGCTGTAAACATATCTTATGCAGGTTGTCAAGTACCTGATGACCTCCTTCGATGTTATCAATTCAACCGACAATCAAGGGAACACTGCATTACATGTAGCAGCCTACCGAGGGCATCTGCCTGTTGTAAATGCACTGGTTGCTGCATCTCCATCAACCTTATCAGCCGTCAACAATGCAGGCGATACGTTCCTCCACTCAGCAATCGCAGGATTCAGAACCCCGGGATTCCGACGCCTGGATCGACAACTGGAGCTCACGAGGCACCTCATACGAGAGAAGACGGCAGATATCCAAAAAATCATCAACTTGAGAAACGATGCGGGCCTTACCGCCCTTCACATGGCTGTGGTTGGCTGTGTGCATCCGAACCTCGTCGAGCTCCTGATGACCATGCCGTCGATCAACCTTAACGTCGAAGATGCTGACGGAATGACCCCGTTCGCTCTGCTGAAGGAGCAGCTACGGTCAACCACATCGGATAGGCTGATCAAGCAGATAGTCTCTGCTGGAGGGGTGCTGAGCTCGAGCGTGTTGAGAACCCGGTCAGCTGTGGTTTCGCAGATAAAGATGAGAGGCGGGATCGCGATCAGTCCCGGCACTATGTTCAAGATATCAGATGCGGAGATATTCTTGTTCTCGGGCATCGGGGCGACGGAGTCTCGAAGAGCTAGCTCATGCTCCAGTGATGGCAAGTGTGAGGCTGCACATCCAGATGCAAACGGTGAAGGCGATGAGAACCATGGGCAGTCGGAGAAGAGGCTGAGCTCTGCCAGCCGAGCAAAGGACCGTCTCAAAATGATGCTGCAGTGGCCTCGGCACAAGGCGAAGATGTCAAGGACGCGGGGGAATCCGAGGACAGCACCCCGCTGGATACCATCAAGAAGCTGAACAAGCACGTTGCCGAGACCCCGACTCCGCTCAGGCAGGCCTTCATGAAGACGACGGCGCTCAACAACAAGCGCACACTCGCGATCAAGAGCTCCACTCCCAGCTCGGCCAGCAAGAAGAAGCTCAACTCGAAGCTCATCCACGGCATCATGGAGGCTATGCCGCATCTGGCGCCGTCGTCGACGTCCACCCGGTCCCCGCCAAACACCCTCCCGAGGTCCTCCATGTCCTCCGCGCCACCATCCAACAAGCTGAAGGACATCTGCTTCGAAGAAGATGAGAGCCTGATGGTGACGCCGCCTTACGGTAAGCTCAAGGACATCATTCTGGACAACGACGACGGTGCTGACGACCCGTCGTGCTCGAACTCGTCCTTCGCCGACGATGGTATCAGCGTGGCAGCCAGGAAGAACCACGGCTGCGGGAATGGGAGGCTGATCAACATCTGCTTTGGTGCGCAAGGGCTCACCGTGGAGGATTCGGTCAGCGGGCAGCAGACGAGCAAGATGTTCAAGCAGCAGTGCCTCCGGGTGTCTTGACCTTGGGTATGGCCTTGCGGTTCACTGGTATGTGTCTGCTGAACTCCCACAGCTTGGTTTGGTCTGCTACAAAAGGGAGGTGTGGTTTGCGGTTTGTTAAGACTAGGGGAAATGCCCGTGCGTTGCACGGGAGAAAAAAATCGACGTCACAAAGACGCTGCGCGCGCTCTGCGGTCAGATGTGCCGTTACTGCCTCCTCTACCTAGTGCTTCAGCAAGAACACTATTTGGTATATCGTCGTGTTGTACTCTCCAAGATTGTTTGGTTGCTGATGTCCGGATCCACCAAAACTATCCATCCGGGAAACACAAAAAAAAAAGATTACTATTCATTCATCTCTAACATCTTTCAAGATTTGGTCCCATTTCTAAGATGTTGTCTCATTTAATCTTTTATGTTGCCTTGATACTAATCTGAGACCGATATACCACTTCCGTTGTTGTCACTCCCTCCTTGCGTCGGATGGCCTGTCACGGTCTTCCCACACGCAAAAGGGAAAAACCATTTTACGGTATTCACTTGCATAATAACTTGTTAATAACTCCCCACTGTTAAAATTTACGGTATTTTAAGGTATTCACTTGTATGTTTTACGGGCATGTTTCTTGCATATTCTCATAATAATAGATGTTCAGATAATAAAAGATCTTGGCCAAAATCCACTTGGTGATATGTATCACAAAAAGCAAGAATAGTTGTTTAAACCATCATGTCAGCCCATTTCATCACTTGAAGCGTCACTTATGCATAAAATAGTCTGGAGCTTCAAAAACCATGCAACTTCTTCACACCATAACACACAATGCAGAGCTAAGGATTTTCATAATAGGTAATAAAATCACAGCCGAACACACTGAAACCATTTCAACCAAAATCAAGCATACATGTGGGATAGCTGTGCTACATATGTGAACTGAAGTCTCGTGAAATATGGCAACACTTAAATGATTTCATAATCCATCCTTAATTTGTGTAAATCAAGTAAAGCCCAACTTACAAGTGTTCAGACAAAGGAACCACAAGATTTTGTGCTAATGCAATCATGCACGAATGATTGTTTTAGCAAGCTCACACCATAAATGAATCTCCCAGCTTGATTTGTATCCGTCAGCAAGCCCTTCCAGAAATGGCACGTTCCTCTCAGTCAAGCAATCTGAACCCTCCGTAAGAATCAGTATCCTTCGTTTTTGCACCTCAATTTCAAAGTGTGAATTAAAAAATTGTTTCACTGCTACCTGGCTGCTAATGCTCATCTCGCCGTTCGTCGTTGCACGCGAGAACGACGCCTAGAGCAAGCAGCAACCTACATCAGGCTACACCACAGCAAGCGGAGGGCCAGAGTTAGCTAAAAAAAGCTAGCAGCACAGCTAGCAGAGGAAGCAGCGTTCGACGGCAGAAGGCCATGATGTCGCGCCCAAAGGAACGGCCGGCCGCTACCCCTCCTCTCATGCCGTGGGGCACCTCATCGTTGACAGGCTATGCCTTGCCCGCCCACTCCTCCGCGAAGAGCAACTGGGCACCTTTCCTCGCCTGTCGGCTCCACGTCGGCGCGGCTAGGGTCATCCCCGGAGTCGTGCAGCGTGCTCAAACTTCTGAAATTTGCGGAAATTGGTGCGGTAATCTGTGGCTCCGTGGTCTGAAATTCTGAATTGAGAGATCCGAAGGGTTCGGCAATGGATTAGTCGATCTAATCTTGGGGATTTTGGACGGGATTTGGCATTCTTCATGGATGAAGCGGATGCAGGCGCGGCAGCCGCAGCCCGCAGGGACGGTGGAGGGGGCAGCCTTCCTTTGCCGAGAGGCGCCAAATACGCGCTGATCCTCTTCCCCTCGTCTTCGTCTCCGGAGCCGTAGCCCGCTGGAGCGCCGTATCTGGCAGAGCCGCGGGGAGCGCCGTATCTGGAGGAGCAGCGGCGGCGGCCATGGCCTGTCCCCAACTCGATCCCGAGCCTCGAGCTCCTCCGGCCGATGCCAGCGCCTCCATGGCCACCGGCCTGTCAGGAAGTTCTGTTTTTTAACGGTGGCAAATCTCGTAATTATCACGAAACGAAATAAAACTAACCGGCACGATGACATTAGCAGTATTATGTGATTTGGTGGGAGGGTAAAAACGGGCAAAAGTGGATTTGTGTTAAGTTGTCAAACATTGGAGCGATCTGAACCGTTGGCCAAATATTGAAGGGCTCAGATTCAATGTATCAACACAAGTTTGCTCTTTTAATAGTAGTATAGACGAAGTAATTGTGTGCGTGTAATGTATGTATCCTGGTGAGGCGTTTTTTTTTTTTGCGTGGCTGGTGAGGCGTGCTTGATTTCTGCCTGTTGTGAGGGCTTGTTTTTAGCTTCGGCATGCATACACCGCGTGTACCCGCGTGTTTGGTTGATCAAACCCACTCCAGGATACACATTTCATGGTGTCTTAGTTACAGAATTAGCATCAAATGTGGCTGCGGCCTCTCCACTAGAATCAATGTTCACGTGTGATGCAAGACATTAAGCAATAATCCTTTTGCAAGACACAAACCAAGCGAAAGCAATGAATCAGTCAGTACAGATGAACACTGCCAGGAGCAGGGCTGATTGCACCAACATTTGTATTTTTCCTGTTTCAACAATAGCAGGATGTTTACAAATGTTTTTCCAGATGCCCATTTAACAACTATGCACTTCCTCTACTACAAAATTTGAATTTACAACAGGAAGAAGCAACCAGAAAGTACACCTGAAATGACAAAAGAAAAGCTATGCTGATGGCATGACTAGCCGCTAGGGAAATAAGCACTTGGATCACAGGGCAGAAGGAGCTGAGAACCATTTGGTCCCCTTGTATTTCCAAGGTTCAACTCGAGCTTGATCTAAATAATACGACCGACAAAAGCTCACAGTGCCATCTTGATTCCGGGAGAAACAGTTCATTTGAGAGATGAACTCACATTTTGTTTTGCAGCTGTACACGGTGGGCCTCGATCTCCATTCTCCCTTCAAATGGCGTGACCTGCATCCTGCAAGCACATAATTTAGCACCTCCAGTGGCATCAAGGGCTTCTGTGTGCCATTCAGGGAAAAATGTCTGTCATGTGCACAGCTACCCAGCAATAGCCCCATGCGCATCAGCTGAGATAGGCGATTGTTCTGTCCCGGTCAGCTACCTCTAGAACATGCCAACCGACATTAGTTGATTTCTTCTTCCTCCCCATCTTTGCTACTGGGAACACTTGGCTCTTCTTCTCCGTCCTGCCCGTCTTTGCTACTGGGAACACATGGCTCTTCTCCTTCCTCCCCGTCTTTGCTGCAGAGAACACTTGGCTGCTCTTCTCCTTCCTCCCGGTGGGCTTCGCTGCATAGAACACTTGGCTCTTCTCCTTCCTCCCCGTCTTTGCTGCAGAGGACACTTGCCTCTTTTTCTCCTTCCTCCCCGTCTTCACTACAGAGAACAATTTGTTGCCCTTCTCCTAACTCCTGTTGGTCTTCGCTGCAGAGAACACTTGGCTCTTCTTCTCCTTCCTCCCCGTCTTTGCTGCAGAGAACACTTGCCTCTTTTTCTCCTTCCTCCTCGTCTTTGCTGCAGAGAACACTTGGCTCCTCTTCTCCTTCCTCCCCGTCTTTGCTGCAGAGAACACTTGCCTCTTCTTCTCCTTCCTCCCTGTCTTTGCTGCAGAGAACACTTGGCTCTTCTTCTCCTTCCTCCCCGTCTTTGCTGCAGAGAACACTTGGCTCTTCTTTTCCTTCATCCCCGTCTTTGCTACTGGGAACACTTGGCTCTTCTTCTTCCTCCTCTTCTTCATCATCAACTTTCATAAATAGTCCAAGTTTTTCCAACATGCTGCCAGAACCAGGAAGAAAACTGGGCATGCCATCCTGGGAGTGATCAGGACTTGTCTCATCAACAGAGCTCACAATATGCTCTGTAGTAGCTGTCCCAAGCATTTCTAGGTCCTTGGGATGGACGTTGTCATTAATTTCTACAGTTCTCTCCATCTGCAAAGGGTTTAAAGAAACCTTAGCTAGACAATATAAGGAGAGTTTTGTACTACCAGCAAATGCAGTTAATTCACTTGCCTCCTGCAAGGCCTGACGAGCCTTCTCCCTCTCAAGGTCCCGCTTACGCTTAGATTCGGCTTCAGCTTCAGCTCTGCGAGCTTCCATAGCTGCATTACCTTCAGCCAAAAGCCGTGCTTTCTCTGTGTCCAGATAAAACAAATCTTAGAAAAGAAGGAGCTTGCCACTTGGTAGCAAACAAAAAAGATATATATGCTTTTTACCTTCCTTCTGCAATTTCTCCAGCTCCTCCTGTGTATCTCCACCCTCACCCTGAGCTCATCAGATATACAATCTCAGAAAAAAGTAAATTCGATAATAAAGGAAAGAGAACTAGATGTACAAGCTTACAAACCTGGCTGAGAACCCCACGAGCTTTCACAATTACATCAGCATAACGGCTCCTCAAAAGAGCTGCTCTTAAGAGCTTATCCGGGGAGACTTGGCTGTCAGGTTTTGCACTCTCCCCTATATTTTCATTGGGAAAGGATCAGATGATCCGACCAGATTAATGAACGAGACCCCTTACTGGTCCCATATGAACCTGCTCACAAAATCATGCTTACCCTCTGGTGCAGCGTTCGACTCATTAGACTGCTCACGAGGTTCCACATCAGCAGCATTGTCTGTGATTTAACAATGGTAAATATATAACATATAGAAGTACATGAAAACAACTCCTAACGTAAAAGAGCATGGAGAGCAAACTTACGGATAGGATCAACAGAGCTAATAACAACACTCTTTTCTTGCTCTGCAGGTTGTTCAGGTACCATAACACCCTACAAATTAGGAGAAACCAATTATTGCAGTGAAACAAGATGAGTTGCTATCTAAACTATATCTTGTGCAGTCTTTGACGAAGGTGAGTCGGCTAATAAAGCTAGCTAACTGCAGATATTGACAACACACTGACCTATCAGAAATAAAATGGATAGAAGAGACAAATTGCGAACAAACAGGCTGATAACTACGGAGGTGGTGTTATCAAACACCGAAATAAAATGATATGGGGGCACAGGGTGAAAACAGAGAGACGAGAGAAAGAATGGTTTGGTATATATTCCTTTCAAAATCTCCGGTAAGTAAAATAGTGAAATGACTATTGAAGGATCACCCGGTAAAAAACTGCCAAAGTACCTTTGCGAGGTTTGCTGGGCTACCAACTTTTTCTGATTCACTTTCGGTGTCACTGCCAGAGTCAGAATCTGCATTACGAACATAGCAAATACGATCTAAGGACACCTTTAAAAACCATGATCAATATATCAAATACGGTAGTGTCGGGTTTTGTGGAAAACTCAGACGTCTAAGAAAATTACACGACAAAAACATATGTATTTGCTAACAGCATTTATTTATGTATGATCCCCAGAAAAAGTAACACAGCATGACAGAATGCATCAGTGTGTCAGGGCACCCTTGCATCACATACAAGTTCAGCGAGTCAATACAAGAAAATTGAAGGACTGTAACATGTCCCGCTGTGTGCCACTGACATCATGAGATCTTAACTACCCGATTAAATATATGCGGACACCAGGATATCCGTAGGTAAGTCCCCCGAAAGTTAACAATTTAAGAAAAATATATACACAAATTTGCAGCAAAAGTTAATCTAATACTGTAACCATTCATCGAAGTTCACTCAAGTCTAGTCGAAGGCATGTGAAGGAGTACAAACTAGCTGTAAGCACAAACTACTATATAAAATAAATATAAGAGAAATAATACAAAAAAATCACACTAATAAGAGCAGAGTCAAAAAGACAAACAACATATTTACAAGAACATTTGTCTTACGTAAAAAAAACTCATTAATCCAAGTTCACTCAAGTCTAGCCAAACACATGTGAAGGAATACCGAACTAAAACCTCATTAATCAAAGTTCACTCAAGTCTAGCCAAACACGTGTTAAGGAATACCGAACTAAAAACTCATTAATCCAAGTTCACTCAAGTCTAGCCAAACACATGTGAAGGAATACCGAACTAGCTGTAATGGACAAACTTCTATAAATACATGAGAAGAGAAATATACAAAAAGTTAAGCACTCATAGGTACACACCGCTGGAAGAAGAACCAGAGTCACTGCTTGAATTACTTGGGCTACCAAGTTTGTTAGTTCTGATCTGTGGATCCTTCTCTATCAGTATAGGGGATGTATTACCGCAAATGTCCACATCCTCCTCAACAGGCTCAACACCTGAATGCACAGAAAATCAATCTTTACCTACTGCATCGGAGGCGTCAAAGTTAAAAAGCTTCAGATGTAGGTGACAAAATACCTTTGCACGGATCTGTGGACGAGTGACTGAGGCCAGATACACCCACAGCCTCATTTTCAGAAGGCTCGGATTTTGTATGCTCACCCACAGCCTCATTTTCAGATGGCTCATTTGTATGCTGGTGATCTCTCTCTTGCAAATACTTGTCAACGTGCTTCTTCAATTCAAATAGTACGTCATCACTGAGTGCATGGATATCAATCTCTATCTCTCCATCGCCATGCTCATCTGTATTGTTAGGAATACACTGCTGTAACAAATGAATGATATGATCAGGTAGTGCATCATCTGGACCCTCAGACAAAGAAGCCAAGCAGTTTCCAAAGGCATCTTTCTCCTCGGAAGTCATCTTGGGCTTCACAATCTCCATTGGCCTGACACACTCCATTGACAAGTCACTGCGGTCTGCAGGAGGGGTCTTTCTTCTCTTTGAGTCAGCCCTGGCAACCTCAACATGTGGCTTAGCAGTGGCAGCAGCTAACTTCTTCTCAACTGTCTTCCATCTAGACTCAAACAGTTTGTTAAGTTGAATGGCCATATCATGCACTGCATGCCCACGAGGGTTATATGTTATCGCATTGTTAAAGGTCAGCCTAACATCAGCTGCAAAATCAGATGGACTCGTGTAGGAACCAGAGTCTAGCTTCTGCTTGATTGTCCCAAGGTCCATCGGGTGCTTGATGATGTCATTATAATCTGGAATATTCAGCTTTTCCACATCAACTGGAACATTAAAAATATGACTAAACTTCTGAGTCATTAGCTTCTTCAGAATAGCTTCGCACTGCTTCAGAGCAGTAGCCTCAGTCAACACCGTGGAGGCTTCAGGACGGGGTTTTGTAGGCAAGAAGCGTCCCTTTGCACCACGGATCACATGGCTCCCGCGCTGCACCTTCTTAGGTCGAGGGGTAGCCGAGGATGAGAATGCAGGCGCTCTGCTAACAGGCACAATGGCCAAGAACTCCGGCTTCCTCAGGAGATCCCGAACCGAATCAAGCTCTGCCCGGAACCTCTTCCGAAGGTACCGCCGCTCAGACGACGACAGCTTGGCCGGGACAAAGGTATCCCGCTTCACCTCGAAGCCATCGCTGTTAAGGCTTATGCACTTGCGTTTCGGCGCCGACGAATCCTCCGAGTCGACGCGGACAGGGCTGCCCGACTCGCCAACAGTCTCCGCATACCCACGGGGCGCAGTAGCAGCGGCCGCCACGCCCCTGTAGGATATTTCATCGTAGCTCCGTTTAATCTGCCTCTGCGGCCCGTAATCCACGAGGACCGTCGGTGTCATGTTACCAGGCGCCAGCGGGTCACAGATCTGCGCAACAATGACAAACCAGCCTCAGTCACACAACATTTGAAAATCACGCGCACGCAACAAATTAAACCTCCGGCAAGATGAAATGAATGCACGCAGAGGTAAATTAACAGGTATATACAAATGTCCTACAGCAAAACCCTAGCCCTAGAACCAAAACGCCCCCAAGCGACAGAGCCCAAATCCGAAGGCCCGGAGCTCAAATCCCCTAATTCGCGCCCAGAACCAGACGCCTACCGCCACGAATTCGAAAACCCCAAAAATATAACAGCCGGGAAATTCGTGGCGAGGAGGATGCAAACCAGTACCGACCTGGAAGCTGGATCTGACGGGGAGGGAACCCTAGGCCGGAATCCGGGGAGAGCCCTCACGTGGCCGCGACGGCGAGGCGGATCTGCGCGGGGGCAGGGCGGATCTGGAGAGCGCGAGCGCCGGTGGCCACCGCGGGATGTTCTTCGAGTCGCCTCCTTCCGGCCCTTATCC
This sequence comes from Poa pratensis, assembly GCA_947311845.1. Lineage (NCBI taxonomy): Eukaryota > Viridiplantae > Streptophyta > Magnoliopsida > Poales > Poaceae > Poa > Poa pratensis. Next base: position 163,886,691 of record CAMZMU010000052.1, read on the forward strand.
TCTATTTTTTCTTCTTTTCCTTTCCTCGCGCGCCTCCTCCTCGAGTCGTCTCCTCGCTCGCTCGCCCGCTCCCGCTGCTTATCCGAAGCGACCGAGCCCGAAGTGAAGTTTGGACCTGGTTGGTCGGGACCCGGAGTGGAGGAGGAGCTCGATTTGGTTCGATCCGATGCGACTTGACGCGCGGGGAGTTGGGCGCTGGCTGGGCGGGTATTTATAGGTGGTGGGAGGTGCGGGGGGCGGTGGGCGGCGCATCCTGGCCGTCGGTTCGCGCCGATCGGACGGCCGGGTGGGGAGATCTGGGCGGGGCCGGCGTGACGTGGCTTTGACTTCGTTCGAGAAGGTTTCTGTATGGACACAGATCGGGCGCGGCGTGACGATTTGGGGTGGGGCCAGGAGGCTTTTGGGCCCGCGTGTCATTGGGGTGGGGCCAGGAGGCTTTTGGGCCCGCGTGCCAAGTATTTGACTGCTGGCCAAGTATTTGATCGGGCGCGGCGTGACGATTTTCAGTTTGTCTGTTTCTTTTTGCGTTATATTTTATTATATCTTCCTTCTTGTTTTTTCAAGTTTTTTGGTTCTCGATTTTTCTTTTCAGCCTTCTTTGGGTTAATACATGCATATGATTATGAATTGAACATTATGGATTTCAAGACGTGAAAATTCTCTTAAGGTTGAAAAAGCATTTGCGTAGGGTAAGAAAAATTGTTAGTGTAGCTTTAAAAATATTCAGATATTTGACAATAGCCTGTTGCATTTGAAAATGTCGCATGTATTAAAAAATTGTTCATGAATTCAAAAAAAGTTAATGTACTAAATAATATTCATATACTTTTCGGCATCATGTCACCAATGGAAAGAAACAACATGGGCATGCCCCTACCTTTCCAATTAGCATCAAAACATGATGGCATATTGAAAGTGCATGTGTTGCTCCATGCGTGGTTTTGGTAATTAATGACAATCCTTATGGCCTAATGTTTGCATTGAGATATACTTGTAGATCTTGTCCATAGGAAATGATTGGAGTTCATGTGTTGGACTCTAGAAGATTACATGATGATCAATGCTCCACTCAAGGGTTTATATGAAGAATGGTCATGTGTAGAGAAGATGAAGTGCAAGTTCAATATGATGCATCTCGGAAGATATCATTTGATTGAAGCTTGCAAAGGAGACATGAAGACGGAGCTTTGCGAGGTCCTCCCATAATGGAGTATGGGGAGCATTTGGAGAAGTCTTCATCAAGCATGTGCTAGCAAGCACAATCAAGAAAGGTGTTCCAACTTGAGAGAGTCAAGATCGTCATCATCGAGCTCAAGTGGAATGCGCAAGGCAAATGTATGATCTTGATAGGTTTCCTGTTTTACCGGTCTCATGTTGTTAGTGGGAGACCGGGTTTTAGGATAGAAGACGTACTATCAAGAGGGGCTCTCAAGTGAGTAACTTGATCGCATCTTAATTTGTGGAGAGCTCAAACCTTTGCATACTTGGCATTTGATCTTTCTTGGTTCTTATGTGGTTTTTCTCCTTGTTGGGTTTTGGTGCTTGTTGTGATCTTCACGACAAACCCAAATTCACCGAAAACGAATTTCGTATGGAAAACTTGTTGCGTTTTTGGTTTTGGAGGTTTGCCGGTTATTCCTTTTTAGAGAGGTTTTACCTTTCTCCATTTGGTTTTATCTTCCATTGTTGGACTATGATTTTCTCTGCATGATCTTGTAAAGCTCTTCGTTGTGATTCCAACGAGCCCGAACATCGAAAACGGAGTCCGGATGATCAAGATATCTTCGTTTTTGTGTTGAGTGTTTCTGCAGTTTTCTGAGGGGCGGAAGTTCCAATTTTTGGCCAGAAATTCCGGCCATCCGGAAGTTCCGGCCAAACTTCCGGCCAAATGTAGAACCATTTTTTAGTCGCTTTTCTGGGGGTCCGGAAGTTCCCCGACGGAAGTTCCGGCCTAAGTGAGCCTGCAACGGCTATTTCGGTGGCACTATAAATACCCCTCCCCTTCTTCAACCTTGAGCAGCTCGTTTTTCCCTCTCTCCTCCATTGTTTGACCTTGGAAAAGCTTGTTCCCTCTCAATCCCTCCCATGATTCTTGCATATCTTTGAGGGAAAAGTGAGAGGAGATCTAGATCTACATTTCCACCAATCCATCTCTCCTCTAAGTGAGGGGAACCTAGTGGATCTAGATCTTGGAGTTCTTGTGTGGTTCTCTTCTTTGTTCTTCCTCTCTTCTCCCCCCATAAGCATTAGTTGCTTTTGGTGGGATTTGAGAGTGAAGGATTTGAGCACTTGTGCTCTTGCCTTTTGCATTTGGTGCAGCGGTGTGCTCTCTACGAGGATTCGTGGAAGTTGAAAACTTGTGAACTTGTTACTCTTGGGTCCTTGGACTCTAGACGCCTTTGTGGTGGTTGAGACCCTTGTGTGGTCACTTGAAGCCGTTCGGGAGCCCCCAATCCCATTGTGGGTTGTGCCCTGGATTGTTGTTGAAAGCCGTTCGGGAGCCCCCAATCCCATTGTGGGTTGTGCCCCGGATTGTTGTTGAAAGGCTCCGGATTCCACCTCGAAGGAATACTGATAGTGGAAGGTGAACCAAACCTTTGTGGTGCGGTTCATCAGAAAAGAAGGTGAAACCTTTGTGGTTGTTGAACCATTGTGTCGGATCACACCTCTCCAACGAGACGTACTCCCTTAACAAGGAGGAAATCGAGAATACTTCCTCGTCTCCGCGTGCCTCGGTTATTTTTATGCACTTTACATTGTGATAGCCTTCGTGATTGAACTATTCTATATTGCTATCACCTTGTTGCTTGTCTTGCTTAGCATAAGTTGTTGGTGCACATAGGTGAGCCTAGTTTATTTAAGTTGATTGGTTTGTTAATTTAAACATAGTTTTATTCCGCAATTAGTAAACCTAAACCGGAAAAGTTTTAATCCCCTATTCACCCCCCCCCCTTCTAGGCGACATCATTGTCCTTTCACATATGTCACACTCCATCTGTTTACAATTAAATTTCATTTAGAGTTTATTTGAAGCTAAACTTTGTAAAATTTGATTAAATATATATGAAAAAATATCAATGTCTACATTTAAATTTAATATATTAGAATCATTCCAAAACATATTTTCATGTTATATACTTTGATATTATAGATGTCATGTGAGATCCTGTCTCAGGGCTTAATAGGATTAATAGGATACTCATGTCAACAAGTTGCCACTTCTTTTTCGGAAGCTCGTTTGGTAGGAACTCCGAGTTTAAGCGTGCTTGGCCAGGAGCACTCCCAAGGATGGGTGACCGACCGGGAAGTACTGAAAGGGCAATGATGTCGCCTAGAGGGGGGTGAATAGGCGATTAAAACTTTTCCGGTTTAGGCTTGCTAATTGCGGAATAAAACTAGGTGTTTAAATTAACAAGCCGACAACTTAATTAAACTAGGCTCACCTATGTGCACCAACAACTTATGCTAAGCAAGACAAGCAACAAGGTGATAGCAATAGGATACTTCAAGTACGAAGGCTATCACAATGTAAATTGCATAAGTAAAGAGCTCGGGTATAGAAATAACCACGGCGCGCGGAGACGAGGATGTATTCCCGAGTTCCTCCTTGTTAAGGGAGTACGTATCGTTGGAGAGGTGTGAACCGACACAACGGTTCAACAACCACAAAGGTTTCACCTTCTTCTCCGATGAACCGCACCACAAAGGTTTGGTTCACCTTCCACTATCGGTATTCCGTCGAGACGGAATCCGGAGCCTTTCAACAACAATCCGGGGCGCAACCCACAATGGGATTGGGGGCTCCCGAACGGCTCTCAACAACAATCTGGGGCACAACCCACAATGGGATTGGGGCCTCCCGAACGGCTTCAAGTGACCACACAAGGGTCCAACCACCACAAAGGCGTCTAGGGTCCAAGGACCCAAGAGTAACAAGTTCACAAGCTTTCAACTTCCACGAATCCTCGTGGAGAGCACACCGATGCACCAAATGCAAAAAGGCAAGAGCACAAGTGCTCAAATCCTTCACTCTCAAATTCCAACAAAGCAACAAATGCTTATGGGGAATAAGAGAGGAAGAACAAAGAGGAGATGCACCAAGAACTCCAAGATCAAGATCTACTAGGTTCCCCTCACTTAGAGGAGAGATGGATTGGTGGAAATATAGATCTAGATCTCCTCTCTCAAATCCTTCAAAGATATGCAAGAATCATGGAGGAAATGAGAGAGGGGCAAGCTTTCCAAGGTCAACAATGGAGGTGAGAGAGGGGGGAAAACGTGCTTGGAAGAGCTGGCTGGCTGGAGGTAGGTGGAGGGGTATTTATACCCCTCCCAGAAAAAGAGCCGTTGCAGTCCACTTAGACCGGAGACTCCGGTCTGGAAGGCTGGAGACTCCGGTCTCCCTGGGCAGAGACTCCGGGGTTACTCTGGGATCACTCCGGACCCCTATACAGAGGCTGCCATCGCTTGCTCTCTTTCTGCTCGAAAACTTGTGGGCCGGAGACTCCGGGCCCTGAGCCACCTGAGGCCCGGAGATTCCGGCCTGGGAAAGCAGCAAAGCCTAAGTCCGGAGACTCCGGTCCCGGGGACCGGAAACTCCGGCCTGAACAGCAGCAACAAAACAGCACAGCCTGAAAAGCGATAACTTTCTCGTTTGAACTCCAAAACAGGTGAAACCAATTTCGTTGGAAAGATAACAACGAGTGCTATCACACAAATAGTGGAAATATTAAAGGTCACAAATATAGAGGGGATACCACACATGGGGAGGTGTGGACCCTAACTCGAAGGTGGACCGGTAATATTTCCAACACGAAAACGCAACAAGTTTTCCAAATGAAATCCGTTTTCGAAGAACTTGGGCTTGTCATGAAGATCACGACAAGCACTAAAACCCAACAAGGAGAAAAGCCATATAAGAACCAAGAAGGATGAAAGCCAAGTAAGTATGCAAAGGTTTGAGCTCTCCACGAAGATGCGATCAAGTTACTCACTTGAGAGCACCTCTTGATAGTACGCCGTCTATCCTAAAACCCGGTCTCCCACTAACAACATGAGACTGGAAAAAATAGAAAACCTATCAAGATCATACCTTTGCCTTGCGCATTCCACTTGAGCTCGATGATGACGATCTTGACTCTCTCAAGATGAACACTTTTCTTGATTGTGCTTGCTAGCACATGCTTGATGAAGACTTCTCCAAATGCTCCCCCATACTCCATTATGGGAGGGCCTCGCTAAGCTTCGTCTTCATGTCTCCTTTGCAAGCTTCAATCAAATGATATCTTTCGAGATGGATCATATTGAGCTTGCACTTCATCTTCTCTACACATGACCATTCTTCATATAAACCCTTGAGTAGAGCATTGATCATCATGTAATCTTCTAGAGTCCAACACATGAACTCCAAACATTTCCTATGGACAAGATCTACAGGAATATCTCAATACAAACATTAGTCCATAAGGATTATTATTAATTAACAAAACCACACATGGGGCAACACATGCACTTTCAAGTACTTCCCGGCTGCGCCTGGGCGAGGACAAAGTGCGCAGAAAAGACTGGTGTTGATCTGTGGGACAATCTAGAGATCCTAGAGAGCTGCCAGGTGTGAAAGGCCCGGCTCAGGGGTGTAACGGGTGTTACATGCCAACATTTTCTTGTGCATACTTGATCAAACTTTCAAAATGTTGACTTTGAAAAAAAGGCAAAAGAGAAGGTAAAACAAATCATAGGGGGTATGTCTAGCTCATCAATAATTAATCCTAGGATGTTCTTTATTTTTCAACATTTGCTCTGTACCAAGCTAAGCCCATCTCCGTACCACGCAACTAGTACATTCAACAACAAAACTCATAGTAGAGTTAAGAAAAAATGAAGCTCATAGTCTACTCTATGGTACGTGTGCCATTTTGTTGATGTACGTCTTCGTGCCCCGCTTGGCACTACATGAGAACTGGTTGGTGCATATGCATATGAACTTTATAGGCTTACTGATGCCATAGCAAATTCCCCTGTCGTAACCCTGATTCTCGCACCAAGTGATGCACACATCCTTGTGGTTAGCACAAAGGTTCAGGTCCGGCATTGGAAAAATACCACAGTCCTTGTGCCCTAATGTTCCTGGCAAAACCAAAAAAATAGGTTACATGGTTTATTAGACAATTATAATTACCTATCTTCTTACCAATGTTTTGTCCCTCACGATGATCTGTTAAAAACTATATACTCCATCCATCCCAAAATATAAGGCGCCATTTAATTTCTTTGGTCAACGACGTATAACTTTGACCATGATTTGTACTTATAATATGTCCATAAAATTAGTTCAATAATATAGGAAATAAAATTATTTTACAAGAGGAATTCAGTGACATCATTTATACATTCTGAATCCATATAATTTAGTATATATTAGTGGTCAAAGTCGAGTCACATAGAACAACACAAAAATAGTGTGTCTTATATTTTAAAATGGAGGATATCTTTTAGGATTTTTTTAAAGATGGAAGACAACGAGTGTTGCTTCGATTACTTAAGAAAGAACCCTGAACAAATGTCGGTGCAGTACATGAAGTGTTACAAGAGGGAAAAGGAAAGCAGAGCAAAAAAAGAGCATGACCCACGTACTCAACTACGAATGGCACCAAAATGAAGCTATCGGTGTGATGCTGGTAGGCAGACCACGTTCACAAGATTTGCTAATATATACCAAAAAATGAGTAATAAAGATTAAGGGTATGATTTTGTGAAACTAGTAATTATCAAGAAGGTTATTTTTTTCCGATATGATGGATTGGGATGAAAAGGTAGTGGTTGTGAAACACTGTACGTGCACTCTATGATAACGATAGATTGCGAAGGAAAAGAAGTAGACATTAAGAAACTACCGAAGAACACAAACTTACCTGTACAACACCAAAGAAGTAATAATATTGAGATGAGGGCCGCCATCGTTTGTCTTGCTCTTGCCTTGCAAGTCATGGGTGAAACTTAGGATGGTTAACCCGGAACGTAGGAATGTGATGGTTGTTTGATGAGGATGAGATGGTTGTACGTACGACGCGGAAGATAAATAACGCTAGGTGGAGTAGAAGATTTGGAAGATCTGGACTTTTGTCAATTAAAACTGATTATACAAGATGTGAGCTGTGCATAATCTACTAGATACAATATTTGAAAGATATGATATTAATTGCCGATTAAGAACGATTGCATGCTAAAGGTGTGAGGTGTGCACAGCTTGCCAGATAAAATTGAAAGATATGAGTTTAATCGTACTTGGAGGAAATGAAGAAGGATTGCATGGTAAAGGTGTGAGTTGTGCACAGCTTGCCAGATAAAAGTTTGAAAGATATGATTTTAATTGTACTTGGAGGAAACGCACCAGATGTGGAGAACAAAACGTGCCCACCAAATTGCCACCTTGGTCGGGATACAATTCACTAGAGGATCTGAATACTGGACCAGAGAGAGTATATTTTATCCTCGAGTACTACTTCAAGTACTAGTAATTGTGCGTAATCTGAGAGAAAAAAATATTTGCTAAGTAAAAAAATCAATAGAGCGGCAATAATAATTAATCAAAATGACATAAACCTATATTAATTATAAGATAATTACAACAATAGAAACATTGTTCCGCACGCATATGATGTCTGAATAAACAACTCCGTTGCTAAACGAAGATCAAGCATTCTACTTTATATTTATTGGAGTATTATTTTGGACTCTCGTAGATAACGCTAATATTTAGGTCGTCCATATTAGCCGCTAATTTTCTTTTAACAGAGAGCTGCTGGCTTTATGTCCTCACACATGTAACCAAATAAATGCTTCACCGGAGGCCTTCGCTCGGTTTGATTTGCCATCATACTTTCTCATCTTCAACGGGGGTTCTTCAGTGGACAGTGAGATCGTCGTGAACCTCGTATATATTATCTCCCTGGTCAGCGTCGTGTGTGATTTAGTCTCCCTGGTCGATCGTTGGGTGTGGCATGTGTCCGTCGTGTGCTCTGTTTTGGCCCCGATTGATCGTTGGGTATGGGGCTATGGGCTGGCCCGGATGCAAACGCGACCTGAGTCATGGTCAAATTGGGCTAGAGATAATTACTCACGTTGGCCTGTGCTCGTCGAAGAAAACAACTCTAGGCCTTTAAATACAGGGGCGATCTACTCCACATGCGAAAGAGCTAGGCATTGGACGAGAGATCGAGGAAAATCTGTGGCGGCGACTACGATAATCGCACACGAGATGACGGCTCTCGCTTCCACCCATGATCGTGGACGATTGCGTCGAGAAGGGCTTCCCGCTTCCCAAGGTAACTATTTGGAATTGTTTGTACGACGCGGTTAAATCTGGCTGCTGATGAGGAAGAAGGGGTAAACTCGCGCTTCATTGTCCGTCTCCTACATCAGCGGCATGATCCGTGGAGCTGTCCACGCCTCCCTCATTGAGGACGATGAGCAGGCAAGCATATCTTCTTTTTGTCAACTGTGACCAAGTGCCTCCTTCTGTTTCTTCTGGAGAACGGGGATGTCAGGATGGAGGATTGGAGATGAGATCAAGCACGCTCACTCTATCGTCAAAGGGACGAGGACGAGGTGCCGGAGGACGAGACATCTGACGGCCGGGGATATCTGCAGGGTCAGTGCGGGCGATGTCGTGAAGCAAATCTGGCAGTCGTGCTCCCGCCGGCGCCCCAACTCCGACCTCCCCCGCGTTGCCGCCTCCCCACCTGCGACCTCCCCCGCGATGCCGCATTCACCTCGACGGCACACAGCAGAAGCACGCAGCGAAAGCGGAAGCATGACCAACTCACCAACAACAGGATGCCACACGGCCGCGGCGGAACGAGCATCAACGACAACGACATCGCCTAGATATTCTACAGGTGTGCAGTGTGCTCACGTTACTGTTTCTGTCAGTCTGTGTATTAGTTCTGTCAGAACCAATCGTTAAAGTTAAAGTAGTACTACAGCATTGGTCCTGTAATGGACGCCGAGAATGAAACATGAACTACTGCAGTCTACATGGTTCTATAGTATATAGTACTCCGTATTTCATAACAGTTTAATTAGTTCTGTCCCAACAATTCGGAAAAGTTACGGTAGTATGGTAGTCTGAATCAGTCTACATGGTTCAGTAATTGCAAGACCATCACAAACTAAAATCATGGTGCGTACTGCGTAGTTCTTAACTGCTCTATCCAGTAATCGGGATAGTGGAGTTGATTCCCTAGGAATTCATAACTTAATTGTTTTCTTTCACAACCTTCTACTATAATTTGATTGTTTGTCCAGAAAAAAACTGGTTTCCCGTTGACCACGTGTTCCTAGATATATAGCAATTTCTATGTGAAAAAATAAAATAAATGATTGCTATAAAATTATCAAATGTAACTGTTTGACCAATTTTAAACAAATTTGTGATACTCGGCAAGTAGAAGCATATTTTTAGTTGTTAGAGTACGATGTGTAATAGAGCATGGTGCTATGCTAGAATTGAGCATGTGACATGTACGAACACACAATACTTAGTGGGTCATGGCAGGGGCATTCTCTCCCGTTGCAAAACACGGGCATGTTTCCTAGTAATAATAAAATTTATAAGGCTTCTTTTCGTACGTCGTTGAAACTACCCTTAAAATTGGTAAAAATTACCCACCACTGCCACCCATAAGTAACATGCCGGTTCGTATTTCTTTCGTCAGCGCAATCAATCCGCGGTCAATCGGTGGCAAAGCGTGGCCCGGCCAGACACCTCACCCACATGTTTCAACATCCAACGCGTCCCGTATTAAGCACCAGCCAGGGAGCCACAGCCGCCTCTATGTTTTCGCACTCGCCAGCCGCCGCCGTCTCTGCGATTCCCCAATCTCCTACCTCCGCACCACCGGCGGAATCGGCCGCTCCTTCCCCGGCGCTATTTATTCAGAGGCTTCGCTCGGCACGCATGATGTACAATCCAACTGATTGATGTATTCGCCGGCGGCGACACCGGCGTTGCTTTCTCCTCTTCTTCATCTGATGTGCGGCCTCCACTACCACCTTTGTACCTGCGTCTCAACGTCCTAGCTGTTGTTTTGATGTGCTCCAAATTCTTAAGTTCCGGAAACAGGCCACACAGAGGGCCACACAGAAGATGCCGCATCAGATCCCAAGAGTGGATCGGTCGGGATGTTCCTAGAACATGACCACACGTAGGGCCACACAAGGAGCCGGCACATCCAATCCAGGGAGTGGATCGATCCAAGTTTTGCCTTCAGGGAACGTGGTGTTCTCCTTGCTCAATACGGATCGTTACCTGCCCTAATGGTTTCCGAGTTGGACTGCAGCCAACTTAGGGTTTTGCCCATTATAAATAACATCTTGTAGCCGCCTGCTAGCGCTAAGTTGACGAGGGAATATCTCCCCGGCAACAGCACCAGAAACAATGCTTGTACGTCACACGTCAGTTGGGAACCCCAAGAGGAAGGTATGATGAGTGCAGCAGCAAGTTTTCCCTCAGTATGAAACCAAGGTTTAATCGAACCAGTAGGAAAACGAGGTTTGCTTCGAAGGTGTTGGTGAAGGAGTGTAGTGCGGCGCAACACCAGGGATTCCGGTGCCAACGTGGAACCTGCACAACACAATCAAATTACTTTGCCCCAACTTAACAGTGAGGTTGTCAATCTCACCGGCTTGCTGAAAACAAAGGGTTAAACGTATCGAATGGAAATGATGTTTGTTTGCATAAAACAGTAGAGAACAATGATTGCAGTAGATTGTATTTCAGATGTAAAAGAATGGACCGGGGTCCACAGTTCACTAGTGGTGTCTCTCCAATAAGATAACTAACATGCTGGGTAAACAAATTACAGCTGGGCAATTGACAATTGATAAGTGCATATAACATGCATGTGTGAGCTGTGGTGTCTACTATGAGATTCATTTGGGCATTACGACAAAGTACATAGACCGCTATCCAGCATGCATCTATGCCTAAATAGTCCACTTTCCGGTTAACATCCGTACCCCTTCCAGTATTAAGTTGCAAGCAACAGACAATTGCATTAAGTAATGTGCGTAATGTAAACAATACATTCATCCTTGAATAAAGCATTGCTGTTTTACCCCTAGTGGCAACAACACATCTACAACCTTAGAACTTGCTGTCACTATCCCAGGTTAAATAGAGGTTGAACCCAACTATCATGCATAAATACCCCCTCTTGGAGTCACAAGTATTCACTTGGCCAAGGCTTCAACAAGTAACGGAGAGCATGCAAGATCACAAATGACATAGACATGATAATATAATATTCAGCTCCACATAGGTATCAATATAAGTCAGATCCCAGCAAACACAACATGTAGCATTACAATAAGATGATCTTGATCATGATAGGCAGCTCACAAGATCTAAACATGATGGCACAAGTGGAGAAGACAACCATCTAGCTACTGCTATGGACCCATAGTCCAAGGATGAACTACTCACGCATCACTCCGGAGGCGGGCATGGCGATGTAGAGCCCTCCGGTGATGATTCCCCTCTCCGGCAGGGTGCCGGGAAGAGCTTCAGAACCCCCCGAGTTAGGGTTGACGACGGCGGCGGCAGCGAATATGTTCTGGATGAAAGGCTCGGTGTTTTAGGGTTTTCACGTCTCGGGGAATAAATAGGCGAAGGGGCGATGTCGGCGGACCCCCGAGGGGCCCAAACCACCAGGCGGCGCGGTGGGCCCACTGCCGCGCCGCCTGTGGTTTGGCCACCTCGTGGCTCTTCGTCTCTCCTTCGGACTCCGTGTACGTGTGGAAAAATAGGGACTTGGCCTTTTGTTTCGTGCAATTCCGAGAATATTTCCAGAAGTAACTTTCTGAAACCAAAAACAGCAGAAAACAGGGAACTGGCACTGTGGCATCTTGTTAATAGGTTAGTCCCAGAAAATGCATAAAAGTGATATGAAGTGTATATAAAACATGTAGCAAATGGTATAATATAAGCATGGAACAGCAGAAATTATGGATACGTTGGAGACGTATCAAGCATCCCCAAGCTTAGTTCTACTCGTCCTCGAGTAGGTAAAACGATAACAACAAATAATTTCTGAGGAGACATGCTTTCACACAATCTTGATCAATATATTGCAAGGCTCATGTCATGAATGAAGTGACTCAAAGCAATGTCTATAGTTTGCTAACAAATAGATAAAGAGTAAACAATGAATCATATAAGCAAAAACTTTTCATGAATAGTACTTTCAAGACAAGCATCAAAAAGTTTTGCATAAGAGGTAACTCATAAAGCAATAGATTCAAAGTAAAAGGCATTGAAGCAACACAAAGGATGATTAAGTTTCAGCAATTGCTTTCAACTTGTAACATGTATATCTCATGGATAGTTGTCAACATAAAGCAATATAACAAGTGCAATAAGTAAACATGTAAGAATCAATGCACACAAAGTTGACACAAGTGTTTGCTTCTAAGATAGAAAGGAGTAGGTAAACTGACTCAACATAAAGTAAAAGATAGGCCCTTCGCAGAGGGAAGCAGGGATTAAATCATGTGCTAGAGCTTTTTAAGTTTTCGAAAGCATATAGAGAGCACAAAATAAGTATTTGAGAGGTGTTTGTTGTTGTCAACGAATGGTAGTGGGCACTCTAACCCCCTTGTCAACCAGACTTTCAAGAGCGGCTCCCATGAAGGACGTTATCTCTACCAGCAAGGTAGATCATCCCTCTTCTCTTTTGTTTACACATGTATTTTAGTTTCTTTATAGATGACACTCCTCCCAACCTTTTGCTTACACAAGCCATGGCTAACCGAATCCTCGGGTGCCTTCCAACATTCACATACCATGGAGGAGTGTCTATTTGCAAATTAAGTTGCTTACTGATAAATCAGGGCAAAACATGTGAAGAGAATTATTAATGAAAGTTGTAATTAATTGGGGCTGGGCACCCCGTTGCCAGCTCTTTTTGCAAATTATTGGATAAGCGGATGTATATGCCACTAGTCCATTGGTGAAAGTCTGTCAGAAGTAAATGACAAGATTGAAAGATAAAACACCACATACTTCCTCATGAGCTATAAAACATTGACACAAATAAGGAGTAATAAAGTTTTGAATAGTTTAAAGGTAGCACATGAAATATTTACTTGGAATGGCAGGAAATACCACATAGTAGGTAGGTATGGTGGACACAAATGGCATGGGTTTTGGCTCAAGTTTTGGATGCACGAGAAGCATTCCCTCTCAGTACAGAGTTTAGGCTAGCAAGGTTGTTTGAAGCAAACACAAGTATAAACCGGTACAGCAAGAATCACATAAAAACATATTGCAAGTATTATAAGACTCTACACTGTCTTCCTTGTTGCTCAAACATTTTACCAGAAAATATCTAGACCTTAGAGAGAACAAATATGCATCCCAAGTCTCAACAAGCTCTACGGTAGTTCTCCACTACTAGGCTTTAACTACATGATGCAAGAGCTTAAACATGATCTACTTGAGAGCTCAAAACAATTGCAAAGTATCAAATCGAAACAAGACAATGATCTACAAGAATGCATATGTCTTTTCCAATACCAACTACTACATGTAGCATTTTCTTTCTTCCAAACAAACACCAATCAATTTATTTAAACATAAACTCTCCAAATGATAATATAATGCAGCAAGAGAGTATTTATAAACAAGTGCTAACAGCTCGAAGAGATGCATGAAAAACAGGAGCTAAAAGCACTGCAGTAGCTAGTTAAGAATACTCAACAAATATAAGTGAAGAACATGAGTATTCACATGAAAAAGCGGAGCGTGTCTCTCTCCCACACAAGGATTGCTAGGATCCGAATTTATTCAAACAAAAACAAAAATAAAAACACACAGACGCTCCAAGTAAAGCGCATAAGATGTGAAAGAATTAAAATATAGTTTCACTAGAGATGACCTGATAAGTTTGTTGATGAAGAAGGGGATGCCTTAGACGCTTGAGTCTCTCTGAATATGGTTGGGATGAACCACGGGGGCATCCCCAAGCTTAGGCTTTTCACTCTTCTTGATCACATAATATCACCCTTCTCGCTTGATCCTTGAAAACTTCCTTCACACCAAACTCAAGACAGTTCTCATTAGAGGGTTAGTGCATAATCAAAAATTCTCATATTCTGTAATGATACAATCAATCCCAAAGCTTCTGGACATTAGCTACAGCCACCAATGCTTTGTGGAGCAAAGAAATCCACACAAACACAGTAAAAGAGCGAATGCAAAACAAAAGGCAGAATCTGTCAAAAACAGAACAGTCTGGAATGACGAATTTTTTCGAGGCACTTAAGTTGCTCAGATGGATCTGGCCTAAAATAATGAAAGTTGCGTACATATCTCAGGAATATGCGTGATTTTTTCAGAATTTTTTGAATTTTCTACAGGGAGATAAGCTCAAATCCGTGACAGCTAAAAATCTGTCACTGCGCAGAAATCCAAATCTTGCATCAACTTTCAATATAGAACTTTACTTGGCACAACATTGCGATAAAATAAAGATACAAAGGAGTTGCTACAGAAGTAACAAAACTCCTTGACTCAAAGAAAACAAAAATAACAGCAAATAAAAACGATGGGTTGTCTCCCATAAGCGCTTTTCTTTAACGCCTTTCAGCTAGGCGCAGAAAGTGAAAATCAAGTGTTGTCAAGTGGCAAATCATTCAAATCATCAAAAGCTTCTTCCAACACACAGCTTGTAACAATGGGTATCTTAGATGTTCCTGGAGGTGTTTCATTACCTTTAACCGTACTAAAAGTTTTATCAATTTTAAGCTCATAATGAGTCTTTGGTTTTGGCACTTTAGGAACATACATAAACTTTTGCTCTCTACCCACATAAACTTTCTCCTTTTTAGACTTAAGAGAAGTAAAGGTTGAACTTAAGGTTTCAATAGCTTCCTCTAACTCATCAATTCTATGATTTTGGGTGTCATGGATATTATTATCCTCAAGAACAGTGATTCTTTCATTGATGGTGGCTATTGATTCATTAGTCTTACCAATACAATCAAGAAAATTTGGAAAAAAATTCTCCATAGAGTCTAACTTATTTATAACATCCTCCAAGGTGATCTCAATTTTAATATCTTTAGTGGGTGGTGTTCCTACCAAACTTTCAATAATATTACAGGCTTCTAAAGCAGGAGTACCCAAGAAATTTCCACCTGTAAGAGTGTCTAGAACATACCTATACCAACTAGAGATACCAACATAAAAGTTCCTAAGGAGGATAGTGGTAGAGTGTTTCTTAGTACATCTATGATGAGCATCACTAATTCTATACCAAGCATCTTTCAAATTTTCACCTCCTAGTTGCCTAAAAGAACGAACTTCAACTTCAGGAGCATTCATTTTGAAAAACAAAATCAAACCGAATTAAACAAGTAACTAATTTTTTTGTGTTTTTGATAAAGAGAGCAAACAAGACTAAATAAAAATAAACTAAGCAAGACAAATAACAAAGTAAAGAGATTGGGTGTGAGAGACTCCCCTTGCAGAAGCAATTCGGTTTTCCCCGGCAACGGCGCCAGAAAACGTGTTGCTAGCGCTAAGTTGACGAGGGAATATCTCCCCGGCAACAGCCAGAAACAATGCTTGTACGTCACACGTCAGTTGGGAACCCCAAGAGGAAGGTATGATGAGTGCAGCAGCAAGTTTTCCCTCAGTATGAAACCAAGGTTTAATCGAACCAGTAGGAAAACGAGGTTGCTTCGAAGGTGTTGGTGAAGGAGTGTAGTGCGGCGCAACACCAGGGATTCCGGTGCCAACGTGGAACCTGCACAACACAATCAAATTACTTTGCCCCAACTTAACAGTGAGGTTGTCAATCTCACCGGCTTGCTGAAAACAAAGGGTTAAACGTATCGAATGGAAATGATGTTTGTTTGCATAAAACAGTAGAGAACAATGATTGCAGTAGATTGTATTTCAGATGTAAAAGAATGGACCGGGGTCCACAGTTCACTAGTGGTGTCTCTCCAATAAGATAACTAACATGCTGGGTAAACAAATTACAGCTGGGCAATTGACAATTGATAAGTGCATATAACATGCATGTGTGAGTTGTGGTGTCTACTATGAGATTCATTTGGGCATTACGACAAAGTACATAGACCGCTATCCAGCATGCATCTATGCCTAAATAGTCCACTTTCCGGTTAACATCCGTACCCCTTCCAGTATTAAGTTGCAAGCAACAGACAATTGCATTAAGTAATGTGCGTAATGTAAACAATACATTCATCCTTGAATAAAGCATTGCTGTTTTACCCCTAGTGGCAACAACACATCTACAACCTTAGAACTTGCTGTCACTATCCCAGGTTAAATAGAGGTTGAACCCAACTATCATGCATAAATACCCCTCTTGGAGTCACAAGTATTCACTTGGCCAAGGCTTCAACAAGTAACGGAGAGCATGCAAGATCACAAATGACATAGACATGATAATATAATATTCAGCTCCACATAGGTATCAATATAAGTCAGATCCCAGCAAACACAACATGTAGCATTACAATAAGATGATCTTGATCATGATAGGCAGCTCACAAGATCTAAACATGATGGCACAAGTGGAGAAGACAACCATCTAGCTACTGCTATGGACCCATAGTCCAAGGATGAACTACTCACGCATCACTCCGGAGGCGGGCATGGCGATGTAGAGCCCTCCGGTGATGATTCCCCTCTCCGGCAGGGTGCCGGGAAGAGCTTCAGAACCCCCCGAGTTAGGGTTGACGACGGCGGCGGCAGCGAATATGTTCTGGATGAAAGGCTCGGTGTTTTAGGGTTTTCAGTCTCGGGGAATAAATAGGCGAAGGGGCGATGTCGGCGGACCCCCGAGGGGCCCAAACCACCAGGCGGCGCGGTGGGCCCACTGCCGCGCCGCCTGTGGTTTGGCCACCTCGTGGCTCTTCGTCTCTCCTTCGGACTCCGTGTACGTTTGGAAAAATAGGGACTTGGCCTTTTGTTTCGTGCAATTCCGAGAATATTTCCAGAAGTAACTTTCTGAAACCAAAAACAGCAGAAAACAGGGAACTGGCACTGTGGCATCTTGTTAATAGGTTAGTCCCAGAAAATGCATAAAAGTGATATGAAGTGTATATAAAACATGTAGCAAATGGTATAATATAAGCATGGAACAGCAGAAATTATGGATACGTTGGAGACGTATCACCGCCGTTTTGGGTAAGCCACACATTGTAAACCCACGGCGTTTGTAACATCACCCTGATATAGTGAAGTATTGCTGGCTGGCGCCCGTGGTTTTTCGTCTCCTTTGTTTGGAGAGGTTTTTCCATGTTAAATCTCGTGTCCCGTTGGTTTGATCTTCCGCTACTTCGTCGTTTCTTTGCTATCTTTTGTAACAAGTGGTATTAGAGCCCGTGTTTCAGATCTGTATTCAGATTAGGGTTTTGGATGGCATCGATGAAGTTCGATCTACCGTTGCTGGACTACAAGACGAGATTTTCGTTATGGCAGGTCAAGATGCGTGCGATCCTCGCACAGTCCAATGATCTTGACGAAGCGCTGGAGAAATTCGGCGATAAGGCGGCGGCCGACTGGACCGCCGATGAGAAGAGAAAAGACCGTAAGACTATGTCTCTTATTCAACTTCATCTATCTAATGATATCCTGCAAGAAGTACTACAGGAGAAAACCGCAGTCAAGCTGTGGGCTAAGCTGGAGTCGATCTGCATGTCCAAGGATCTCACCAGCAAGATGCATGTGAAGAAGAAGTTGTTCTCGCGCAAGCTGCAAGAAGGTGGTTCGGTGATGAATCACATATCGATCTTCAAGGAGATCGTTTCTGACCTAGTGTCGATGGAGGTAAAATATGAGGATGAAAATCTTGCATTTTTACTTCTAGTTTCGCCACCAAATTCCTATGCAAATTTCCGTGATACCATACTGCTTAGCCGTGATTAACTAACCACTGCTGAGGTTTATGAGACCCTCATGACGAGGGAAAAGATGAAGGGTATGGTACAGAAGGAGGAGTCGTCATCCTGCAAGGGTGATGCTTTGGAGGTCCGAGGCAGGCCTCAGCAGTGAGACAACAACTACAACAACAACAGAGACAAGAGCAAGGGCAACAGAGGTCGCTCAAAGTCTAAAGGCCGTGACAAGTTCTGCAGGTATTGTAAGAAGAGTAATCACAACATCGATGATTGCTGGAAGCTGCAGAACAAGGAGAAAAGAAAAGGTACTTACCAACAGAAAAATAATGAAGGTAATGATACCTGTGAGGCTGCTGTGTTGGTGGTAGTTCTGATGGCGAATGCCTAGCTGTTTTAGCTGCATGTGTTTCTCGTCAAGATGAGTGGATTCTAGATACTGCATGTTCTTTTCATATTTGCTGTAACAAACATTGGTTCAGTTCTTATGAGTTGGTGTAGACTGGAGACTTCGTGCGTGTGGGAAACGACCAGCAATGCACCATTGCTGGCGTTGGATCTGTTCAGATCAAGACACATGACGGCATGACGCGCACGTTGACAGGCGTGAAACACATACCAACCATGGCGAGAAATTTGATCTCGCTCAGTACCCTTGATTGTGACGGGTACAAGTATACCGGCGAAAACAGACTTCTGAAGGTATCAGAAGGTTCTCTCATTGTTATGGTTAGTGATATGAATTCTGCTAAATTATATGTTCTTAGAGGTAGCACTTTATCTGGTACTGTTGCTGCTGTTTCTCATGATGATTCAAGTAAAACTAACCTCTGGCATAAGCGTCTTGGACACATGAGTGAACTTGGTATGGCAGAATTGATCAAGAGAAAGTTGCTGCAAGACTGCAGTTTGAGAAAGATGCAATTATGTGAACATTGCATTTTCGGTAAGCACACAAGAGTTAAGTTCAATGCTTCTGTTCATACCACCAAAGGTACACTTGATTATGTACATGCTGATGTTTGGGGGCCGTCACGTAAGCCCTCTTATGGTGGTGCTCGTTATATGCTTACTATTATTGATGATTACTCTAGAAGAGTTTGGCCTTATTTCATGAAAAATAAGGATGATTCGTTTGCTGCTTTTAAGAAGTGGAAAGCTATGATAGAAAGGCAAACAGAGAGGAAGGTGAAAATACTTCGTACTGACAATGGTGGTGAATTTTGTTCGAATGCTTTTAATGATTTTTGCAGAACAAAAGGAATTCTCAGGCACCTCACCATCCCGTACACGCCTCAGCAGAATGGTGTAGCGGAGCGGATGAACAGGACAATCATGTCCAAGGCTCGCTGCATGATCTCCAACGCTCGCATGAGTAAGCGTTTCCGGGCTGAGGCGGCAGCCACCGCATGTTACTTGATAAACAGGTCACCATCTATTCCCCTCGACAAGAAAACACGTATGGAGGTATGGTCAGGTACTCCTGCTGATTATTCACAGCTTAAAGTTTTCGGTTGCACTGCTAATGCTCATGTTGATAATGGAAAATTAGAGCCGAGAGCTGTTAAGTCTGTTTTCATTGGTTATGGTTTGGGTGTAAAAGGATATAAGTTGTGGAATCCCGAAACTAACAAGGCATTCATGAGCAGGAGTGTTGTTTTTAATGAATCTGTTATGTACTTTGATAAGTTGTCCTAAGATGTTTCAGATAGTTCAGATGAGGAAAGGATTCGTGTCGAGATGGAGCACTCCACTGAAAAGGAAATTGTCACTGAAGACAATGATGGTGATGCGTCAGATAATTCTGATTTGATAATGATAATATGCCTGATTCACCCCTGTTATGCATCAACAAAATATTTCTATCGCTGCTGGTAGACAAAGGAGAAATTGTGGTCCTCGACCACATTTAATTGAGGAGTGTAACATTGTTAATTATGCTCTGAGTTGTGCAGAACAGGTGGAGCATGGACATGAGCCGTCCACGTATACTGAAGCTATTGCTACAAGTGACCGTGAGAAGTGGATCTCCGCTATGCAAGAGGAGATGCAGTCACTTGAGAAGAATGACACATGAGATGTTGTGCGCTTGCCTAAGCAAAAGAAGGCTGTCCGCTGTAAGTGGATCTTCAAGAGAAAGGAGGGTTTGTCTCCAAGTGAGCCTCCAAGATTTAAGGCTTCAGTCAAATCCTAGGTATTGATTACAATGATGTTTTCTCTCCGGTTGTCAAGCATAGTTCTATTCGGACATTTTTCTCCATTGTTGCTATGCATGATCTTGAGCTTGAGCAGTTAGATGTTAAAACTGCGTTTCTGCATGGAGAGTTGGAGGAGGAGATATACATGGACCAGCCAGAAGGGTTCATAGTGCCGGGTAAGGAGGATCTTGTTTGTAAGTTGAAAAGGTCCCTATACGGTTTGAAACAATCTCCTCGTCAGTGGTATAAAAGGTTTGATTCATTTATGTTGTCACATGGCTTTAAGAGGTCTGAATTTGATAGTTGTGTGTACATTAAGTTTGTTGATGGATCGCCTATATACTTGCTGTTATATGTTGATGATATGTTGATTGCTGCCAAGAGCATGAAATATGTCGCTGCTCTCAAATCACAATTGAGTAGCGAATTTGAGATGAAGGATCTTGGTGTTGCTAAGAAAATCCTAGTATGGAAATTACACGTGACAGAAAGTCTAGGTTCTTATTTCTTAGTCAGCAGAGTTAGATTAAGAAAGTTCTTCATCGTTTTAACATGCATGATGCAAAGTCTGTTAGTACTCCTATTGCTTCTCATTTTAAGTTGTCATCTACTCAATGTCCTACTACTGATGATGATTTGGAGTACATGTCTCGAGTTCCATATTCTAGTGCTGTTGGTTCCTTGATGTATGCTATGGTCTGTTCACGTCCTGATTTGTCATATGCTATGAGCTTGGTGAGTAGATACATGGTTAATCCTGGTAAAGAACATTGGAAAGCTGTTCAGTGGATTTTCAGGTACCTCCGTGGCACGTCTGATGCTTGCTTGAAGTTTGGCAGAGCTGGTGAGGGACTCGTAGGCTATGTGGATTCAGATTTTGCAGCCGATTTGGATAAGAGGAGGTCCCTCACAGGTTATGTGTTCACCATTGGTGGTTGTGCTGTTAGTTGGAAGGCAACACTTCAGCCGGTTGTTGCCCAATCCACCACGGAGGCTGAATACATGGCCATTGCAGAAGCAGTTAAAGAAACTGTTTGGTTGAAAGGTTTGTTTGCTGAGCTTTGTGGAGTTGATACTTGCATTAATCTGTTTTGTGATAGTCAGAGTGTCATTTAGCTTACTAAGGGTCAGATGTTCCATGAGAGAACAAAGCACATTGACATCAAATACCATTATGTGTGTGATGTTGTTGCACAAGGTAAGCTGAATGTATGCAAGATTAGTACTCATGATAATCCGGCTGATATGATGACAAAGCCTGTTCCTGTTACTAAGTTTGAGCTATGCTCAGGCTTAGTTGGTATCACTGTCTAGCCTAAGAGGCTATTTGGCACCGAAGGTGTTTTCTTTGTTGTGTTTCAGGGGTGAAGGTTCTCGTTCATGCTACAAGATGGAATTTGTCTCAATGTGGAGTGTTGTTTTGATGTGCTCCAAATTCTTATGTTCCTGAAAACATGCCACACAGAGGGCCACACAGAAGATGCCGCATCAGATCCCGAGAGTGGATCGATCGGGATGTTCCCAGAACATGGCCACACGCAGGGCCACACTAGGAGCCGGCACATCCAATCCAGGGAGTGGATCGATCCAAGTTTTGCCTTCAGGAACGTGGTGTTCTCCTTGCTCAATACGGATCGTTACCTGCCCTAATCGTTTCGAGTTGACTGCAGCCAACTTAGGGTTTTGCCCATTATAAATAACATCTTGTAAGCCGCCGTTTTGGTGTAAGCCACACATTGTAAACCCACGGCGTTTGTAACCTCACCCCGATATAGTGAAGTATTGCTGACTGGCGCCCGTGGTTTTTTCCTCTCCTTTGTTTGGAGAGGTTTTTCCACGTTAAATCTCGTGTCCCGTTTGTTTGATCTTCCGCTACTTGGTCATTTCTTTGCTATCTTTTGTAACACTAGCTATGCCTCTGCACCGCCGCCACGTTGCCGCAGGTCCTCGATTTGGACTTTGGAGGGAGATCGAGGAGGCAGTGAATTTGCGGACGGCGCTGGTCACCGGTTGAAAAGACGTAAACGAGAGAGATAGATAGATGTGCTGAACTGCTGATGTTCTCGATTCCTGTGAGTAGGAGATTAGAGAGAACTGAATCAGGGAGAATTTGGGCTGTTGTATGCCAAATTTGAGTGGATTTACAGAGATTAAGTGGGGGGATTAATTAACAGAAGCAACAGATTGTTGAGAAGGAGAGCACACGCAGAGAGATTGATGGCAGCTGATGCTACTTTTGCTTCGGTAAGAACACGTACGAGGATAATTGCTCCTGAGATTGGAATCACCGTCTTGACACTACCGGAGCGACGGAGGAGGCCGACGCCACTACGCGAGGGAGCACGCGACGACAGCGGCGCACTCCCGGGGAAGTTCCCCCGTCTCCTCTGCTTCTGGCTTCCCTGCTCAATGGAGTTTGGAAGGGGACCAGCGCCGGTGATCTGCGAAGCTGGACCAAATACGGCGCTGTTTCCGCCAGGCGTGGATGGTCTGCAAATTACTCAACTTGAGGTCGTGTTGCAAGCTGGTATGCACTGCACCTGCATACTGGTTCTTTCCATGCTTCTGCGGATCATATTTGGATGGAGAATGGAGACCATGGCGAAACGTACCAGCTTTGAGCGGCAGTGTACTCGACGCCTCACACAGCCTTCCGGAGCGGTGGGGATTCTCTGACTTTAGCCCAGCCTGACTTTGGGTCGGCAATGTGCCTGCTAGCCGCCGGAAATTTCCCTACCGAGTGGCGAGTGGTGTGGTGGCGTTGGTACAAAGTGGAAAGAGGAGATAGAGAGCAACAGCTCGGCTGGTGGCTTGAGATTTGAGATTTGAGATTCATTGGTATTAACTGGTAGAGAGATTAGTCTTTTGGGCTACTGAATATTACTCCTGCTATTTTTTTTTGCTGTTGTAAGTAGGGTCAGCTGAATGTTGTAAAGTTTAAAAAAAAAGCTGAATGTTGTAAACGTTAAGAAAAAACTGAATATGTTGTAAACGTTTGACCTCGCTGAAAGAGATTTGCTCTCATACAAATGTTGCAGCATTTAAATATCACTTGATCTGATATCTCGGTTGCAGTACAATTGCATATCTCGCATTTAGAATTTATTTTGGATTTCATGAAATTTCACTAACCATTGTGCTTCACTTTATGCTCTAGAATAAGGGTTTTATATATTGTGACACTCATGCACGCTGTCAGCTTTGACGGCCGGCATTAGTGATGCAATATCAGGGAACAATGTATATACAAAGATTTTTCTCTCCCGTTGCAACATATAACATATAGGCATGTTTCATAAGTTATAATAAATTATGCGGCTCCTAACAACAAAATCCAATGATTAGCTATCAGGCCCGCGAACAACAGCGATAAGCCCAAAAAAAATCTTGACCAAGAAGGCACCAAGCGCGAGAGCGTGGCGATGCTAGATTCAGAAGATTTCCTTGACCAATTTGTGTAGCGTTATAATTTGCAGGATAAGAGGGTACTTTAGAAAAATACATAGGTAAATAAAGTTTAATAAATTGCTTACAAAGTCAGCATACGAGTATATAATCACAAAATATTTATTCCCGTTACAACGCACGGGCATGTTTCCTAGTTTTAGAAAAAAGGGAATATGATTTTGTTTTTTTGTTTTGTTTTTTGAAACAATATGATTGTTGGATAAACAAGAGGTTGGAGCACATAATTGCACCACAAAGTTTCCAAAGATTTGACACTCTCAAATATGTCGATTACAGACAAAGTTCCCAAAGTTTTGACATAATGTGCATAGAGTAAAAATATAGTTCCCCGACAAGTTAAGCCGGGCGATAAGTAAAGAAACGTACCGGGAAAGTTGCCGTTCACGTGGCTGATGGCTCTCGCGGCTTGGATGCTAGCACGCCGGCCGCCCGGGGGACAATACCACATGCAGTGCAGGCTCCATATGCGCGCACGGCGCTACATTGCCACGAGGTTACTCCACTGTAGGCGTCGCCTCCTCGTGCACAGCACAGTAACCAGACAGCACCAGCGTCTCGCCGGCGTCCAAATCTTCGCGTGAAAAGCGCGAAGAAACAAGACTGCTACTCCCTGTTGGTCGTGCGTGCGTGCCAGCCGGGCACGGGCAGGGCCGATCGACGCCAACTCAGCTGATCTTATGCTAATGGCGCGCGTGCTCTGCGTGGCCGTCGGGACCCGGGGACAGGCCGCTTATCCGCTCCCGCGATTTCCTGCAGCTGCCGCCGTCAAAGGGAGGAGGAGACGGACGACACCAGGGCTCGGTCTGTAGGTCCTTCGTTGGTTGCTGATCGCTTCCTTGCAGCAGGGAGCGGTCACTCACTCACTCACATCCATCACCTCCTTCGGCTGCAACTTTTCGTATATAATGGTGCTGCAAGGTTCAGAGATCAGAAACCTTCTGTGACGCGCCTCTGTTCTTCTTGTCGTGCCTTCTTATTCTGAGCTCGCAGAGAGATGAGGAGGTCGCCCCGGCGGACAAACTCCAGCTCCGGTGCCAGCCTCTACAACTACAATGCGAGCAACGCGAGGGCGTTGCTGACATGCTACACCAAGGCGAAGCCACGGCCCTCCAAGTGGGACGACGCGCACAAGTGGCTGCCCTGCAGGGCGCCCGACGACGACCACGGCCCGCGCCGGAGCGCTGCCGCCGACGACCGGCTGCTGCATCCGTGGGCGGCGTCGCAGAAGGGGATCAGCAGCAGGCCCTCCTGGACCTGGAGCAGCGACGTGCCGGCGCCTGCGGATGTTGCCGAGGGGGAGACGACAAAGAGAGTCGTGGACTCCGTGCGGTCGTCGGAGCGCCAGAGGTGCTTGCCCCCGAAACTGAGGGATGTCGGCACCGAGATGACTCCGGCCGGGAGCAATGAGCCGTCCAGGACGAACACCCCGCGCGCCGTTCATGCCCGTGTCCCGCCGGCTTCACCGAGGAGACGTGAAGGCGGCGCGCTGGATCTTGATGCGGTCCGTGAGAGCGCCGTGTGGCGTGTTCCGGCGGCGGGGCCGAGGTTCACGGCCGTGTCACCCGCGACGGCGTGGGGCGAGGCGGAGCGCGCCAAGCATATCGCCAGGTGAGAACGCCAGCCATGGATCATTTACCTTCCCCGTCAGTCCGTCTCCCGCCGTCGATGAACCATTCACGTCGTGCGTCACCTCATTCTCAGATACAGGCGTGAGGAGCTGAAAATACGGGCCTGGGAGAACCGCGAGCGGCGGAAGGCCGAGCTGCAAATGAAGATGGCGGAGGTACGCGTCGACCCGATCATACATCGATCATTCTTGTCTAATGAATCCGTGGAACGCCCAAAAGAAGGGGGCATGAACAGTTTACTGAATCAGAATGTTTGTCTTGGCAGGCTACGGCGGAGAGGAGGATGGTGCGAGCGCAGGAGAAGGCGACGGGAAAACTGGCCGCTGCGCAGGCGGCAGCCAAGGAGAAGCGCGCTCGCGCCGAGGCCAAGCTGGGCCGACGCGCCGTCAGGGTCGTCAGGGGCGTGGGGGGCTTGTCGTCCAAACTGAAATTGCTCTCGCTGAAGCTGCCGCTACTGTGCAGCTGATATCTCGTACGTCAGTCCAGCTATGCACGAGGCTGTAAACATGAACAGTGGCAATAAATTTCGCAATTTTTTTTGAATTTCGTGGGTATTTTTATTACGAAACACCGTGCTCACTCGTCGTGGCCACGCGATTCATATCGGACGCACCATCCCGATCCAACGCTTCAGGGTAAGTTCGGCCCCAAATGTATTCAACTCAGTGCTACGGCGCACGTAACACTTTTTAGCACCATCACTTAAATTTAAACGCGTCAGGAGATAGAGCCCCATTTGGATTCACCTCTTTTCTTGATCTTCGGCAAAAATCGTCGTGCCTATTCGCCGTTCTCGGCCTTGGGGAGAGAGTCTGAACTGGTGGAGATGGAGAAGGGGGGTGGGGCCTTGCGTGTGTGTGTGGTGCGGAGGGGCGGGAGGACAAGCTCCCGGGCAGCTTCGTTACCGGCGATTTCCTGGCAGAGGATTGCCATATGCTTCTTATACATAATCTTAATACTCGAGCCGTGTTAGATTGATTCCGACATTTTTTCAAGATTCTTCGCTTACATGAACAATCCCCACGTGGTTTTCCTACGGGTGGGTGTAGTTAAGTAAATTTTTTGTCGCCTGCAATTTTTTATGCTGTGCCGCCGGAAATAGGCCGGAATTTTCTACGAGCTTAAGTTCGAACTTAAACACCGAAAGTTCTAGTGTATTGAAACAAGCCCAACGATTATATTTGTGGGGATCGAGGAGTCTTGTTTCCCAATGCCTCTCAAACTTTACCACACATTTTTCGTTTTAATTATGAAAATGCTACTCCTACATACATAAGAAAACATTACGTTTGGAATTTTTTGCCACATTAGTTTTTATCCATTTTCTTTGTCGCTACTCACATTTTGCTTTTGCCCTGCCAGTCCTGGCAACACATCATTTTTGCGAAATGAAAATGGTGAAACTTTGTTTTCCTTTTTCCCCTACTGATGTTTTTTCTAAAGCAAAATTTGAAAACCTAGAGTGGCAACATTAAAATGGACAGTGTGGCAAAATTAAATATTCCGATTCCAGTCTATTGATGAGACGGACGATCGTCATTGCCTACCCACCGGAACCTATTCTCACTGACAATGCGGATCCTACCCTAATCCCCGTCTCCGACCTCACCTGCCATTGGCCTGAACCCCTAGCATAGATACCAATCAACAGCACACGATACCGCGTCGGCCTCCACGCAGCTTCCCCACCCACGGCACCACAAACCCGCACGATTCTCTCCGCGTCCTCGGTCGCCGCCTTCCCTTCCCGATAAGCTCCCACCGCCCGCGCGATCGGCCGACAAAGCTCCAGCATATCATCCCCCGATCCCGGCAAGTCCCGACTCCCAGCTCGATCCACAGCCCCCAATTTTCGTCTAGGGTTTGGTTTCGGCCCGAGGATCTAGGGTTTGCCGGGCGAATTTTCCGGCGATTTCGCTTCGATTTGCTAGGGTTTGTGATCATGGCCGCGGGGCGCCACGGCGGGTACCGGGGCTACGAGGTGGCGCGGGAGCGGGAGTTCGATCTGGGGGCCGCTAGAAGGGACAAGGAGCAGCGGCACCCTAGCCGCCACCGCGACTCGGACCGTCGTCGTGACGGCGGCCGGAGCAGGGACCGGGAGCCGTCGAATGGGTACGGCCGCCGCCGGTCCCCGCACCTGCCGCCGAAGAGCCGGCCGTCGGGGCGGAGGGAGGAGAGGGAGCCCGGCGAGGTTTCGAGCGGGAGCGGCTCAGAGGACTCAAGTGGGCGTGTACTGAAGGCGAGGGAGCCGAGCGTGAATGGTGGTGTTGCCGGGGTTAGCAGGGAGGGCGGTGTGCCGTCACTGAGTAAGAAAAGGAAGCACTCGCCGGTTATTTTGGATAGGATTGGTTTGAAGCCTCGTGTTCAAGATGCTGTGAGGAACATTGAAGGGCTAGACGATGTGGCTGCCAAGCTCTCAGATGTTGGCGCTCCGGGCAGCATGGATTTGGATGTGTCAGTTGATACGCAGAAGGTTGAAAGACTGCACGAGCATGACAATAGTAGCATTATTGTCGAGCAGGAGAAAGAGGAGGGGGAGGATGGTTATACAGCAATGAGAAACATTATGACTTCACGATGGGCAGATCCTGATGAAGAGGAAGAGATTATGCCCAAGAAGAAGAAAAGTGTGTCCCCAGAACAAGGGTCCATGAAGAAGTTTACAAGTCCAGAGCTTGGGGACAAATCCTCGTTGTCTTATGACTCTGGGGTAGTACGGAGTAGTCCAAGCGGGGATCTTGAAGTAGATAAGGATGATCACACTGATGTCGAGAAGGATGCTGGTGATGATTCTTCTGCTCTTTGTGCACTGCGTGCTGATTCTGAGAGTCATGCACGTAGGTCTAGAACCCCAGAGCCCGCAGGCTCCCCACGAAGATGCATTAACATGCTTCAGGGTTGTAGGAGTGTTGACGAGTTTAAGAGGCTCAACACAATTAATGAAGGTACATACGGAATTGTGTCTAGGGCGGAGGATATGAAAACTGGTGAGACTGTTGCATTGAAGAAGATCAAGATGGAGAATGAACGGGAAGGTTTTCCGCTGACTTCTCTAAGGGAAATAAATATCCTTTTATCGTTCCATCACCCTTCTATTGTAGATGTCAAAGAAATAGTTGTCGGGAGTGGTGATAGCACTTATATGGTTATGGAGTACATGGAACATGATCTTAAGGCTGTCATGGAGACTATGAAACAACCATATAGTCAAAGCGAGGTAAAGTGTTTGATGCTTCAGCTGCTAGAGGGTGTTAAGTATCTTCATGACAATTGGGTAATTCATAGGTAATGACTTAACTGTTGATTCTTCTTCAACCTTTATATTCACATTTGTTAACTGCTATTATTGCTCGTTATATATATTCTAATAATCTGTGTTGCTCATTAGGGACCTCAAGACGTCTAATATTCTCTTGAATAACCGCGGTGAGCTGAAAATATGTGATTTTGGGATGTCTCGTCAATATGGCAGCCCATTAAATCCTTACACTCAATTGGTCGTGACTTTGTGGTACAGGTTAGTTATTATCCAGCATAATTTTTTTTAAATGTCAATTTGTTGTTGAGTTTGCATTCATCTGTAGTTTTGACTTGTCCCACCATGGTCTCACAGTTTGATCCTTATGGTTCCAGGGCCCCAGAACTACTGTTAGGAGCAAAGGAGTATTCTACTGCTATTGATATGTGGTCTATGGGTTGTATTATGGCAGAACTCCTGTCAAAAAAGCCACTATTCAATGGGAAGCGTGATATCGATCAACTTAGTAAGGTATCTCGTTTGACTTACGATATCTATTTATTTATGGTAATTAGATTAATATAAAGTATAAAATCTTACGTGACTAATTTCCACTGCAGATATTTAAAATGCTTGGTACACCGAATGAGGACGTATGGCCTGGTTATTCAAAATTACCTGGTGCCAGGGCCAAGTTTCCCAAACAACCGTAAGTGGTTAACCATTTCTTGTTGCTGCTTATTTTGCGAGCATGCCATGTTTATATCATACCGTGGAAGTCTGACCTTCGATTGTGTCCTTCAGGTACAATAAATTAAGGGAAAAGTTTCCAGCTGTATCTTTCACTGGGGGGCTGACCTTGTCGGAAGCTGGATTTGACCTGCTAAACAGAATGCTGACGTATGATCCTGAGACGGTAATATACGCCCTAAGAGAACCAAAATGATTCTCCCTTCATCATTTTTTTATCTGTCTGAACATATTTGTTTCTTTCTTACAGCGCATATCAGCAGATGCTGCCTTGAAGCACGAATGGTTCCGTGAAGTACCCTTGCCTCAGTCGAGGGATTTAATGCCAACATTTCAATCTCTGAATGAACAAGACAGGTGCTGTTTTTTTTTCTTTTAATCTTTAGCCTATCAGTGAAATCTTTTTTTTCCTGATCATCAATATGGTTGAATTTATCTTAAATTCTTTGAACTTGTAGGCGCATGAGAAAACGTGTGAAGAGCCCTGATCCTCTTGAGGAGCAACGGATGAAAGAACAAGGGAGCATAGGAGATCGTGGCATTTTTGGCTGAACTTAAACCATATCTTTTGGTTTGCTGCAGATGCGAATCTTCAGGTTGAATCGATGCAAGTGCATGTGCCAAGGTGGACATGAAGTACCTCGTCTTCTGCCGATGGTATACCTTAGCAGGCATGGAAGCAGAATCAAGGGGATATTTTCTCCTTTTGCTCCATGCTAGGCACTCTTTCATTTACAGGGTTAGCTCTTTCTCGACTTCTGGTTACAGTGAGCTCTTTCTCATGATCTGATTACAATCTAATCCACCTGTGCATTGTAAGGTGTGCAAATCTAACACAGCTGCGCAGTATGGTCTGGCCTATTCACTGCTATTGGGTACAACAAGTTTCACTTTCGAAACTCCTGTATGTAAAGTACTATAAAGTGATTCCTTGTAAACAATCATCAATGAGATATTCTCAGTTTCTCACTTCATTTTTCTTTGTTACTAGCAATTTTTTTTTGATCCTTGCATTTTGTTTGCAAGAGATGAATGAAGCGAAGAGGGAGAGTACCTTTTGCTTTTCTGCGAGGAAACTGGTGCATAATAATGCAAATTGTGAGGTAATATGCTCAGGAGTTCATTACCTATTCATGTGTTATCGTTCTAAATGTGATGAATTTACCATTTTCTTCTCTGCGTTCGCGAATAGTATCTGTGTACTCGATGGTCTTTTAAGCTCAGGGTGACCTTTGACATTGCTTGGAAATATTTGAGTTGAACATACTATGGCTCACTTTGCTCGATGTTTATGTCGTCTGTTCACTATGATGAGTAATGGTCGTCTGTTCACTACAAATTAATAAAGGCGTGAAACAGTAACATACTATAGTCTATAGCTAATTCCACTGAATGCAAGTCAGTAAGGTATGGGTGTACTATGGATACATTATCACCTAACATCTTTCTGCACTCTTTGTAACTTTTGATGTCAGAGAGTTTCTACATTGGAATTAGATCCTTCATATCTGTTATTGTTTGCTTTGCTTTAAAAAAGGGATTTCAGAGCAGTGTTTAGAAATTGACTTCTGATTATATCTCTACCGTAAAGTCTAGATGCTGTTGTTGTTCTGCTTTTATTATGTTCAGGATCAGCATTCTGTCTCTGCAAATGAACTTAGTAATTATTTCTGTGCAAGAAGCCAAGAACTAATTTTAATCTTAGATTCTTGTTTGGTTTATCTTGCCTGAATGGATCAAAAGTCTTTCATGAACTGTTGATGATATATAGAGCTATTTTTCAGCTAGGCTTGTATTTTCTGTTCATACTTCCTCCGAAGATGTTTTGGTCATTGTCACGGTCGACAGTATATAATCTTACCACAATTATAAAATCTGGTATGATTATTCTGTTGTGAGTAAATCTAATGAGACAAATCTGCACATCTAATTTTCACATACCATTCTATATGCGCAATTATTCGTGTCAATGTTTTAGGAGTTACAAACCAGTAAGGAAGAAGGCTGAAAACAAGTACAGCCAAGAAATTATCTTTATGAAGAGTAGCATATACGTGATTTCTCTTATAATAATATACTTGTGTGCTGCGCTTCAATATCTTCGGTTGAGCTAGTCAGTTTTGATTGCTTTAATTTCAAGCCAATTGCGTGGGTGCAGTGCACTGTGCATCTGGTGATAGACAAACTAGCTGCTAGATCTGATTCGTGTCCATACTTGATTTTATTGGAGTAAATCTCTATTCTTCCGCAAATATCATAGTCATTCTTGTGAATCCAGTTAATGGCGATTGTCTTCTATGATTTGGAACTTTGAACAATCTGTACCGTGTAAGCTGCTTGGAGAGTATATTGTACTCACTGTAAGCGTTCTGTGACCCGTCTGCAGCTTAAGCTGTGGCTATACCAAGACAGGAAGATCAAGGTCTCTCAGCTTACCATGCCTAATTGACCTCCGTTGTGGATGGTCTCCAAGCTGTGTTACTCTTGTGAATCTTAGTGGTCAGTTGACTATCCTATCTTGGTAAGTTTTCTTGCTAGTATTTTTTTCTGGTAACTGTTCATCGATTCCCTGGTTGAACAAATAGATTATGGTTAAATCTGCTCAGAGCACAAGATCAAGAACTGTCCTTTTTTCTGGTTCATTTTCTGGGATGGATGGCATTGCCATTTAATGCTACACCGTCTAAGGCCATCATTGTGAAACTGAAACATAGTTGCTTTAATTTGATATGAATTTGTGAATTCTGCATGTTACACATATTGTAGGAAAGCTCACTGACTCTGGTAACAAGGGCAAGGTTTTCATTTCAATCATACTTAGTTTCCTTAATGTTCTGATAATATTTCTGCTTTTAATTGTTATCTCTGGATGCCTAGGAGTTCTTAATTCATTCACTTCATTGTAATGTTAACACATGGTAAACATGTGCCACCACCACAAGTGGACATGATGATTGCTGGTTGAACATTTTGTGGATAACCACAGCAGTTTTGTAGTCGATGCCCCTATTAGTTGTTTTTTCATACAGTGCAAGTAAATGGCACCACCAATGGTATCTGACTTATGAATTAAATGCTCATCAGTATTAAACGAAATGAGAATATGGATCCATATATTTCGTTCTTTTGGGTACAGGTATTCTGTTGCTGTGGGGTTTTGGTTATTTGCAGAGTTCAGATATATCTTCAATTCGCTACAATGTGACTTATGTAGTGGTCAGAATTAACCTAGACTAGGATGGGCTCAAAGCACAAACGGTCAATAGGTTTTAAGAAGCTTGATCTCCACTAGTGCAAAATCAAGAACGTTGGTCAACAGGTTTCACAAGCTCCTTTCTGCAGGTGCAAAAATCCAGAAATCACCTGCATTGAGAATAACATATTGGTTAGCCAGAATATGACATCTGTAAGAGCCATCTCCAATAACTTACCCAAAAAAACCCCAAATACCCCAGAACTGTTTTTTTCGAGTATTGGGGACAAAAGAACAGTTCCATCAGCTTACCCATAACTCCATAAGTGGTCCTAGACCCTGATTTTTGTGGGTCACTACGCAAAATTTGCTATTGTGTTGGCATATTTGGCAATCCTATGCCTATGACCCAAAACACCCCATTTGCCCGGGACAGAACCAACTGCCATGAGTAGGGAAAATCCCACGCTGCTCTCCATCCTACGCCGCGTCCCCTCGGAGACCTGCAGCCCAATGGCGCGTCCACAGATGGCTGGAAACCCTTGGCGCCGTGGGATGTTTCGGATAGGCCTGTGATGGCAGCACTGTGGGAGGATTTCCATCTTTTCTGACGTTGGGTCTAACATGTACCCAGTCTATTCCGTAATATAAGATGTTTTAACGTTCCAGTATGACTACATACGCAGCAAAATTGGTGAATCTATACACTAACATATGTCTTTATACATCTGATAGTCCTAGACATTGTAAAGCCATAGGACTTGCACCTATACAGTATTTCCTTTTCTGTTTGCTAGTTGATTGTTCGTCTTGTTTAGTCATTAACGCATTATGGTAGATCAGTAGGTTGTTTAGTTGACTTTGTAGTGGCACTTCGTCTCTTGTTATCTGTTATACATTGTGAAAGGCATTGTTGCTACCTGAACTTCTTTTAGTAGCCACTTCATCTCTAGTTAGCAGTTATACATTGTGAGAGGCATGTTGGTATCCAGCACATCCCCTCCTGGAATGCCTGCAGCAGAGCTTCCTGCAGCAGAGCTGCACACCTATCCTGTGATATGCCTTCTACAATGAACCTAGAGGTACCTTTCAAAACAAGTTCATGCGAACATTGCGAATAGAAATGCTATTTTGCTTTGTTAACCTCATCTCTCTTTTGTTGTTCACCAATTTCAATGCGGAGGGTCCCATCCATTGTCCCCTGAGATTTTAAGTGTAACATGCTGAAAGGGTTTATTCTTCCACTTTGTTATTTATGTGCCCTTGCTAACCATGTGCACAGCATTGTCTGGACATGAATTAGCGTGCAGAGGTAGTGAAACTTTTGCTGTCTACCTGCCCTTTTGACCATTTGTATGAGCACCGAAGTTCAGGGGGCCTTTCTGTAGGTTGAGGTGATTTGGTAGTGGAAGACTGAAAGAAAAACCAGGTTTCTGCTGATTTGTTTATTTTATCTAATTATAGGATCTAGAAGCTGTTTCTGTTGAACTTATTAACTAACGTGGTATCAAGATGAGTACATCTTATTGGGGTTCTCCAGATATGCGCAACACATTGCTGATTTAGTAAGGAACTCCTCCCAAGCATGTTTTTACAGGTTAATTGTATGCTAGAAAATATGTTCTGGAATGTATCGATACAGGTCGTTTGAATCAGATTCGGTGACTTGGTGAGCAGCATGTACAATGTAAACGAAGTTTATATTTGTATACTCATATGACAGTCAGTTGGAACGCAGTAAAGCTTTTTATGCATTCTGTTCATATTTCAGTCGGTAATATACTTTGTTCCTCGCATAAATTGTGTTACTTTGGGCCCTATTTTGCGTTTTCACTTGTCAGTCTCGATGGATGCCCCGTGATGTCATGTACCATAATAAATGCTGTCGGCATATTCTATTTGTTAATTAAAATAGAGTCCATTCTTAATCAATGAGATGGGTCAAATCTTTGTTTAGGGAAAAGGAGGTGTTCTACTATTCGATTAGACGGATGCAAAATATTTAAAGAGCACCCTGACGGGAGAAATGGCAAAAAGAATTAGGGATAGAAGCCAGTGGGTGCTCGGTGTCTGAGGTCGTCCTAAAATGCAAGCGACAAAAATAGTACTACCTCTGACCCGAATTCGAATTACTACCGAATTACTGTTCACGTTTTTTTTTTTTTTTTTTTGCAAAAAAGGCCACTGCTCTTTTTCACCTGAAGTTACACGTCCTCCCACCAGCTCTGCTCTTCCCTGTCCCTCGCCGCCTGCTCCGCCCCTGCCGCGCCGCCACCTCGTCTCCCCGCCTTTCTTTCTCCCCCGTCTCTGCTCTTCCCCGGACGAGGGAGATCGAAGACGAAATCGCCCAAGATCCCGCCTTCGCCGTGGAGGAGCTCATCCTTCGCCGTGGAGGAGCTCATCGCGGAGGCCGAGGAATCTTCCCTCGCCGGCACGGCCTCCGGCACGAGCGCGAGCTGATGTGCGGGTGCGTGCGCGGCGGAGGCGCGTGAGCTGATGCCCCGTGGGGCAGGCCAAGGTGCGGCGTCGCCAACGGGATGAAGCCGGCGGGCCGCGGGCGGCAAGCGGAGTTGACCTCCGGCGACCTAGTCGAGGAGGTGCGTGTCCTCAACTTTCCTGCTGATTCGTTCGTGGCCTCAACTGCCCTGCTGAGTTGTTCCTGATTTTGCAACGCAGCTCGCATTCCGTGGGCCAGGCTGCCTGCGATGTCGTGATGGATCTCTCGGCGTCTCCCTGTTCTGCCCAAGCTATTGTGAGCATCCTAGTTGTTGCTGAGCTGATGCCTGCCGTTTTCTATTGTGAGCATCCTTAAATCTTATGGGTTCGGCGCCCTACCGCGTCACCTTGGTCGTGCCCCGGTCGCGCAGCAGTCGCATCTCCTCCGATCTGCCATGCCCTCGGTCGCTCTGCATCACATCTCCCCCGATCCCCTTTGTGTTTTTTCCATCGACCATCGGTATTGGTGCTATACATGGGCTTGAGATCCAGTAGCCGAGTTGTTGGGCTCAAATGGAATTCTGGGCCCCGAGTTACCAAAGATCGTAAATTTGATACGCAGAGTAGCGTCTCTAGGGACAGCCGGCCCAGGATAAAATTGACGGCGAGGAATGACTAAGAGGACGATCGGACGGCAGAAAAAGCAGGGATTGGGAGAAGCCTCCCGTGTGTCAGTTTTACTATCCCTAATTCTTACACTTACCTGGCACTTAGTGTCATCACTCATCAGTGCTACTCGAGTACTCGACTCAATGTTGGAGTACTTTTTATTTGCAAACTTTCAGTGTGGATGTAGAGTTATGGAAGGTGTTGATTGGTTTGACTCAATGTTGTCACTTGTCAACACATGATCATCTTTGTTACTCGACTCAGTAGATGGAGTACATGCATTAAAATCTGAAATATGTTCAGTTAGATAATCT
Organism: Poa pratensis; assembly: GCA_947311845.1. Taxonomy (NCBI): domain Eukaryota; kingdom Viridiplantae; phylum Streptophyta; class Magnoliopsida; order Poales; family Poaceae; genus Poa; species Poa pratensis. Next base: position 163,922,519 of record CAMZMU010000052.1, read on the forward strand.
CCGATGATTAAAGGCTCTTATTGGCCATGGTACGTTTGATGATTTCCTTATGATGGGTTATATTCTGAATTAAGGGGTGTGTTGCAATGATTTCCTTTAGATTTCAAGCAGGTGCACACTGATCTATATGTGTACAATGTGCCAAATTCAACAATAGAATAAGAACAGTACTTCTGTCACAACTCATGAATATTACATACTCCTTGAGACATCAATGTCAATAATGATGGCCATCAGAGGCAGCTAAATCTGAGGCAAACATGATTGCTCTCGTGTTGCAAAGCACTTATAATTTACAACATAATATACTTCACAATTGTTTTAATCTAGTATTACACACAAGCTAATTTAGGATGACTAGCTGTTTGTTTTGACTTTTGTGCCTTCCTTGGCTTCTTGTATTACCCTTCATCTTCTCCTCCTCTTCTCCTCTTGATCCTCTTCTTCTCCCCAGGCTTATCTTTTTCTATTATTGGTTGTTTTCCCTTACTCTTTTCTTGCTCATGATTCTCTTCTTCTATTCTTTGTTGTATTGCAGCTTCAAATTCGCCTATTTGTGTTTCCCGGATGAGATCAAGTTTCTGCAAATAGTAAACATAAAATTCTGTCAGTAAAATGAGATCAAGTTTCTGCAAATAGTAAACATAATTAGAAGCAATAAGACATTGACATACACTCTTGACTCGACGGCATGGACGGACAATGCTTGATGGGTCCTTCAACCATGTGGCATATTCTTTTCCTACGATAATAGTGTCATCATCTAGGATTACTTGGAACCTTCCTTTTCTCTTTGATGTTTTCTTTGCTTGTTTGTCCTTCATCTTCTCCTCCTCTTTCTCCACTTGTTGTTTCTCATAGTCGGCTATTAGCTTTAAGGTTTCTTCATACAGTGTGCTATCAACCTCTAGTATGTTAGGCAACTTTCCCTCTTTTATTAGCTTGTCCTTGCCCATGTGGGGTGGCTTATATGTGTTTTCACCTTGGTCTTTCATAATCTCCGGCAAGACAGACTGCAAGGTGACATACACTTTGGCAAGTGTCTTCTCGATGTGCATATTATTGTTCTGGCATAAACCTGTTTGTGTAGTTTTTCTGATCATTGTTTAAATGCATGGAGTACTACTGTTTAGTGCTTGATCTTACCTATGTGGTTTGATATGGTGTGTGAAAGCATGGAGGATTTGGGGTTTTACATAGCCATTTAGCTGTGTACATTGTGGTTATTTTAAGGCACACACCTCAGTTTTTAACCACAAATTTTTTGGAAATATTTAACTGTGTGCCAAATACAGAAAAATGAAAGAGACCAAACAACAGTGCAAACCATGCCTGCAACTATACAAGAGTTTGGCGAGACCAAACAATCATATGCTGCAACTATAGTGAATAGGGCATATAAGTTGCTTAAGTAGTTAAGTACATTCTATAATTGTGTGGCTGAAACTATCAATAGGTAATTGGATTAACCCACTGGTAGTAAAATGATGACCTGAGCAGTAAAACAACAGAACGCCTTACATTGGTTGCTGGATCATCTCATTGTCTAAGGGCACTTATTTATCCCAATCATAAACCTGAGATTACATCTTTTGTTGTTGCAGATGAAGCTGCACTTGAAACTGGAATCACTCCTTTTGATGTTGTGATGATTATTATCCAGTAGTTGCAGCAAATGCAAATTACAACTCACTCGTACCCTGACTTCAGTTTAGGAACACTAACAACTAACTTCAGTTTCTGAAACTGATCAGGGAGAACACGGACCTGCTCCACCGGTTGCTCCACCTGCTGCTGGACCTGCTCCACCGTAGAACGACGTGGTCGGCGTTACGGACGACGACGGCTGCAGCCTGCGCTCCGTCGCGGCTGCCAGCTGCTGGCTCGGCTCGCCGGTAATTCGTGCCGTGGTGGCCAGCGGCCAGCGACGGGATGGCGGCGGAACGCGGCGCCGGCTCCCTCTGGTGCTGTAGTTGGGGAGGCTCCGCAGCGGGTAGGCGCGGACCGCGGCGCCGGCTCCCTCTGGTGGCGCTGTGGCGACGGCTGCGGAGGAGGACGAGGTGCAGCGGCGGCGTCTGGGCCAGTCGTGCGGGCGGAGGCGTCACACGGCGATTTGAAGGGGAAGCGGCCGGGATGGGAAGGGGAAGCGGTAATTCGGGTCGGAGGGAGTATCATTAGGCGTCTCTTTTGTGAGAAGGGTTATATTTGTAAAGTGCAAAGAGGTAAACCACTATGGCGTATCCTTGGGCTTGAAAACATTGACGCGAAGCTTGAAGACTGTTACAGTATTGAGCAAGCCATGGATGTGATATGAGGCCTGGCGGATGAGCTGAAATTTCTGATTATAACGATGTGGTGGCTCTGGTGGAAGAAGAGGAATAAGGTGACTGAAGGTGACATCCTTTGCAGGTTACCGATCTGGCTCACCGAGTGAAATGCACATCAGCAGAATATTTGACCCGCTTCAAAAAAGAAGGTTTTGACCGGGGGAGAAGTGGGATTGTGTCGTGCCTATGGTCCACGGATCTAGAGGGATGGTGTATGGATCTTCGAGTTGTGATTCGCGGAAGTCATCAACTACGACGGTTCCGAGTTACTGTTATCAGTGGTTGTAGGAGCCGATCCGCTCTAAAACACATGAGGTGCTCTACCTCCTTCCTCCTCCGGAGGCGTTTAGTCGGGCAAACCACATTGTTTCTTATAGAAGTGGTTTCGTCCCCGGTATGGAGAGGTTGTGACCGCTAGAGTAGGTTGTGGTGATGGAGTTGATGATCCCTTCATGATAGAGCTGCGAGCCATGGAAGAAGCCTTCAATCTTGCAGCGGAGCTTGGGCGGGGGCGGTGGCAGAGTTTTGAGACTGATGCACTTGCCCTCCAAGATGGTCCAGATGGTCACCCGGTTGGCCGACAAATAGTCACGCTACAGTCGGAGGAGTCTAGAGAGCAAAAACATAAGCCAAGAAATCCGTTGATACGAAATCACGATTTACTTTGCACACAAACTTTGTTATTCGGCTTTGTCTAAAGTTTACAACAAGCTCTAACTCCGCTTAAATACAAAATTTTCAACAAAATAGGATAATGCCACGAACGAAAAATGTCAGCTCTCTACGAACCAAGAGTCGGGGGCAAAACCACCAAAAAAAAAAAGTGATATCTTTTGCATGCAGACTCCCTTTTTTTTTGAACTTGGGCTTGTTTTAACCTAACAACAAGTTTCACTTCCAATTACGGACAAAAAACAAGTATGTAAGGAATTAAGGATGTCAAATATGCAAAGGTTATAACTCTCTACGAATGATGTGATCAAGATAGTAACCCGTAAAAGGATCAAAGAGATCAACTGGGGGAGGGGTGAATCGATGACTACAAATTTTAGTTTTTTCTTTAATAACTTAGTGATAAACATAAGATTTCAAGATAATGCAAATATATGTGAGCAATCTATAGGTTGACAACCTACAATATATTTAGCAAGATTAAAAGGTAATGAGCTAGATAAAAGTAAGTAAAGGGTTGAGATAATCACACAATGGACATGAGGATTCATCCCAAAGTGCCCTCTCTCGTCGAGGCTATTCACTCTTGCCATCAACCTCCACTATGCAACACCTCTAGGCATGTGGCAAAGCTTGTTGTTTCACAGTCAATTCAGGACGAGCCAGACTGATTCCGGATTTCCCTCTATGTGGAAGATGCATCTATTTTTTGTGGGGCTTGCATAGCAAGATCTTCATGTTGTGAACAACATCCTTGCATGTCTTGGAGATGCCTTATGCCTTCGAATCAAGCTTGCAAAAGCAGAAATTTTCTTCACGCGTCGCGAGGCCCGTCCACATCGATTTGGCCTTGGCGATTTAGCAAGATAAGGTTCTTTTCCTTGCATATACCTCGACCTTCCTCTCTACTGCAATAGTTAAATGCCACAAAGCTTCTATCCCCTCATAGATAAGATCCGTTCATGTCTTGTTGGTTGGAAGGGGAAACACTTCAGCATGGCAGGCATGATTGTGTTGGTAAGGTCGGTGTTGTCTTCCACGGTGACCTACTCCCACGGCCTCTCAGTCACTTTGGGAATGCCACCTTTTTTTTCTAGGGAAGCGCTCGGGCTTTATTACAAAACAGTTTGGGCAAGATTTACCATTACATCTATGTTGCGCACTAGCACCTCATACCCCTAGCATTTAGAGGAGTTTACATTGCATTTTGCACCCTCTTGAGCTAAAGCTTGGGCAACTTGGTTCACAATACGTTTGCTGGACTTGTCAAAGCATGAGGAGAACCACGTTCTGACTTTGTACCTTGAGATCTTCAGTGATGGATGCCTCATTGAAATCAGTCTTCTTGCTATTGAGTGCCTTGAAATGACGCCAACAAACGAGCCTTTTTATTCCTCCTCTCCCATCTCTCGACACAATTTGTTCCTACGGATGAAATTGATGAAATTTGATGGTGAGCGATTTGAGTATTTTGGGTGTTCTTGCTTTGCATTAGATACATTTTTTGATGTCTCTAGGCCGGTTCATTCGAGTGAGAGTCTCTAAGCTTTACTCTCGGAGGATGTCCCTCTCAGAGCATCTCCAATCGGAGCCCCCAAAGGCCGCCCAAACGTCCGGGCGGAACGCCCGGACAACATTTGGCCCAAAAACATCCACCCAATGGTGACCCCATAGCCATCCCAAACGATCGGGCGGTCCGGCACACCCCAAAGACAGCCCATATCTGGGACGTGTTTGGGGCTACGCGGACGCGAACGGACGCGTCCGCCCCGTGGTCGCTGACAGCGCGGACCCACATTTGACATGTTGGCCACGTGGATTACATAGCTTGACCAGCGTCGGCACTCATGGCGCAGTGGCCACCGGCCAACATTCAAGGCGTACCGATAACCTCCGACTATAAGTACCGGAGCAGGAGCAAACCCTAGTCCACACCCATCCACATCCGTCGCCACTCTCTTCTCCTCCACATCCGCCGCCGCTCTGTTCTCCTCCACCCAATTCTCTTCTCCTCACCATGCCTCGCCGCCTTCCCACCACCTGCGCCAAGCTCAGGCCAGAGAAGATGGCACAGATCTACCTCGAAGCCAAGGCGCGCGATGCAGAAGAGGTGGTCTCTGAAGTGGCGGCGGTGGAGGCGGCGGACGTGGGCTATGCCATGTTCCGCGAGGACTCCGACATCGTCGAACTGACGAGTTCGGAGTACATCCGGCAGGCGGACGAAGTGCATCACGTTCGGGCGGAGGCGGCGGTGGAGCAATGGAGAGTGCAGGCGGAGGCGGAGCAGACAAGGATACAGGAGAACCCACAAGTATAGGGGATCGCAACAGTCTTCGAGGGAAGTAAAACCCAAATTTATTGATTCGACACAAGGGGAGCCAAAGAATATTTATAATCCTTAACAGATGAATTGTCAGTTCAACTGCACCTGGAAATAGACTTGCTCAACAGATTATCAGTACCAACAGTTTTATAGCAGCGACAATAGTGAAATAATAGCATCAGTAAAATAAAGGCAGCAGTAAGGATTGAAGTAGACAACATGATTAAATACTGTAGGCATAGTGATGGATGAACGGGCGTTGCATGGATAAGTAATTCGTGTAAAGCACACGTTCATTGGGAGACCCCAAGAGAAATGTATGATGAGTGTAGCAGCAAGTTTTCTCTCAGTATGAAACCAAGGTTTATCGAACTAGTAGGAGATGAAGAAGCTTCTGAAGGTTGTTGGTGGAGGAATGTAGTGCGGCGCAACACCAGAGATTCCGGTGCCAACGTGGAACCTTCACACAACACAATCAAACTACTTTGCCCCAACGATACAGTGAGGTTGTTGATTTCTGGTGCGTAGTTGACGGGAAATATCTTGTAGGAAGTTGTTGGTCTCCCCGGCAACGGCGCCAGAAAACAGTCTTGATACCCGTAGATGTGATAGCCTTCAGTAGCTACCTGCAATGAAAAGTAAACGGGGTTAGGTTGAGCCTCCAAGTGCAGAGTATGTAGAAAGTGGAAGACGTGTTTTCCCCACGAGGGTAACTCGAGGGTTTAATATCGAACTCTCGGGGAATCAGTAGTGAAAGGTTTATCTTTCTATCCTTCTTTTGGTCATCTACAAAACAATGTTAAATGTTTTGGTCCTCAACCTCACCTGTGGTTGTCAAGCACAAGGTGTAAGAATGATATCAAGATAGTATGTAATGCAAGCAAGAAATAAATATGCAATGATGGTAAATAAATATGCAAGGATGATGATAACAATGATAAATGATATTTTTTGGTTTTTAATGATGTATGCAAGATGTAAAAGTGTTTTTGTATTTTCGGATTTAATAATGGCAGAAATGTAAAAGTGGTAAAAGTTGTTGGAAAGTTGTTTCTTATGATTAAAAATGGACCGGGGTTCATGGTTTCACAAATACACTCTCTCTTTAATAAAATGGTAGACAATGGAACACTAGAGTTGACATATGAGATTGCAAGACAAAAGTTTAGTGACAAATTACTAATTATATGGGCATCACGTCCTAACATAGAGACCTTTTGTTTATTAGTCTCACTTATACTCCACCAAGATGCGAACTAAATCATAACATCTCAGTAATTAAGATAACTCAGAGTATAGCTTTAAGTATCATGACATGAAGTTAAAATAAGAACATGCTAGATCTAGTCATGGATTAGTGGCGATGGTCACACCCACATCTCCGGTAACATGGTATTTATGTTTATCCCCAATGAGGCAACAAAGTAAGGTAGAGATACCCAAGTGGATCGCATAACTTTTTCTCACGTTCACTGCACTAGCCACCCCCAGTTACTCCAACTAATGCACACATCACCCCACACACGCTCTCATAAACATGCTTGATCATAACAAGTGAATAAGAACGGGTATATAATATGCATCTATATTCATAACTGAAATAAAACATTTGTAATCTCAAACATATATTAACTCATAAAAAGATCCACCACATAGGCATTACAACGATGACCGTAATCATGTTCTGTCGGAGTATCGGCATTGGAGATAGGAGACGGGGGTCCTCTAGCCGAGGGTGAATCGAGGGGAAGAAGGTGGACGTCGTCAAGGTTAGGATCGAACACGGTGGATTACCCAGCTCCAGGCTCCACGGCGGTGGCGGAGCCCTACGTGCTGCTATAACTCACTGCAAGGCAAATCGCCGTGTTACAGGTTACAATGAGTTGATTGGATGTAGGATGAGTTGCCCTAAAGGCTTCCCTGGTCTGGCCTATATAGGCGGCCGAACCTAGGGTTACAGGTATATTGCGTGTCCGGCAAGTATTGGAAGTCCTAATCCTATCCGCCAAGTCTGCCGCCTTCCGACTTGGGCTTGTCGGCATCGTGGGCTTCGGCCTTGGGCTTCTCCTTGCCGGCATCCGCTTCCTTTGTCGTCAGCTATCTGGGCCGCCCGGCAGGCCAAAGGCCTTGCCACCTCTACGGGCCACCCTGGACTAGCAGGATTACTCCATGTTGGTTGTACCCCCTTGTGGTACGACCCCAACATTAGCCCCCAGAAGGGTCCGAGTTCTCCAGTTGCCGGCTTATCTTCATCCTGCAAATGTTGTCGGTTTCTAAAAAGCTTGGATCCTTCTGAAGTTGAACCAGGCGGCAGTCCGACAAAAGTAGCCGGAACATTGCCGCCAACATGGGTAAGACGTCCTGACCTCCTGTCAGGAATCTTTTCCCTGAGTTGACACGTCGATGAGACTGGTCAAGTTCATCGTGACGTCACTGGGTCCACGACAGTTTGAAACACAGCGCGTGCACGATGATGACCATCCCACTATGCGTGAGAATCGAGGCGCCGACGCCGCTCGTCGTCGCTGCCGCGGTTAGATGGCGGGCACGTGTCCTGCATCGTGGCCTGCCCACCACCTACGCAAATCTCGGAGCAGTTGGGTAGATAAACACGTCGATTCCTTTGGAAAGAAATTACTGCGCCATTTCCCCCTTCTCGCTTTGCCTTCCTCGATCTTCTGCGCTTCGCTCCCACGACTGCTCCGGCGAAACCTCGCTCCACCTCCACCCGTACTATGGGAAACTCCGGCGAACTTCGAGCTTCTCCGGCCACGGGCGAACACTCCTCGACTGCGGGATCTGAATCCCGTACTGCGGCGACGGCGGTGCCACTCAACGCTGTCCCCTTGGCTTCCATGCCTCCCGCGACGAACACGGGCGGCGTCGGGCTTTCTTCCTCCACTCCGGTGGTTCCCTCCGGCCCTTCCACGGCCTTCCCCCTTCTTTCAACGAGGGCTGAGGAGGCAGACGCGACGGCGGAGATTGGAGACCCCGGCGATGAGCTCGCCGTAGAAGAAGAAGAAACGGCGGACCTCGGGTCTCGATACTTACGTCATGCATGACGGAGGCCTACGCGGAAGAGCTGTCGAAAGCCGGATTCCTTCCCCCCAAGACGGAGTGTTTTTGGCGGATTCCCGGTAACGAGCTCATCCCCGAGCCCCAAGATGACGAAAGGGTCGTCTTGGCGTCCCACCTCATGCGCGGTATGGGTCTGCCACCTTCCGCCTTCTTTTCTTCAGTACTTAGCTACTACGGGCTGCAGCCACATAACATTGCGCCCAATAGCTTCTTAGTTTTAGCCGGCTTCCAAGCCTTGTGCGAGGGCTATTTAGGCATAGTTCCCACCGTAGAGCTATTTAAGTACTGTTTCTTGTGCCGCCGGCAAACTATTGCCGACGGCCAGTTGGCGACGTGCGGCAGCGTTACCTTTAACTGCCGCCGAGGTAGCTGGTATCCTAAGATCCCGGTCGTTGACTCGGTGAAGAACTGGACCAGCACCTTCTTTTATTGTAAGGACATCCCGGCACCCGGTCAGACGGTGGGGATTCCCCTTTTGAGAATTGTCCGCCAAAGTATGCGGACCACTGGGCGGAGAAGGCGGCAACCACTTTGCCGGAGGAACAACGCCGCGCTTTCAGACGGATCGAGTTCCTCGCGAAGACAATGGCGCCCCCTTGTCTCGATGGAGTTGACATCGTCGTGTGTTGGCTATCAAGGAAAATCATGCCACTTCAGCACCGTCCGCTGAAGATGTGCGAATACCAGCCGAACGCAGCCGACAACGCCACTCTTGATGAGGACGTGCTACTAATCCGGCTGAGGGCCCTCGTTGTGCCCGCCAAAGTTAAGGCGGTGGAAGGTGTCCCCATGTTCACCATTGACAACCCTGCTCCAGCGGTAAGACGTTTAACTTAATGCATCAACCATGTGCCGACTTCTTTTCTTTGTGCTAACATATAATTGCCTCCGCAGCTAGTGAGCCTGGCGGAGCATGAGATGGCTCCTCACTGGTATGAGCCGGATGCCAGCAAGGCCAGGAAGCGCAAAGCTCCTGCCGCCTCTACCAATGACATGGAGAGGAAGAAGAAAGCGGCAATGACCGCCACGGCTGATGCCGACAACCTTGCGGACAAAGCCTCCGGCAAGCGGTAAGAAAACACCTTGACACCATTTTTGCACACACTTGAACAATGTCTTAACTTTCTTTTTATCTTTATGCAGCATAAAGCTTACCATGCCGAAGCTCCACGCCGGCTTGCAGGCAGCTGCCGGCAGAGGGAAGTTGTCCCGCTCGTCTCCCGCCATTGCTCCCGGCACCCCAGTGACATTCTGCCCGGGAACATACTCGGAGGGCCAACCCGGGATAGACTACGCCACCAGGACTGCGAGCAAGGCGGCCACTAGCAAGAAAACTGCTGACCCCACTCCAACGACGGCTGAAGCTTCGGCTAATGATGCCACCACTTTCATTAAGATGAAGGTGGAGATGGAAGGTGCTGGTGTCGGCACGTCGGATTCAGGCCCTCGTGCCGTTAGGGTGATAAACCCCCTTCAGACCCTTGTCGACATGCGTCGTGGATGCCGCGGCTGGTGGGACCAGCTGCATGAAGAAATTGAGGTAAGCCGGCCTATAGCCCCAGCCCCTGATTACATTGGCGGTTAAAGATTTTCTTTAGCTGCCAAGGTGATCATAAAGCTAAACTGGCCGGAGACTTATCCTCTTTTTGCTCTCTGTTCGACAGATTGCTCTCTCCTCCAACAAGGAGCTTTTCCAGCCATAGAGGCTAAAAACAATGAATGCCGCCAACTGAAACAAGATCTTGAGCTGAAGAACGCCCAAATTGCGAGTTATGAAGAAGCGCGCAAAAAGGATGAAGGTGAAAATTTTACTTTGCCTTCAATTTTCCCATCTTCTTTACCGCCGTCGATAACTTGCTTTAGTCGAACTTTCCTTGTAATTTTTTTTGTAGAACTGTTAAGCACTGCCCGAGAAATTCTTGCAAACTCGGGTGACATGCAAGCTCTAATGAACGAAGTGCAGATCTTGCCGAAACGATCCTCAAGCTGAAGGCGGACCATGCCAAGGAGCTGGAGAAGCGCGACCTGGAGCACGCCTAAGCCCTCAGCAAGCTGATTGAACAGCAGGAGAATCTGGGCAATAGCTTGGCGACCGTCACCCAGAACACCAAGACCCAACAAGAATTGCACGCCCAAGCTATTCGACGAGCTGAAGAAAAGCTTGCCCACACGAAGAAGAGATCGCCGCCATCCAGGAGCATGTGCTAGCTAAGATCCGTTAACTTGCTTGTTTCGCCATTCGAGCAGATTTATGTCTGTCTTAACCGTTTGTCCATTGTCTTCAGTGCCGTCTAGATTTGATGATCAATCCAACTCCGCACCGCGCCCCTCACGCCTCCACCAAATAGGCGGCTTAATCCGCCGCGCCATCAATGCTGGACAAGCTCTTGCCAGCAAACTTTACCCCAGCAATGAGAGCGACCCCATTGACTTTGAATTTCTGCCTGAGTTTCTTGAGAAACTTAGCCAAGAATACGAAGGCAATATGCGATCGCTGCAAGGGGAGGTGCAAAGAAGCGCTCGTGCTGACCAAGGCCTGGTATCCGGATGCCGACATCCACCAGTTGACAAAATTCATGCCAACTGAAGATGAAGACGACAACACCATTGACGTTGCGCAAGTGCAAACCTCTGTGCAGGGGTATGCCACGCGTGTCGCCAATATGGTGGACCTTGGCAAGTTCTACAAGGCGCATCTGGACCCTCATGCCGAGGCAAGCACTTCAGCAGCCCCAGCCCCAGGCATGGCGGACGAAGAGTTGGCGGATGAAGAGGATGTTCCTGAAGGCAGCGCCAGCCCCAAGACCACTCCGGCACCTTCTGTTTAACCTGCACAAACAATTTATGATTCCTGCATTAGCCTGTAATGCAGAAGAAAACTTGTGAGCGTTGTGAACTTTATTATGTTTTGTTGGGCCAACTTTTTATGCTACACTTGGCAGTAGGCTAACTTTAAGTGGCCTGCCTTAAAATGTGTTTTGTGTTTATGCATTTGACTTTTTCGTATGTTGGCGGTACCTCATCACGGTTACTTTAGCTATGCCAACCAGGTGCTATACCAATTAGTTTAGACACAGAGACCAAAGCCAGCATTTTGGTGCCAACTACATACTACTAGGCAACCCATGCACAAACAAACAAAACAGACAAACTAGGCGGTGCAAAATTTGTTTGCTGTAAATTTGTTGCCGATAGGCGGCAGATGTCAAAAGTTGTTGGACCATTGGCGCTGAGCCTAGAGAAAAAAATCTTTTTGGTAACTTTTTTGACATGGCATGAAAAATAAATGATGATAAGAAAAGACAAAAGATGGCATAACTCTCAAGACTAAAATGAGCACCACAGACTTTTATTTCATGATCATAATGTACTTGTTACAATGTAAAAATTGCTAAGTGTAAAAAGGACGTAGCTGCTCAATATTCCAAGGCCTCTTGGTTTCCTCATACTTGTCGGAGACCCCTCTCTTGCGTTTGCGGCCCCGAGTCTTCTTGTAGCCGTCCTTGATATCCATCAAATAGTAGGATCCATTGAGCAGCGCCTTGCTGACCACGAAGGGTCCTTCCCATGGCGGGGATAGCTTATGCAAGCCCTTCCTATCTTGGATTAGGCGGAGAACTAGATCACCTACCCTAAAGCTTCGTTTCCTAATTCTACGGATGTGATAGCGGCGTAGGCTTTGCTGATAGATGGCTGATCGTGCTAAAGCAACATCTCGCTCTTCGTCAAGTAGGTCTAGTCCATCCTGTCTTGCATCTTCTGCGTCTTCTTCGACGTAGGCTTGCATTCTGGGGGAATCGAACATCATGTCAGATGGCAGTACTGCTTTAGCCCCATAGACTAAGAAGAAATGAGTGAACTAGGTGGATCTGTTTGGAGTCGTACGCAAACTCCAAAGGACAGACTGCAATTCGTCAACCCAAGCCCCAGCTGCCCTGTGCAATGGTACTTCGAGACGTGGTTTAAGCCCTTGTAGGACTAAGCCATTTGTACGCTCTACTTGACCATTTGCTTGCGGATGAGCAACAGAGGCCAGGTCAAGGCGGATGCCGTGCTTGTAACAGTACTCCTCAACTTCGCCTTGGGAGAGATTCGTGCCGTTATCGGTGATGATGCTATGAGGCACCCCGAACCGAGCGATTATTCCCCACAGAAAACTGGCGGCAGTGCCACCGTCAAGCTTTTTGATAGGTTTAGCTTCAACCCATTTTATGAACTTATCTATGGCCACAAGCAAGTGTGTGTAGCTGCCAGGTGCCATCTTAAAGGGTCCAACCATGTCCAAGCCCCAGACTGCGAAGGGCCAGGTGATGGGTATTGTCTTGAGCGCCTGAGCCGGCATGTGAGGTTGTCGAGCATAAAGCTGGCAACCCTTGCATGTCCTCACAATTTCTTCAGCGTCTGCCTTGGCCGTCAACCAATAGAATCCTTGCCGAAAAGCTTTCGAGACAAGGGAACGAGACGCATCATGGTGACCACAGTCGCTAGAGTGAATCTCGTCCAGCAGGTTGCGACCTTCCTCCGATGAAATACAACGCTGGTAAATTTCGGAGGTGCTACGCTTGTATAGCTCACCATTGATAATTGTGAATGCTTTGGCTCTTCTGATGATTTGCCGCCTTAATACCTCATCATCCGACAACTCTTGGTTCGTCAGGAAATTTATGTAAGGGGTTGTCCAGTCCGGCTTTACCAAATAGACAGCGTAGCTTGCTTCTTCTACAGGTTTAACGCGCTCACTAGTTCAGAACGACATATCCGATACCCCTCTATGGAAACAACACGAGTTAGGCGACAGAGAATTGCGACCTTAGCGTTGCGGACGAGGCCTGGCAGAGGCTGGTCCGTCAACATTGGTTACGGAGGATTTTATATCTCCGTTACCAAATATATCGGCAACGGTCATAAATTCGTCTCCGTTTCCAATATGTGTCTCTAAGGCAACGGTTGTTTATGTATATCCGTTTGCGATGTGTTTGGGAAATTGCAGTTGCAAACTGGAAGTGCGCCTGTTCAATGCGGCTTAATTCACGAGGGATTGGAACCGCCTGCTCGACGCTAACAAAATGTGACTGGAACCACGCGAAGCCAGGCAGGTCCTGCATTCTCCCCTTCGTTCTCTCCCCTTCGTTCTCTCCCACGTTCTCTACCACACTAGCACAACCGCCATGGAGGAACCCTGGTGGCAGAATGAGGAAGTCCCGAGCGACGACGCGAGCGCTGAAGACCGCGGTGAAGTTCCATGGTGTGATCAAGACGGGCCGCCGGACTCGGACCCCGACGACTCGGACCCGCCATCTTCACGCTCTGTAGAAGACGACTCCGATGACTCGGACCCACTGTCTTCACGTGAAGGAGAAGACGACTCTGAAGAGGACGAGTCGCCGACGGAAGAGGAGCCAGAGGACCCGCCGGAGCCATATTCTAGCCAGGAAGAATACGACGCCGACGATGAGGAGGAGGAGGAGGCGTCGGAGGAGGCGCCGGAGGAGGAGGCATCGGAGGAGGCACCGGAGAAGGATGTGCCGGAGGAGGACGCACCGGAGAAGGAGGATCACGCTCCGGAGAAGGAGGCGCGAGAGGAGGATTCGCCGGAGAAGGACGCACGACCGAAGAAGGAGGAGCACAAGCCGGAGGAGGAGGAGGAGCACACGCCTGAGGAGAAGGCAACCGGCAAGAAGCGACGCCGCGCCACGGATGACAATGGCGCGAAGGCAGGGCGTAAGAAGAACAAGTAGAGTAGAGTAGATAGATAGTTCAATTCTACCGTATCGATCCTTCGTACGTAGGTCCAGTGTGTTAGTGAAGAGATAAAAGGCAACGGTTTTTTATTGCCTACGTTTGCGATGTTAGTGCTATATATGTGTAACTATGGCAACCCTAACGCTCTCGCTCTCACTCTCACTTCACATTCACAGTGTGGCGGCGGCTTCAAGCAGCACACCAGATCTAACCCTTATCTCGCAGATCTGAGCGGCGCGTCCGGCCGGCATCGCCGCCGTTCATCTTCCTCCAGCGGCGCGTCGGCAAGCTGCAGCGCATCTTCCCCCAGCGGCGCGTCGTGAGCCACCCACATCCCCTCCAGCGGCTCGTCGGCGAGCAGCCGCGCATCTTCCCCGAGTATGTCGCCGACGCGGATCTACTGGTATATTGCCGTGCATCTTCCCCGGGTATGTCGCCGACTTGATCTTACATCTATTATATAATTAAAACACAAGACATTTAATGGTTGAGATTTGTCAACATATAACTTACGGTGGAGATTTATTAGCAGAAGACACAGATCGCCGTGACTCAACATGGAAACTGTAACGCGAGGATAGATGTCCAGCCGCAACACGTTCAAGAATCGGAAAAACAAAAGGCTGAGTTTAGGAAATACATGGTACCTAAACTAATCTTAGGAATATACACGGTTAGGTTTTTTCTTGAGCCAAAATACACGGATGGGTGTTTGTCCCGACCACGTACATAAATCTGTCTACATATAAGCACATGTACTTGAGCTAGCCTGAACGAACATGCACGTCCGGGCACCACCAAATACGCTGTCGGCAAATCGAAGGCATGCCGAGCGAAAACACCTACCTGGAAATCGAGTCAGATCTACGGGACGACACTGACCGGGGAATACCATCGATCGGCCGGAGATTGTCACAGATTGACCAGTCGCCGTCGCAGAAGAATCAGGAAATCGAACCAGAACTGCGAGATGATGCCGGCCAGCGAATACCATGGATCGGCCCGAGATTTTATAGATTGATCGATCGCCCTCGCGGAAGAATTAAGTCTTCACCAAGGCTATGTGCGGGATACTATTGAGCCAGCTCCACGGCACCATCTCCGTCGTCATCACAGACACAGACCCAAGCATCATCGGCAGCATCTTGAAGGATCCTATCCCGGATAGATGCAAGGAACAATGTACCACGGTCGTCCAGAGATTTTTAGTCTGTTGTCCCCTCTTCTCAGCTCTACCGGCAGTCTCGATGCCCAAGTAGTAGAGCATATGGACGTAGCTATGCTCTGTATTTTTTCCCTGCGTTAGATTCATGTGAAAGCTGGGAGGGCTTGCAGCTGTGTCTACCAAGGATTGACACGATTGTAGATTGATATTTGTTGGAGGTTAGAAAATCTGTTTGTGCTTATAACTTTTGCCTGGCTGTTCTGGGCATCCTGCAGGTGAGTGTGTGAGACGATGGTCAGTTTTCAGCTGGACCACTCGCATGATTTCTAGCAACAGAAGCACACATATTCTTATTAGAGAAGCTAATACACATATGTTCTATTTGTTTCAGGTACGTGATCACTATGATTGGTTCATAGCCGTGAAAAGGTAGGGCCATGCTTTTGGAACAACAACGAAGCAAGTACAGATATTTTACGTGGATTTAATTGATGATAACACAATTGAGTTATTCTCAGTCCACCATTGTTAATGTATCTGGAGCAGCGATGTTTTACCCTTCAATAGTTCAAACTATTAAGTCGACACTCAGGTTTGTATACCGAAGTTAATTCCAGATTTACATTTATATACTAAGAAAATCAATAATTTACGAATCTTTTCCGATATATTTATTATTTTACCGATACTATATACATTTTTTAACAAATGCTATATATTTGATTTTATAGGTCAATAAATAAACTTAGGATTATTCATGTTTATAGCATGTTTCAGTGACATAATGCGTTATATCAGATGATAATCGACAATGCTCAAAGGCCGATGATGTGGTGAATTCCACGTGACGACAACAAGGCCTTTGACGATATCACACCGAAAAAGTGGCAAAAACATCAAACCCCTCAGTCTATGTCAAAGTCTACGACGATCATGGTGGCAATAAGGATCGGCGTGGCTGCAACACAGGCAAATCTCAGCCGAATCGACCAGCCGTATTGGACTGAAACTTTGATCCCTGTAGACCACAAGTTCGGAGACATCATTGTTAACCATCATCCATATGTTGTACTTCCACGGCCACAGGAATTAGTAGTCCAGTTTTTGCATGCATGATGAAAGGGTTGATTCTTAGGTAATAAGCTTTACTAGCTAATTTCAATCCGACGATATATATGCTCATATTTTGATGGCCGGTTCGTGAGAAGAATTGCAATGAAAAAAAATATTTTCTTTTTTTCAGGGATGGATCGAAAAATTCTATTTGTTTCCCCTGATTTCTTCGTTGTTTTGTTCCGGGCAATAAAATTGGTGTGCGCATTCTGTTACGCAAATTAGATGAGTTTAAATTGATGGATGTTATTTTAAAATCACCCCACTACTGATGCCACGAAATTTAATCGTATTTTCGGTTGAGAGCACATCAGCACAGGCAGATAAAATGGCCCTGAATTGCCATATGGCAACTACAACCGATCCTTTCAACGAGAGAGCATATATAGTTTATGTTGGTTCTACTTGCACACTACTAAAGCTTACAACCTCGGTTCATGTACGACATTACAGCCTTTCTTTTAGATATTTTATCTATTCTTCTTTTTTGCAGGTGTCATGCTCTTTTGGATCATGGTTTGTGAAATACATGACAACATGATAGGATTTTAGTATACTCTTTTGGACGAATTTCAGGTTGCTCTTATTGCAGTTTTTCCTGTTTTCTCAACAAAAAAAATCAGTTGGTCGGTTAATCGATTGAATGGATGTTTATTGGTACTGATCTGCCATGTAAACACCAGAAAGGATCGGGTCCGGTGGGCAAATGTTGAGACATTTCTCAAAAGAATAACCAGGAGAAGTTCATTATTTGACATAACTTAGCATTCTATAATGCATATATCTTAACAACATGTGGCGTGTCTAATGTTATGGGATCAATCATGCATGCATGAAGTGTACTTAGTCATTTCAAATATTAAAGTATTGTTTCTTGACCTACAGGGATGCAGAATTTTTACCCTAATTTAAATAGGGTTCTAAAGCTATTCAGAAATTAGATACTGTATGAAAACACTTACTCCCTCTGTTTCACAATATAAGATGTTTTATGTGTTTTACATGTTGTCTAGATTCAAACTAAAATGAGTGGGCATGCATACCAAAACATGTCTAGATACATGTATGCATATGTATGTGGAAAATTTCTAAAACGTCTTATATTGTGAAATGGAGGGAGTAGAATGTTATGAGGCATGTGTAGGTGCTGGATTTAACATAGAACATATAGGCTAAAACTTAAAGTCAGTTCCTTACAGTAGAACTTCGTTCTATGATGATAAGAGAAGAACAAGGCGTGTGCATTCTATGAGAAAGCAAGTGTTGTACCAACGTATAGCAAGAAGATGTGAGTGCAAAATTACGTGATTATTTGTACTTCTGGAACAGAGCTGCGTCAGCCATTCACCACCATATTGTCCCATTGTGAAGTATGAAAAACTCAAATACGTTTACGACACCCAATGAGGGACTTAGCGAGCGAAGATGCTTAATACATGAAAATAACTACCCGAATATGTGCAATATAAGAAAAACTTACTCTAAACTTTCGGATCACTGTAGCTTATTATCAAACAGAAAATACGCTACGCATCTTCAGATAGAGAAACTGACTGAGTTTAGTAGAGGAGAGTTTTTAATAGAATATGTAGACACATTCCGACCAAATGCTAGAAAGGTTTTTATCTTGAAGCCAAATGCTAGAATGCTAGAGGAACATGGAAGCAGACGAACCAATATGGAGGTCAACTCCGACATGGACCAAAACAATTGAACACAAATATCTAATAGCAAGAAAAGTTGAAGGTAACTAAAATATTAAGTTTATATAGAGTTGTTAGATTATGTTGGCCTAATTTTAGAAATATGAAAAAAAATACAACATCAATAAATAGTCTAGCCACGCAAATGCGCGGGCCACCCCGCTAGTTTTGTTTAAAGTAGCACAGAAAACTTGTCTAGTATTTGAAGTCTAGTATTGTGTTTTGTTTAGTATTGTAGTACTGCCGATGATGAATACGCCCTCGACACTAGATCTTACATTTTATTTAAAGTAGCATCTACCGATCTAGTATTGTAGTACTGTCTAGTATTGTAATATTGTGTTCTGTCTAGTATTGTAGTACTGCCGATGATGAATACACCCCTCAACACTAGATCTTACATTTTATTTAAAGTAGCATAGAAAACTTGTCTAGTATTTGAAGTCTAGTATTGTGTTGTGTCTGTTTTTAGTACTGCCGATGATGAATACATCTCTCAATACTAAATCTTGCACTATTTTAAGTCTACTAGGGTAAATTAATTTCAACGCTTTGTAGTACTACCGATGATGAATAGATCCCTCACTACTAGTAGTACCGATGATGAATAGATTAATTTCAACCCTTTGTCAATGTGCTAATCCTCGTTATGATTTTGTATAGCTAGTGTATGAAGTAATAGTATATTTCGGCGACAATGCATAAAAATGGTGAGGCAATTGAAGGTAACATCACCTTCAAGTTCTGCCTCCAAATCGTTTCGATCGGACAGCAAGCACACGGATATAGGCACTTAAGGTGTAAACTGTTTTCATCTTAAATTGTATTTTATGTCATGTAGCATCATATTTTGCTCGTTTCTAACTAGACATCCATGTATTTTATATGCAGAAATGCCATGCAGATCCAAACAAGCTTTGAAAGAGCTAAATACAAAGTGGGATCATATCCGTGAACCGTCGCTGTTGTGACGTTTCGCTGCACTGTTCAAAACACTTTTTTAATTAAGAGTGTCTTGGACAGTGTGGCCGAAATGTCACAGCGTGACGCTATTATATTTCGGCGACACCGTCCAAGATGGAGCAAGCCTCAGTACGAAGAATTTGGCAAGATTAATTTGCTAAGGAGGCTTGCGAGCTCGGTGTGGTTTCTGGTTTTCAGTTTCTCCATCTATTTTGTGTACGTGTGTAGCAATTTGGCTGCATATGTGATTTGGAGAAGCATGAAACCGCTACTCGAGTCTTTTGCTAGGTCGAATTCCGTTTTCGGCGCTTCGGAACTGAGGAAGAAGATGGAGCTGGAGAAGAGTGGAGTGTCATAAAAGTTATGTTTAGGGAGGCATGAGAATGATATGATTAGTGAGGCATGTGTAACTCATCTTTTAATGCTATGTAATGATGACAATTCTTATATACGTTATGAATGGATTTGCTAGCAACTTTGTGCTTCTGCTGTGAGATTTTGAATGTCAATTGGCAACCGCATTGCTGCTGTAGGCTTCTGAACAAATCTCAATGCAAACGAGTAAAATAGAATCTCCGTTACTGATGCACCGATACATCGGAAACGGAGATTGGTCGGCAACCGTAGCCAACTTAGGCCTCATTGGTGACGGTTTTTTGCGTCCGTTCCCGATGAGGTCCTTCACATCAGTGACAGGGTCGGGGACACGGACCCTTTCTTCGTTTCCGAAGGGGTTTTTGGCCTGTTTCCAATGTGTCATTCTGTACTAGTCTGCCGCCTCTGGATCCAAGTGGTCAGCTCCTTTTATGGACGACTTGTAGAGGTGTTCCAGGAAAACATCTTTTGGCACCTTTTTGCGCTCAGATCCAAGTCTGGCAAGTGTGTCTGCCGCCTCGTTCTGAGCTCTCGGGATGTGGCGAACTTCGTAACCCAGGAAGCATTTGGCGAATTCATCAACAGTGGCTCTGTAAGCCGCCATCGTCGTGCTTTTTGCGTCCCAAGTTCCTCGTATCTGCTGTGCCACCAAGTCGGAATCGCCGTAGCAGAGGATGCGTTGGATGCCTATTTCTTTGGCGATGTGCAAACCATGAAGGATCGCTTCATATTCGGCAACGTTGTTTGTTGCCTTGAAATGAATTTGGAGCACGTAGCTCAACTTGTCTCCTTGTGGATTTCTAAGCACAACCCCAGCCCCAGACCCTTGGAGCATCTTGGATCCATCAAAATGCATGATCCAGTACTCTGACTCAGGGAGAGGGATTTCCTCCATGCTTTCTGTCCAATCTGCCACGAAGTCGGCAAGCGCCTGAGACTTGATGGCAGTTCTGGGCTTATACGTGATGTCGAACGCAGCAAGTTCGATACCCCATTTGGCGACTCGGCCCGTGGTCTCAGCATTATTTATGATATCACCCAATGGTGCTTTGCTCACAACCGAGATGGAATGATCCTGAAAGTAATGCCTCAACTTTCTGGCGGCGAAGAATACGCCGTATGTCAGCTTCTGGTAATGTGGGTAACGCTGTTTTGAAGCGGAAAAAACCTCACTAACAAAGTAGACTGGCCTTTGTTCAGAGATTTGAGCCTTCTGTCTTGCGTTCCACAGCCAGGACGACGCTAACAACCAAGTTGGTTGCAGCGACGTAAAGCAGCATGGGCTCCTCTGAACGAGGTGCTGCCAAGATTGGCGGAGATGTTAACGCAGCCTTAAGCTGTTCTAAGGCGGCATCTGCTTCATCTGTCCACTCAAAGTTGTCGGATTTCTTCAACAGCCGGTAGAGGGGCATTGCCTTTTCTCCAAGGCGGCTGATGAAACGACTGACGGCAGCGGCTGAGCCAGCTAAACGCTGCACGTCCTTAAGGCAACGGGGCCTCTGTATGTTGAGAATCGCTTTGATTTTCTCTGGATTCACCTCAATTCCTCGTTCGGAAACGATAAAGCCGAGCAACTTGCCGGCAGGAACCCCAAAGGTGCATTTCTTTGGGTTGAGCTTCATCCTGTACACGCGGAGATTATCAAAGGTTTCTCGCAGATCGTCGAGCAGGTCCGCCTTTTTGCGAGACATGACGGCAATGTCGTCTATGTAGACGTGAACATTGCGACCAATTTGCTCGTTTAGGCATCTCTGCATGCAACGCTGGTAAGTTGCACCGGCGTTTTTCAGACCGAAGGGCATCGTTACGTAACAAAAGGTTCCTACGGGGGTAGTGAACGACGTTTTCAACTGATCCGACTCGCGCAGTTTAATTTGGTGGTACCCGGAGTACGCATCCAAAAAACACAGCAGTTCAGAGCCGGACGTTGCGTCGACAACCTGATCTATACGAGGCAACGCGAAGTGGTCCTTAGGACAGCACTTGTTCAAACCGGTATAATCGATACACATCCTTAGCTCTTTATTAGGTTTCGGAACCATTACAGGATTTGCCAACCAGTCTGTATGCACTACTTCCCTAATGAAACCAGCATCTTGTAACTTGATGATCTCCTTTCCTATTGCACGCCGCTTTTCCTTTCCCTGGCGCCGCGCCGCCTGCTTCACCGGCTTGGATCCTTCAAAAACGTTGAGAGAGTGCTCGGCAAGTTCCCGGGGTACACCTGGCATATCAGCAGATGTCCATGCGAAAATGTCCCCGTTCTCACGGAGGAACTTGACGAGCGCGCTTTCCTATGCGTCAGATAAGCCGGACCCAATGGTGACTTGCTTGGAGCTGTTGCCCGGCACCAGGTCTACCTGCTTTGTGTGCTGATGCCTTGAAGGTGCTCTTGTTGTCGGCGGTTTTGACGCCTGCCGGCAACTCGTTTGACTTGGCTTCCTTAGCATCTCTAGCTCTTCAGCGTGGAGGATGGCCTCAGCAAAGGTGGCGTTTCCTCTTTCACACTGCTTAGACTTCTCGAAGTCGCCATTGATGGTGATAGTACCATTGGGTCCAGGCATCTTCAACTTGCTGTAGATGTAGCATGGCCGAGCCATGAACTTGGCGAACGCCGGGCGACCAAATATGCAGTGATAAGCGCTTTTGAAGGGGACTACCTCGAACCGAAGAAATTCGGTGCGATAATTGGTTTCTGTACCAAAAGTAACCTCCAGCCTTATGCTGCCTATAGACTTCGCTTGCTTTCCCGGAACGATGCCATGAAACTTGACCTTGCTGTAGTCAAGCTGGCTTTCCGTCAAATTCATGCGCTTCAGTGTCTCTTCATACATAATGTTGAGACTGCTGCCACCATCCATCAGCACCTTAGTAAGCCTGAAGTTGTCGACGATAGGGTCGACGACAAGAGCGTACTTGCCGGGGCTAGGTACGCGATCGGGGTGGTCCTCTCTGTCCCATGTGATTGGCATCTCGGACCAGTTCAAGTATTGAGGGACGTCTGGCATCGTGGCGTTTAGCTCACGGAGTTCCGCCTTCTCCTCTTTTGCCGAAGGAGTTCCCAGGAAACAGACCAAGCTGCCGTGTACCTTGGGAAACTTTTTATCCTTGCGTGGCGGCTTGGGGTCCTCATCCTCAGAGACGGACATCGCCTCCTCGTCGTCTTCCTTTTTTTCTTTCGCCGCCTTCTTCATCTTTTTGGGCTTCCAGCCCACCTCAGGGTCTTTCTTGGCTTCGTCCATGAACCGGCACTCTCCCAGCGTGTGGTTGACTTTGCCCTGTCCCGCGTGGATTGGGCAAGGTAAAGATTTGGCATATGCCCACGACAAGCGATGCTTGCCGGAGTTATCCGCCTTGCCTTTCCACTTGTTATTGCCACCACCGCCTTTTCCCTTGAAGGCAGCAGCGACCTCATTTGACGGTCCGGCTTTATCTTCCTGGGGAGCCTTGCGCTTGTTGTTGGCGCGCCTTCCTGGTGCCATGTCGTGGAGGGCATCAGTTTCACGGGCGTCGTCATTAGCTTGCGCATACATGCCAGCTACTTCCAGCATGACTCCGAGGCTTTTGCACTGCATTCGTACGAGCTTGTGCCTGAGGTTGGACCCCTTGAGTAGTCCTGTGGTGAAGGCATGGATGGCCTGGTTGTCGTCTACGTTCTCACAGCTGGCCTTGGTCTGGATCCATCTGGCCAGAAAAGCAGTTGCTGACTCGCCCGGGCTTTGCACACATCTTGTCAGATTGGTGTATGCGTTGGGCCTCTTGTATGTTCCTTGGAAGTGCTGGGTGAAAACCCGCTCCATGTCACGCCAGCAATGCACTGACTTTTCCGGCAAGTTCTCGATCCAGCTTCGAGCCGTTCCTTCCAGCATTAGGGGGAGAAAACGTGCCGCCACCAAACCGTCGCCGCCGGCAATCTGGACTGCCAGCACGTAATCCGAGAGCCATGAGTTCGGCTTGTCTAGACCACTGTACCTCGGGCATGTTTTTGATACGTATGTCATGTCCCTTGGAACCGAAGCGGTGCGGATTGCTGAGCCAAAACACGGTCCAAGATACGATTGTTCTTTTCCAGCCTTGATGTCATTTAGGCGGTGCCTTGTGTCTTCTGGGTCGAGTTGTCGAACATTTGTATCAACGTCTGGCTCGTCCTGCGCGGCCCTACCCCTGCTGAGCCTGGGCTCTTCATTGTGAATACTGCGTCCGCCCTCGTGCCTGGGCACGGGAGGCGGGGAACGCGTGCGATCTTTGCTTCGTCTTGGCGGTGGTGGGCCATTGTTGTGGCTGCCGCCACCTTGTGGCTGCTTGTTGTTTCCTCGGCTACCGCCTTCGTTGTGCCTAGGCGGGGGAGGTGCTTCGTTCTTCTGACCGTCAGTGCGTGACGCCTCGTCCCGCTGCCTTTTGGGAGGCGATGGTTTGCGAGGTTCTTTGCCTTTGTCCTTTCCCTTGCCATGGCTGCTGGAGCCGGATGGATACTCGGGTTGGCCATTGGCGGTTGCTTTGCACGCATCTGACTTTGACTCCAGTCTGCCTCCCAGCACGCCCGCCAACTCCGCGCGGGAATCGGCGCGGGCTTGCTGTTCGAGGGATTTTTCCACGAGGGCTGCGGTGTAGAAGATCTTGTCATCGTTGTTGTACTCGTTACGCGTGAGGATGTCGAGGGCAGCTGCTGCGTTTAGCACTGGAGTTGCAAAACCTAGAGCACCCTCCTTGTTTCGTCGCTGAGGTGCCGAGGCCACTCAAAACCAAGTTTTTGGGCAGGGGTCTTGTAGTCTTTGGGAGGCGGATCTTGCTTCCTCCTGCTTTTCTTCCCAACCCCAGGTGCTTTGGCGGCTGGGGTTGTAGTGAACAGATTTCTGGCGGCGACAACATTAGCGCGTTCCGCCTTGGCCTCTGTGATCAGGTCTCTAACCCTGAGCTCCTGCTCATCAAGAACACGGGATCTATTATATAATTAAAACACAGGATAACCAACGTTCTAGATTTAGCCAAGGTAAAAATAGCGTGCTACAGAAAATAGCGCGGGGCTCTTCCAGATGCTATACAAGTTATAGCGTGCTAACAGCGTGCTATGTTTTAATATAGCGCTATGAAAAAATAACATATATACCTCAAAATTGAATTTTTTAACAAGAATAAATAATAAAGTTAAAAAATAGAAGAACAATATATGCATAAACACTTACGAAAAATATTCTACAATTATCTAAAAGCTTAAAATCAACATCCCAAGGAGCAACAACATAATATATTCAGATCATCAGCATTAGCGGTGTCATCTTTCAATTCAGCATTACCGTATTTCATCATCAAGATAGAAATAAAGAAATTTCAGCTATTTTGTAAGTTAGAAAACTTGGTGATTTTTGCCGTTAGGCTAGAAAAAGAAAATAGCGTGCTAAAGTTATGTCGTTTTAGCGCGATATAGCGTAATATTTCGGGGTATTTCGTAAATAGCGTTGTAGCGTGGAAAAGTGGAAAAATATAGCGTGGACCCTCAAGATATGCTATAGCGCGCTATTAGCGCCGAAATAACGCGCTATTTTTTTCCATGGATTTAGCACGCACAAGCAATGGTTCAGATTTTATGAGAAAGGTTACGCAACCGTACAGCGCCAGGAGATTAGCAACGCACACATATGGAAATTCTTTTCTCATACGAAACGTACAAGATTGCATAGTCCATATTTAGAAAGAGAAAGAGCCAGCCGAAATCGAGGTTACGTAACCGTACAGCGCCAGGAGATTAGCAACGCACACATATGGAAATTCTTTTCTCATACGAAACGTACGAGATTGCATAGTCCATATTTAGAAAGAGAAAGAGCCAGCCGAAATCGATTAGAACTACGACAGGGAAAGAATGTTAAGCAATCATCGAAGAGATTAGAAGACCATGGAAACACGGCGATTCTCACCGGCGCCCGGCGGTGCGGCACATGTGTTCGCTGGCTATGCACAGCATCCAGGTCGAACCCGCCGTCATGCCAAATTCGAGTGGGTTCGTGGATTCCAACTTGCGGCATCTGCTGCCGGACATGATGACGATCAGATCGATCGATGTTGCCGCCTTGCCGGTCATGATGACTATAGCGTCAGGGTTCTAGACGTGCGACCGTGCTCACAGAAGGCGCCCCTCACGCACAGGGAGGCTGATTGATCCTTTAAGAGGGCGGAGTTCAGGCAGGGAGAGTTACGTTGATGATTCGCCTACATACAGGTCTTGACCAGGTTTTCGATAGAGAGAGATCGTCGTACGTGTATCCCATGAAGCAGTGTTGATCCTTTGACGCCGGCAGCCATCACAAGCAAAGAAGTAGCTCCGTCGCGCACAGATTATGATCATATGCATGAGCACGGAGAGGGGTTTGGTAGAACAAGTTTTGCGGCCGGTCAGTATGCCTTCCGATCTTGCCGACAAGCCGTTGAGCCTGCAACATAACCATATGCACGGTAGATTTTGAATTGAATGGATGCACGTGTTCAAGCAAAATCAGTCTCCTCCATTGCTCTTCTGTTCATCTTTCAGACTTTGGCGAGAGGACGATATCAGCTTCTCTGAATTTACGACAAAGTCTATGCAAGCCGTCCATGGCGATATCAATCTTGCCATAGTGGGTCGGCCATGGCGATATCGATCTGGCGATAAACGACGGCATTGACAGGCCAAGTAGCATTTAGGGTCGATGGCGACTCCAGGCAGCAGAAGTACCACGATTCCATCGAATGCATCGGATGCGCATTATTGTGCGAGAGCATGGATAGAAGTGCAGCCGGGAGTTTTTAAGACGAAAAAAAGCAATCGGGAGTCAAGCACATGTAGATGGATCGTGCGAGAGCTGATGACAAAGAAGTCCAACGGCCTCCGCCGGCGGCCGGAAGTTGCAAACTTGCAGATTGATGGTGTGAGAACTGACGCATGATCCATGCAAGCTAGACGCATCCTGGCCAGGACTAAGAAGTCCGCCGGCGGCCAGGAGTCACACACATGCGGAGTATGGTGCGATGGCTGATGGATACAGGTATTGCCTTGAGTGCTTGATGAGCACATTCTGCACACATGATTAAGGATTAGCCTGGATGCATCGTATGAAAAGGGCCATGCTGGATGCACACACTTTGGGTTTTTGCCTGCCTGGGCATCTCGATCGTCAGTTTTCAGCTGGACACTTGCAAGTTTTCTAGCAACAGAAGCACCCATATATTTATTAGTAAGCTAATACACATATGTGCTATTTGTTTCAGGTATGTGATCACTATGATTAGTCCATCGCCGTGAAAAGGAAGGGCCATGCTTGGAACAACAACGAAGCAAGTTCAGATATTTGAGATGAATTTACTTGATGATAACCCATTGTTAATGTATCTAGAGCAGTGATGTTTTACCATGCAATAGTTCAAACTATTAACTAGACAGTCAGGTTTGTATTCTAAAGTTATTTTCAAATTTACCTTTATATAGTGAGATAATCAATAAATGGATGAACCTTTTACGATATATTTGTTTATTTTAAAAATACTATATACAACAAAATTGAAAAATACTATATATTTTGATTTTATAGGTCAATCAATTGTATTATCCATGTTTATATTATGTTTCAGGGACATAATGCCTTATATCAGATAATCGCTCAAAGGCCGATGATGCGGTTATCCATACAATCTCTGGTAAATTCTACTCGGCGACGACAAGGCCTGTGACGATATCACGCAGACAAAGTGGCAAAAACATCAAACCCCTCAGTCTATGTCAAAGCCAACGACGATCATGGTGGAAATTAAGATCGGCGTGTCTACAACACACACATACGTCAGTCGAATCGACCAGCCGGATTGGACTGAAACTTTGAGCCCTATAAACCAAGAGTTCGGAGGCATCATTGTTAACCATCAGCCCTATTTTTGTACTTGCACGAGCTCAGAATTAGTTGTCCCGTTGTTGCATGCATGATGAAAGGACTGATTCTGAGGTAATAAGCTTTACTAATTTCAATCCGACGATATATGGTGCCCCGATTCGTGAGAAGATTTTCAATGATTTGTTTCTTTCTTTTGTTGCAGGGGTGAAGAAGAACTCTATTTGGTTCTCCAGATTTCTCCATTGTTTTGTTCCGGGCAATACAATTGGTGTGAATGTTCCCGCAAATTAGGTGAGTATAAATTGAATTGATGTTATTTCAAATCACTGCTGCTGATGTCACTAAATTTCCTAATGATCATATTTTTTCTTGGTATATGCTACAATAAGCACATCAGCATAGGCCGATAAAAAGGCCCTAAATTTTCATATGGAAACTACAACTGATCCTTTCTATGAGAGAGCTTACAAAGTTTCCGTTGTTTCTCCTTACCATCTACTAAAGCTTAGAGCCTAGGTTCAAGTACGACATTGCAGCCTTTCTTTTAGATATTTTATCTATTCTTCTTTTTTTGCAGGTTCATGCCCTTTTGGATAATTGTTTGTGAAATGCATGATAATAAGATAGGATTTTAGTATACTCTTTCGGGAGAATTTCAGGTAGCTCTTATAGCAGTTTTTTTAATTCTCAAAAAATAGTATTTCAGTTGTTCGGTTAAATGTTTATTGGTACTGATCTGTCATGCAAACACCAGAAAGTATCAGCGTACGGTGGGCAAATGTTGAGACATTTCTCAATAGAATAACTAGGAGAAGTTCATTATTTGACATAACTTAGCATTCCATAATTCTTATATCTTAACAACATGTGGCGTGTCAAAGTGTTATGGGACCAATATTTCACGAAGTGTACTTTGTCATTTCAAAATTAAAGTATTCTATTTTTTGACCGATCTACCGTAGGGGAATCCCCTACGGTGTATATTATATATGATACAAAAGTATTCTATTTTGACCAATTGTAGCAAGAATATGCGAGTGCAAAATTACGTGATTTTTTATACTTCTGGAACAGAGCTGTGACGACTATTCACCAGCATATTCTCCCATTGTGAAGTAAGAAAAACCTAGATAGGTTTACGAGACTCAGTGAGGGAGGTAGTGAGCGAAGATGCCTAATACATGAAAAGAATTACCCGAATATGTGATATACAAGAGAAAATCTACTCTAAACTTCGGATCACTGTAACTTATTATCAAACAGAAAATACGGTACACATCTTTAGATAAAAACTGACGAGTCAAGTAGAGGAGAGTTTCTAATAGAATATCCCGACACATTCCGACCTAATGCTAGAAAGCTTTTTTAAAAGCTAAATGCTAGAAAGCTAGAGGAACGTGGAAACAAACAAACGAATTTGGAGGAACAAAAAAATTGTACGGAAATATCTAATAGCTAGAAAATTCAAGGTAACTAAAATATTAAGTTATATAGAGATGATAGATAATATTAGCTTAATTTCAAAATATGACAGCAAATACAACATCAATAAATAGTCTAGCCGTGCAAATGCGTGGGCCACCCCGCTAGTTGTTTTACAACTGAAGCGCGGAGCTTCTGCCAATACGCCGGATTGGCATCATCGGGAACCGGCGTGTTCAGGATTTCGTCGAGAGGCGGATCGTCTTTGCCGCTGGTGCCGCCTTTTTCCAGATTTGTCTTCTTCTTGGGAGCCGGCGGAGGCTCGAGACTGGCTTCGTCTGCTACTGTCATACCAGCCCCTTTAGCTTCCGCCTCTTTTGCCGGATCAGTGTCCGTAACATCAGCCATAAAATCCTGCTGCATGGTTGTGTCAGAGTTGACCGCCGCCTCGGAAGGCGCGGATCATCCGATGCGAAGCACTTTTTGACCCTTGACTCAAACATGCTGGCAGAATCTTCTTCGGAGTCAGAATCTACGTTGACGTGAACGGTAGATCTGGATCCGGCATCTGACACCGCATCATCCTGCAGGGCAGGAAGGATCGATTCAGGATCACTGTTATGCGGCTAGGAGTCGGATCCCATGCCGGCAACACCGATGAAGTGGGAATCGGAATCTGCGGACTCCCAGGAGGAGGCGGATTCCGATCCGTCTTGTGAGTAGTCGGACTCAGGGTGGCGGGTGGGTCCCCAAAGGGTGTGATTTTTCGGGAAACCCATGGCTTCTGGGGTGAAGCCGATGAAGAGCTCGATGTTGCCGATTGGAACGAGAGTGTAGGCCATGAGCCCATCGTTCGCCGGTGTCCAAGATGCGTCGTCTTGGATGTAGGCCATGGAGCTGACGCGGATGGAGCGGCCAACGGCGATGGTCTCGCCGATGCTGCCAAGTGTTCCCGCCTGGAACGTGACGCCTGACGCCTTATGCCCCATGGTGGGCGCCAACTGTCGAAGTATCGGTATTGGAGATAGGAGACGGGGGTCCTCTAGCCGAGGGTGAATCAAGGGGAAGAAGGTGGACGTCGTCAAGGCCGGGATCGAACATGGCGGATTACCCAGCTTCAGGCTCCACGGCGGTGGCGGAGCCCTACGTGCTGATATAACTCACTACAAGGCAAATCGCCGTGTTACAGGTTACAATGAGTTGATTGGATGTAGGATGAGTTGCCTTAAAGGCTTCCCTGGTCCGGCCTATATAGGCGGCCGGACCTAGGGTTACAGGTATATTGCGTGTCCGGCAAGTATTGGAAGTCCTAATCCTATCCGCCAAGTCTGCCGCCTTCCAACTTGGGCTTGTCGGCGTCATGGGCTTCGACCTTGGGCTTCTCCTTGCCGGCATCCGCTTCCTTTATCGTCAGCTATCTAGGCCGCCCGGCAGGCCAAAGGCCTTGCCACCTCTACGGGCCACCCTGGACTAGCCGGATTACTCCATGTTGGTTGTACCCCCTTGTGGTATGACCCCAACATGTTCAGCAGCTCATACATTACTAATTAGTGAAGCTCAAAGAGAGGAGAGATACATAAGTTACTTCCACAAACCCATAGTCCAGAGGTGGACTACTCCCTCTTCATCATGGAGACAGTGGAGAAGTCGATGGAGAAGATGGAGACCACGCCGGCAGCGCCCCGCCGAAGTTTTCCTCCTCCAATCTGTAGCTCCAGATCTCTCTTTCGATGTTTCTGTGTTTCGGCGACGCTTGTTCCAGAGAACGACAGGGGGTTATTTTTATAGGCGTTTTTAGGTCAAGACGATGTCGGTGGAGAAAAGATCGACGACAACGGAGCCACGAGGGCCAAAAGAGTGGGGCCCACGCGGCCAGGTACAGGGGCCGCGTGGGCCACCCTCTTTTGGGCCTCGGGCCTCCGTTTGTTCGCTTCCTTCGCCCCAAGTCTTCTTCCTTCCAAATATTGACGCTCGTAATTTTGCAGGTCATTTGGACGCCGTTTGGGTCCCTGGAACTTAAAAGGAAAAAAGTAGGGTTTTCTGCCTGCGCAGGGTTAATTCCAAAAAATAGGAAAAATATGAAATATTCCAAAAATCATTATAAAACATTATATAACCCTTATATGATGCAAATATGATTGGAATACAAATAATATAGTGCAAAGTTCATGTATGCATTTTACATGCATCAACATCCCTAAGCTTAACCAATACTCGTCCTCGAGTATGAAGGTGATAAAACTAACATGGACTTTGCAATTTAATACTAACAATGGATATCAAAGATGATTACTATTGCTACATCGAGTCAAATGATTCATTCTTCAAAGGAGTAGCAATATGCAAGATAGTTTATGAAGTGATATCAAGTATTCAAAGCAAGGATGTTCAATGATAGATCACAAAGTGTAACATAGAAGAAAGTAATATGGACCACATGTATGCATAATGATAAGTAAGAACATCCTACATTGGTCATAGAGTGTAGATGAAAATCTGAATATAAAAGGTGGACACTTTGGAAAGATATATATGTGAGTAGAGGTAAAGCATGCATAAGTTTCATCTAACTTCCAAATTCTTCTACTTAAGTTAATGATTGCAATGTGGTAATCCTTGGTGTCAAGCTCTCATTACCCCTATCATAGCATCTTGAATGATTAAGTTTAAAGTGAAAGCAAATATGAGTAGTGTGCTTGACAAAGTAAAGGTTGGATGTCTCATGCCCCTTGAATACAAGTACCTACACCATGAGTTACTCAACTTGGGAAACAAAGCAAGTTCAAGTTATATATCATTGTAAGTAATAATAGTATCATCAAGAGCGTCAACTGGGGTACCTCTTGTCCCAGATATGGAACAAGCCCATATCAAAATGACAAGACAAACAAACAAATGAACAACCTCAACACCCTTTTTATTTACCATTGGAATATCTTTTTATTATAAGGTGTATCACAGAAGGTTCACCATAGTATGTAAGTAAATTTCCACCATGAATGATGCATGGCTTAGATTAGCGGCCCAGGCGTCTCTCTAACCATTTATACAAACTCATTTAAACTACTTCATTTCCACATTATTTCACCATGATAGGCATCCATAAACAAAAGTACATGATATCAACTAAATGAAATAAGAGCATGTTGAAAGCTTGCATGTGACAACACATATGGGCTAACTCCCAACCTCGGAAATTTATCAAGCCACAACATCATAATTTTAATCACAATGGGTCATGTTTTATTTATGCAATAAAAGTAAAGTGTGCATCAAGTTCGTGAGAGCTATATAACCAACTTTTCCCATAACAATCAATAACATAAAATTTTCATTCAGAGGTATAGATAACACAAATAACATGATAAACATACTCGGAATAGCATAAAGCTAATAGGTAGATATGGTGGACTCACTGGAATAACTTTGGTTGAAGGTGTTGGAAACAAGTTTTTACTTGTTGGAGTTTTTGGGCTAGCAAGAGGGAGAAAGTTGACCATCTAAATGCATGCATGAGTGTCCATAGAACTAACTAATCCATGTTAAACAAGTAAAATAACATTCAGCATCAAAACATGAATAAGAGATAGCTCTTGATAAAGCATTTGCAAATTATTACTCATTAACAAGCTCATGAATCATGCAACTATATGTATTTAAAAATCAACTCAAACATCCCTTTTCCCAATCTTATAATAGCATCCAACATATTTCAACCCATATTTCCAGTAGCTCTTCATATATAAATGATAGTGTGGTGGTCTCACAAAATAAAAATCAAACAAAACAAACAAAAAGACGCTCCAAGTTTATGCGATAAAGTGTTTCGATCGAAAAACAGAAGTTAGACGTGTGCAAACCGAGAGTGTGTAGGTCCAGTGGGGTTGTCTTCACATCCCCAAGCTTATGGTCTTCACCATCCTTGGATAGCTCTTGGTGCATCTCCTCCAATCCCTGTGAAAAAACTTCAAAACACCGTTTCTCCCATTTCTTTTCTGTGGGGTGCATTAGTAGTGATAAACAAATAGATTTCTTGCTGCATATAATCCTTAACAAAAATTCATATGAATGTCCAGAAAGTATAATGTTGTATGCCTACTCATAAACTCAATTGGATCAAAAAGATTCAAGTTAAAAGTTCAAAGCATGCATCAAACAAAATGGGACAGAATCTGTCCAGAAAAACAGCAGCAGCAAAACGTATTTTTCTACCCTACAAACTTTGTCGAAAAATTCCGAAAAATTCATGCATACAGAGGATGAAAAGTTGCAACTACAGTTCAAATATGAGCTCATTCGGAGTTACAGAATAAGAATTAAAAATCATACCGTGCACAGATTCGTGCAGGAATAAAATCTCCGAACGCTATAAGCAACTTTTCAAACCAAAATGAGTAAAACTTGGCACTTTATTAAAAATTCCAGAAAAAAAACTAAAAACTCTCTTGTTACAGCAAGAGGACACAAAGAAAATCACACATAAAAATAACCGGGTTGCCTCCCGCAAAGCGCTTTCTTTATAGCCATATAGCTAGGCTTCTTACTTGTTTTATTGGACGAAGCTCATGAGGGAGCTTGAACTTTGATGTCCCTCTTCCTTGGGAAGTGTTCCATGCACTTCTTGTGTGGAAACTGAAACTTCACATTCCCTTCTTTTGAATCAATGATAGCACCTGTAGTACGAAGAAAAGGTCTTCCAAGAATAATAGGACTAGAGGTTTTATTCCCCATGTCCATGATTAGAAAATCACAGGCACAAAAGTCATATGTAACTCTACCATAACATCACTTACTTTTCCTAAAGCATGTTTAATGGAATCATCAGCAAGTGCAAGTTCAATAGAGCATTTTTCAAGATTTTTCAATTCAAGTACTTCATATAGTTCTTTAGATAAAACAGAGACACTAGATCCTAGATCAAGTATGGCATGGTGTGTCTCTTTTCCAATAGTTACTAGTACCTTGGGAATCCATATATCCCCAAGCTTAGGTGGTATCATAGCCTCTTGGTTGTACCTAGCAATCTTTTCTTTCAAGACATGATTAGCAATATAAGAACCAAAACCAGCTTGGTTAGTGTTGATGGAAGGATCACTTGCAAATTTTTGTAAGATAGATATTAATTCATGCAAGCTACAATTTTCTAAGTCAAGCAAAGGATCCTTGACTTCACTAAGCATTTTAACTTCCTCAACTTTCTCTCTTTCATTACCCCAATAGATTCTTTAGCAACTCTCTCTTGCTCATGAATGTGTTCCCAAGACTTATTGATAACCTCTTGGCAATATTTAATTGTTTCCTCATGTTTTTGGGCTGTAATGATGCTCTTTAATGATGAGACTTCCTTAGCAAGCTGATCTACCCTTTCAAACAAAGATCTTGTTTTTCAAACTTAGAGATAAATTCCTTATTAAGCTCTTTTTGAGTAGATATAAAAGATCTAATGGTGTTTTCCAAATCACTAGAAACATTACCACTAGAAGCATATTTATTTGGCACATATGGGGGTTTATTATAAGAGTTATAATTGTTGTTACCATACCCATTATTACCATAGTTCCTAATGAAGTTGACATCAATATTTTCAGAATTATTACCAACTAGTTCTTGCAAAGGAACATTTTCAACATTAGGTTTATTAAGCAAAGCAAGAATAGTATCCATTTTAGATGACAAATCATTTGTTTCTTCAATAGAGTTCACTTTCTTAGAAGGATTAGGTGCTCTATCAGTATGCCATTGACTATAGTTTTGCAAAATGCTTTCCAATATATTTTAGCTTCTACTATAGTTTACCATAAAAGCACCTCCAGCAGCAGAATCAAGTATATTTCTAGACATGTAGTTTAAACCATTGTAGAAAGAGTGTAATATGGTCCATTCATTAACCCATGTGATGGACAAGTTCTAAGCATAAGTTTTATCCTATCCCAAGCCATAGCAACATGTTCATTTTCATTTTGCCTAAAAGAAAGATGTTGTTTCTATTTTGCAAAATTTTAACAGGAGGATAATATTTCTTAATGAAAGCTTCTTTTAGATCATCCCAAGAATTAATACTACCAGATGGAATGAATGCAACCACTCTTTAGCTTTTCCTCTAAGTGAGAAAGGAAATAACTTCAGTTTTAGGATATCACTTTCCACATTTTTAAATTTTGCATGTCACATATTTCAACAAAATCATGAAGATGCATAGAGGCATCCTCCATAGCACTACCACCAAATTGTTCCCTAGTTATCAAGTTCAACAAACTAGGACTTACTTCATAACTATCAGCTTTATCTCAGGTGTGGCAATAGCTCTAGTAATAAATTGATCATTAGGAGTGTTTGTGTAGTCACACAACTTAGTTCTTTCTCCCATTTTAGCAAGTTTTTATGTGTTTTTTAATTTTTATGCAAAACTGAAAATAAAATGACACTAACAAATGCAAACCGAAATAACAAATGCAACACAAAATGCAAAACTGAAAATAAATATGCAAACCGAAATATAAAATGCAAGACAATGACAAAACACAATAAATTGCTTTGAAGGTAAAGATGGATAAGATGATGCTCACGTAGGTGCAACCTCCCCAAGCTTAGGTGTTAGCACAAGTTGTTGATGAAGTTGACTTTGTTGTGATATCCTTGGATAAATCTCTTCAGCTATGATTCCCCGGCAACGGCGCCAGAAAACAGTCTTGATTTTTGGTGCATAGTTGACGGGAAATATCTTGCAGGAAGTTGTTGGTCTCCCGGCAACGGCACCAGAAAACAGTCTTGATACCTGTAGATGTGATAGCCTTCAGTAGCTACCTGCAATGAAAAGTAAACGGGGTTAGGTTGAGCCTCCAAGTGCAGAGTATGTAGTAAGTGGAAGACGTGTTTTCACCACGACGGTGACTCGAGGGTTTAATATCGAACTCTCGAGGAATCAGTAGTGAAAGGTTTATCTTCCTATCCTTTTTTTGGTCACCTACAAAACAATGTTAAATGTTTTGGTCCTCAACCTCACATGTGGTTGTCAAGCACATGGTGTAAGAATGATATCAAGATAGTATGTAATGCAAGCAAGAAATAAATATGCAATGATGGTAAATAAATATGCAAGGATGATGACAACAATGATAAATGATATTTTTGGGTTTTTAATGATGTATGCAAGATGTAAAAGTGTTTTTGTATTTTCGGATTTAATAATGGCAGAAAATGTAAAAGTGGTAAAAGTTGTTGGAAAGTTGTTTCTTATGATTAAAAATGGACCGACGTTCATGGTTTCAGAAATGCACTCTCTCTTTAATAAAGTGGTAGACAATGGAACACTAGAGTTGACATATGAGATTGCAAGACAAAAGTTTAGTGACAAGTTACTAATTATATGGGCATCACGTACTAACATAGAGACCTTTTGTTCATTAGTCTCACTTATACTCCACCAAGATGCGAACTAAATCATAACACCTCAGTAATTAAGATAACTCAGAGTATAGCTTTAAGTATCATGACATGAAGTTAAAATAAGAACATGCTAGATCTAGTCATGGAGTAGTGGCGATGGTCACACCCACATCTCCGGTAACATGGTATTTTTGTTTATCCCTAGTGAGGCAACAAAATAAGGTAGAGATACCAAGTGGATCGCATAACTTTCTCTCACGTTCACTGCACTAGCCACCCCCCGTTACTCCAACTAATGCACACATCACCCCACACACGCTCTCATAAACATGCTTGATCATAACAAGTGAATAAGAACGATGTACATAATATGCATCTATATTCATAACTGAAACAAAACATTTGCAATCTCAAACATATATTAACTCATAAAAGATCCACCACATAGGTATTACAACGATGACCGTAATCATGTTCAGCAGCTCATACGGTACTAATTAGTGAAGCTCAAAGAGAGGAGAGATACATAAGTTACTTCCACAAACCCATAGTCCAGAGGTGGACTACTCCCTCTTCATCATGGAGACGGTGGAGAAGTCGATGGAGAAGATGGAGACCACGCCGGCAGCGCCCCGCCGGAGTTTTCCCCCTCCAATCTGCAGCTCCAGATCTCTGTTTCGGTGTTTCTGTGTTTCAGTGGCGCTTGTTCCAGAGAAAGACGGGGGTTATTTTTATAGGCGTTTTTAGGTCAAGACGATGTCGATGGAGAAAAGATCGACGGCAACGGAGCCACGAGGGCCAAAAGAGTGGGCCCCACATGGCCAGGTACAAGGGCCACGTGGGCCACCCTCTTTCTGCCTCGGGCCTCCGTTTGTTCGCTTCCTTCGCCCCCAAGTCTTCTTCCTGCCAAATATTGATGCTCATAATTTTGCAGGTCATTTGGACGCCGTTTGGGTCCCTGAAACTTAAAACAAAAAAAGTAGGGTTTTCTGCCTACGCAGGGTTAATTCCAAAAAAATAGGAAAAATATGAAATATTCCAAAAATCATTATAAAAACATTAATATAACCCTTATATGATTCAAATATGATTGGAATACAAGTAATATAGTGCAAAGTTCATGTATGCATTTTACATGCATCAGTTGTCAATCTCACCGGCTTGCTGAAAACAAAGGATTAGACGTATAGTGTTTCGGTGTATCGGCATTGGAGATAGGAGACGGGGGTCCCCTAACCGAGGGTGAATCAAGGGGAAGAAGGTGGACATCGTCGAGGTCGGTATCGAACACGGCGGATTACCAGCTTCAGGTTCCACGACGGTGGCGGAACCCTACGTGCTGCTATAACTCACTATAAGGCAAATCGCCGTGTTACAGGTTATAATGAGTTGATTGGATCTAGGATGAGTTGCCTTAGAGGCTTCCCTGGTCCGGCTTATATAGGCGGCCGGACCAAGGGTTATAGGAATATTGCATATCCGGCAAGTATCTAGAGTCCCTAACCTATCCGCCAAGTCTACCGCCTTCCGCCTTGGGCTTGATGGCGTCGTGGGCCGCGGCATTGGACTTCTCCTTGCCGGCATCCGCTTCCTTTGTCGTCAGCTATCTGGGCCGCCCGGCGGGCAAAGGCCTTGCCACCACTGCAGGCCACCCGGGTTTAGCCGGATTACACCATGTTGGTTGTACCCCCTTGTGTTACGACCCCAACATTAGCCCCCAGAAGGGTCCGAGTTCTCTAGTTGTCGGCGTCTCTTCATCTTGCAACTGTTGTCGGATACTGAAGAGCTTGGATCCTTCTAAAGTTGAAGCAGGCGGCGATCCATCAAAGGTAGTCGAAACATCGCCACCAACATGGGTAAGACGGCCTGACCTCGTGCCAGGATCTTTTCCCGAGTTGTCTTGTCGATGGGACTGGTCAAGTCCAGCATGACGTCACTGGGTCCACGACAGTTTGAGAACCAGCGCGTGCACGATGATGACCAGCCCACGTCGCGCGAGAACCAAGGCGCCGGCGCTGCTCGTCGTCGTTCCCTCGCTCGGATGGCGGACACGTGTCCTAGGTCGTGGCTTGCCCACCACCTACACGAATCACGGGGTTACGGGGGAGATAAATGCCTCGATTTCCTCGAGGGAAAACACCGAGCCATTTCACCCTTCCGCTTCACTTCAGCGCCTCTCGTCCTTCATGCTCTGCTCCCACGACCGCTCCGGCGAACTCCCACTCACCTCTACCCGCGCAATGGGCAACTCCGGCGAGCAGGCTACCGCAGCAGCGGCAGGCGCTCAATCCCCGGCTGCGGGATCTGGATCCAAAGCAGCCGCGGCGGCGGCGCTCAACGGCGTCCCTCTGGCTTCCATGCCTCCATCGGCCTCCTCCAATCCTTCCCTGGCTTTCCCTCTCCCTTCGATGAGGACTGAGGAGGCAGAGGCCGCGGAAGAAGAAGAAACGACGGATCTTGGGTCTCGTTATTGGCTTCCATCGTGCATGACGGAGGCCTACGCCCAGGAGTTGTCCGATGCCGGATTTCTCCCCCCCAAGACAGAGTGCTTTTGGCGGATTCTCGGCAACGAGCTCATCCCCGAGCCCCAAGATGACGAAAGGGTCGTCTTGGCGTCCCACCTCCTTCGCGGTATGGGCCTGCCACCTTCCGCCTTTTTCTCTGCAGTACTTTAGTTACTATGGGCTGCAGCCGCATAATATCGCGCCCAACAGTATTCTAGTGCTAGCCAACTTCCAAGCCTTATGTGAGGGCTACTTAGGCATTGCTCCAACTGTTGAGCTATTTAAGTACTGCTTTTTGTGCCGCCGGCAAACTATTGCCGACGGCCAGTTGGCAACATGCGGCAGCGTCACGTTCAACTGCCGCCGAGGTAGCTGGTATCCGAAGATCCCGGTCATTGACTCGGTGAAGAACTGGACCAGCACCTTTCTCTATTGGAAGGACATCCCGGCACCCGGCCTGACGGTGGGGATTCCTCCTTTCGAGAACTGTCCGCCAACCTATGCCGAGCACTGGGCGGAGAAGGCGTCAACCATCTTGCCGGAGGGACAATGCCGTGCTTTCAGGCGTATTGAATTCCTCGCGAAGACAATGGCACCTCCTTGTCTTGACGAAGTTGACACCGTCGTGTGTAGGCTGTCAAGGAAAATCATGCCGCTTCAGCATCGCCCCTTGAGGATGTGCGAGTATCAGGCGGACGCAGCCGACAATGTCACCCTTGACGAAGACGTGATGCTGATCCGGCTGAGGGCCCTTGTTGTAACCGCCAAAGTGAAGGCGGCAGAGGGCTTCCCCATTTTCACCCACGACAACCCTGCTCCAGAGGTAAAGCTGTTAACCTATGCTTTAACCACACGCCGACTTCTTTTTATCGTATTGATAGATAATTGTCTCCGCAGCTGATGAGCTTGGCGGAGAACGAGATGGCTCCACACTGGTACGAGCCGGATGTCGGCAAGGCCAGGAAGCGCAAAGCTCCTGCCGCCTCTACTAGGGACATGGAGAAGAAGAAAGGCGACAATGGCTACCGCGGCTGACACCGAGGACCTTGCGGACAAAGCCTCCGGCAAGCGGTAAGAAAAAACACCTTGAAGCCATTTCAGCACACACTTGTATAATTTCTTAACTTTATTTTTGTCTTTCATGCAGAATAAGGCTCACCATGCCGAAGCTGTGCGCGGCTCCTGGCAGAGGGAAAATGCCTCGTTCGTCCCCCGCCAATGCTCTCGGCACCCAGTGATATTCTGTCCGGGAACATATACGGAGGGCCAAACCGGGACAAACCTACGCCACGAGGGCTACGAATATGGCGGCCACCGGCAAGAAGGTTGCGGGCCTCACCCCATCGACGGTTGAAGCTCCGGCTAATGATGCCGCCCGCTTTATTGCGATGAAGGTGGAGATGGAGGCTACGCACACTAGAGCCGGCACGTCCGACTCGGCTCCTCGTGCTGCCAGGGTGATGAACCCGCTACAGTCCCTCATCGACATGCATCGTGGTTGCCGCGGCTTGTTTGACCAGCTGCATGAAGAGATTGAGGAAGCCGGCCAATAGCCCCAGCCCCTGATCACTTTGGCTGTTAAGGATTTTAGTTAGCTGACAAGGTGATCAATAAGCTATGTTGGCCGAAGACTTAACTTTTTCTTTATTCGCTCCTTGTTCGACAGATTTCTCTCTCCTCCAACAAGGAGCTTTTCCAAGCCCAAGAGGCTAAAATTAAGGAGTGTCGCCAACTGAAGCAAGACATCGAGCTGAAGGATGCGCAAATTGCGAGCTTGGAAGAAGCTCGCAAAAAGGATGAAGGTGACAAAATTGATTTTGCCTTCAATTTTTCCGTCTTCTTTTGCGCTTGCCGACAACTTTGCTTTAGTCGGACTTTCCTTTTTGTATTTTTTTTTGTAAAACTGTTAAGCACTGCCCGAGAAATTCTTGCAAACTCGGGTGACATGCAAGCGCTAATGAACGAAGCTGCAGATCTTGCCGAAACGATTATCAAGCTGAAGGCGGATCATGCCAAGGAGCTGGAGAAGCGTGACATGGAGCATGGCCAAGCCCTCAGCAAGCTGACTGAGCAGCTGGAGAACCTGGGCAAAAACTTTTCGGTCGTCGCCCAAAACTCCAAGGATCAGCAAGAGCTTCACGCCAAAGCCGTTCGACAAGCCGAAGAGAAACTTGCCCAACACGAGGAAGAGATTACCGCCCCCAGGATCATGTGCTTAGTAAGATTCGTCAACTTGCTTGTTCCGCCATTCACCACTTTTATGCCTGCCCTAACAGTTGTGCATCCTCTTCAGTGCCGTCTGGATTTGACGACCAATCGGACTCTGCGCTGCGCCCTTTATGTCTCCGCCAAATTGGAGCCTTAATCCGCCGCGCCATCAATGCCGGTCAAGCTCTAGCGAGCAAGTTATACCCAAGCACGGAAAGCGACCCCATTGACTGAGTTTCTGCCAGAGTTTCTTGAGAAACTCAGCCAGGAATACGAGGGCAACATGCAGTCAGCTGCACGGGGAGGTGCAAAGAAGGCGCTTGTTCTGACCAAGGCCTGGTACCCGGATGCCGACATCCACCAGTTGACAGAGTTCATGCCAACTGAAGATGAAGATGGCAACACCATCGACGCCGCACAAGTGCAAACCTCGGTGCAGGGGTATGCCACGCGTGTCACCAACATGGTGGACTTTGGCAAGTTCTACAAGGCGCATCCGGACCCACATGCCGAGGCAAGCACTTCAGCAGCCCCAGCACTAGGCGTGGCGGACGAGGAGGATGTTCCTGAAGGCGGCGTCAGCCCCAAGACCATTCCGGCACCAGATGTTTAACCTGCATGAATAATTTAACATTCCTGCATTAGCCTATAATGCAGAAGAAACTTGTCTAGCGTTGTAAACTTAATTATTTTGTGTTGGGCCAACTTTTATGCTACACTTGGCGGTAGGCTAACTTTAAGTGGCCCGCCTTAATATGTATTTTGTGCCTATGCACTTGACTTTTTCGTATGTTGGCGGTACCTCATCACAGTTACTTTAGTTGTGCCAACCAGGTGCTATACCAATTAGTTTAGACAGAGAGACCAAAGCCGACATATTGGTGCCAACTACATACTACTAGGTGACCCATGCACAGACAAACAAAATAGACAAACTAGGCGGTGCAAAATTCTTTTGCTATATTTTTGTTGCCGGCAGGCGGCAAATGTCAAAGGTTGTTGGAACCATTAGCACTGAGCCGAGAAAAAATCTTTTGGTAACTTTTTGACATGGCATGACAATAGATGATGACAAGAAAATACAAAAGATGGCATGACTCTCAAAATGAAAATGAGCACCACAGACTTTTATTTCATGATCATAATGTACTTGTTACAATGTGGAAATTGCTAAGTGTAAAAAGGATGTAGCTGCTCAATGTTCCAAGGCCTCTTGGTTTCCTTATACTTGTCGGAGACTCCTCTCTTGCGCTTGCGGCCACGAACCTTCTTGTAGCCGTATTTGATATCCACCAAGTAATAGGTTCCATTTAGCAGCGCCTTGCAGACCACAAAAGGTCCTTCCCATGGCGGGGATAGCTTATGTAAGCCCTTCCTGTCTTGGATTAGGCGGAGAACCAGATCACCTACTCTAAAGCTGCGCTTCCTGACCCTACGGCTGTGATAGCGGCGTAGGCTTTGCTGGTAAATGGCTGATCTTGCCAGGGCAACGTCTCTCTCTTCGTCAAGTAGGTCTAGTCCATCCTGTGTTGCATCTTCTGCGTCTTCTTCGACGTAGCTTGAATCCTGGGGGAATCGAACATCATGTCAGATGGCAGTACTGCTTCTGCACCATAGACTAAGAAGAAAGGAGTAAACTTGGTGGATCTATTTGGAGTTGTTCGCAAACTCCAAAGGACAGCTTGCAATTTGTCAACCCAAGCCCCAGCTGCTCTGTGCAATGGTACTTCGAGACGAGGCTTAAGCCCCTGGAGGACCAAGCAATTTGTACGCTCTACTTGGCCATTTGCCTGTGGATGTGCAACAGAAG
Organism: Poa pratensis; assembly: GCA_947311845.1. NCBI lineage: Eukaryota > Viridiplantae > Streptophyta > Magnoliopsida > Poales > Poaceae > Poa > Poa pratensis. Next base: position 163,965,169 of record CAMZMU010000052.1, read on the forward strand.
CTAGGTCTAGGCGAATGCCATGCTTGTAACAGTATTCCTCAACTTCGCCTTGGGAGAGGTTCACGCCGTTGTCGGTGATAATGCTATGAGGCACTCCGAACTGAGCGATTATTCCCCAAAGAAAACTGGCGGCAGTGGCGCCGTCAAGCTTTTTGATAGGCTTAGCTTCAACCCATTTTGTGAACTTATCTACGGTCACAAGCAAGTGTGTGTAGCCGCCAGGTGCCGTTTTAAACGGTCCAACCATGTCCAAACCCCAGACTGCGAAAGGCCAGGTGATGGGTATTGTCTTGAGCTCCTGAGCCAGGTGATGGGTATTGTCTTGAGCTCCTGAGCTGGCAACCTTTGCATTTCCTCACAATGTCTTCAGCATCTGCCTTGGCCGTCAACCAGTAGAATCCTTGCCTGAAAGCTTTCGGAACAAGGAAGCGCGATGCTGCATGGTGATCGCAGACACCAGAGTGTATCTCATCTAACAAGTTGCGGTCTTCCTCCGGTGAAATGCAACGCTGGTAGATTCCGGTGGTGCTACGCTTGTATAGCTCACCGTTGATAATTGTGAACGCCTTGGCTCTTCTTATGATCTGCCGCCTTAATACCTCATCATCCGGCAACTCCTGGCTTGTCATAAAATCCATGTAAGGGGTTGTCTAGTCCGGCTTTACCAAATAGACAGCGTAGCTAGCTTCTTCTACTGGTTCTGCCGATTCTGGGTCCATATGATCGGCTCCTTTTATAGACGGCTTGTAGAGGTGTTCCAGGAAAACATCTTTTGACACCTTTTTGTGCTCAGATCCAAACCTGGCAAGTGTGTCTGCCGCCTCGTTCTGAGCTCTCGGAATGTGGCGAACTTTGTAACCTAGGAAACATTTGGCGAACTCATCGACCGTGGCTCTGTAAGCCGCCATCGTTGCGCTTTTTGCATCCCAAGTTCCTCGTATTTGCTGTGCCACCAAATCGGAATCACCATAACAGAGAATTCGATGGATGCCAATATCCTTGGCGATGTGCAAACCATGAAGGAGCGCTTCATATTAGGCAACGTTGTTTGTTGCCTTGAAATGAATTTGGAGCACATAGCTCAACTTGTCTCCTCGAGGGTTTCTGAGCAAAACTCCAGCCCCAAACCCTGAAGCATCTTGGATCCGTCAAAATTCATGATCCATTACTCTGACTCGGGGAGAGGGATTTCCTCCATACTCTCTGTCCAGTCTGCCACAAAGTCGGCAAGTGCCTGGGACTTGATGGCATTTCTGGGCTTATATGTGATGTCGAATGTGGCGAGCTCAATGCCCCATTTGGCGACTCGGCCAGTGGCCTCAGTATTGTTGATTATGTCACCCAAGGGTGCTTTGCTCACAACCGAAATGGAGTGTTCCTGGAAGTAATGCCTCAACTTTCTGGCGGCGAAGAATACACCGTAGGTCAACTTCTGGTAATGTGGGTAGCGTTGCTTCGAGGCGGAAAATACCTCACTCACAATGTATACTGGCCTTTGTTCAGAGACTTCCGAGCCCTCGACTTTGCGCTCCACAGCTAGGACCACGCTAACAACCAAGTTGGTTGCAGTGACGTAAAGCAGCATTGGCTCCTCTGATCGAGGTGCTGCCAAGATTGGCGGAGATGTTAAGGGGGCCTTAAGCTGCTGTAAGGCGGCCTCTGCTTCATCTGTCCACTCAAAGTTGTCGGATTTCTTCAACAGCCGATGGAGGGGCATTGCCTTTTCTCCAAGGCGGCTGATGAAACGACTGACGGCAGCGACAGAACCAGCTAGACGCTGCACGTCTTTTAGGCAATGGGGCCTTTTTATATTGAGAATTGCTTTGATTTTCTCCGGATTCACCTCAATTCCTCGTTCGGAAACGATAAAGCCGAGCAACTTGCTGGCAGGAACCCCAAAAGTGCATTTCTTTGGGTTGAGCTTCATCCTATAGACTCGGAGATTATCGAAGGTTTCTCGCAGATCGTCGAGCAGGTCCGCCTTTTTTCGAGACATGACGGCAATGTCGTCTATGTACACGTGAACATTGCAGCCAATTTGCGCATTTAGGCATCTCTGCATGCAACGTTGGTAAGTTGCGCCGACGTTTTTTAGACCGAAGGGCATCGTTACGTAGCAGAAGGTTCCTACGGGGGTAGTGAATGACATTTTCAACTGGTCTGACTCGCGCAGTTTGATTTGGTGGTACCCGTAGTATGCATCCAAAAAACACAGCAATTCAGAGCCGGATGTTGAGTCGACAACCTGATCGATACGAGGTAAAGCGAAGTGGTCCTTAGGATAGCACTTGTTCAAACCGGTATAATCGATACACATTCTTAGCTCTTTATTAGGCTTTGGAACCATTACAGGATTTGCCAACCAGTCTGTATGCACTACTTCCCGAATGAAACGAGCATCTTGTAACTTGATGATCTCCTTTCCTATTGCACGCCGCTTCTCCTTTCCTTGGCGTTGTGCTGCTTGCTTCACCGGCTTGGATCCTTCAAAAACGTAGAGAGAGTGCTCGGCAAGTTCCCTGGGTACACCGGCATGTCAGAAGATGTCCATGCGAAGATGTCCCCGTTCTCACGGAGGAATCTGACGAGCGCGCTTTCCTATGCGTTAGATAAGCCGGAACCAATGGTGACTTGCTTGGAGCTGTCGCCCGGCACCAGGTCTACCTGCTTTGTGTGCTCTGATGCTTTGAAGGTGCTTTTGTTGTCGGCAGTTTTAACGCTTGCCGGCAACTCATTAGTTTTGGCTTCCTTCCTTAGCATCTCCAGTTCTTTAGCATGGAGGACTGCCTCGGCAAAGGTGGCGTTTCCTCTCTCACACTGCTTAGCTTTCTCGAAGTTGCCATTGATGGTGATAGTAACCTTGGGTCCAGGCATCTTCAATTTGCTGTAGATGTAGCATGGGCGAGCCATGAACTTGGCGAAAGTTGGGCAACCAAAGATGCAGTGATAGGCACTTTTGAAGGGGACTACCTCAAATCGGAGATACTCCGTTCGATAATTGGCTTCTGTGCCAAAGGTAACCTCCAGCCTTATGCTCCCCATGGACTTTGCCTGCTTTTTCGGAACGATGCCATGAAACTTGACCTTGCTGTAGTCAAGCTGGCCTTTCGTCAAGTTCATGCGCTTTAGTGTTTCCTCGTACATGATGTTGAGGCTGCTGCCACCATCCATCAGTACCTTGGTGAGCCTGAAGTTGTCGACAATTGGGTCGACGACAAGAGCGTACTTGCCGGGGCTAGGTACGTGAACGAGGTGATCCTCTCTGTCCCAAGTGATGGGTGCCTCGGACCATTTCAAGTATTGAGGGACGTCTGGCACCGTGGCATTGAGCTCACGGAGTTCCGCCTTCTCCTCTTTGCCGAAGGAGTTCCCAGGAAACAGACCAAACTATCGTGCACCTTGGGGAACTTCTTTTCCTTGCGTGGCGGCTTGGGGTCCTCGTCTTCAGAGATGGACATTGCCTCCTCGTCGTCTTCCTTTTTGTCTTTGCCGCTTTCTTCAGCTTCTTGGGTTTCCGCCCCACCTCAGAGTCTTTCTTGGCCTCGTCCATGAACCTGCATTCTCCCAGCGTGTGGTTGACTTTGCCTTGTCCGGCGTGGATGGGGCATGGTAAAGCTTTGGCTTGCTCCCATGACAAGCGCTGCTTGCCCGAGTCATCTTCCTTGCCCTTCCACTTGTTGTTGTCATTGCCACCTTTGCCTTTGAAGGCGGCGACCACCTCATTAGATGTTCCGGCTTTGTCTTCCTAGGGAGCCTTGCACTTGTTGTTGGTGCGCCTGCTTGGTGCCATGTCGTGGATGGCGTCAGTCTCGCGGGCGTCGTAATCGGCCTGCGCATACATGACGGCAACTTCCAGCATAACTCTGAGGCTTTTGCACTGCATCCGTACAAGCTTGTGACTGAGGCTTGAACCTTTAAGTAATCCTGTGGTGAAGGCATGGATGGCCTGGTTGTCGTTGATACGTCTCCAACGTATCCATAATTTCTGCTGTTCCATGCTTATATTATACCACTTGCTACATGTTTTATATACACTTCATATCACTTTTATGCATTTTCTGGGACTAACCTATTAACAAGATGCCACAGTGCCAGTTCCTTGTTTTCTGCTGTTTTTGGTTTCAGAAAGTTACTTCTGGAAATATTCTCGGAATTGCACGAAACAAAAGGCCAAGTCCCTATTTTTCCAACACGTACACGGAGTCCGAAGGAGAGACGAAGGAGAGTCACGAGGTGGCCAAACCACCTGGCGGCACGGCAGTGGGCCCAGTCGCGCCAGCCTGTGGTTTGGGCCCCTCGGGGGTCCACCGACATCGCCCCTTTGCCTATTTATTCCCGAGGCGTGAAAACCCTAAGGCACCGAGCCTTTCATCCAGAACATATTCGTTGCCGCCGTCATCAACCCTAACTCGGGGGTTCTGAAGCTCTTCCCGACACCCTGCCGGAGAGGGGAATCATCACCGGAGGGCTCGACATCGCCATGCCCGCCTCCGGAGTGATGCGTGAGTAGTTCATCCTTGGACTATGGGTCCATAGCAGTAGCTAGATGGTTGTCTTCTCCACTTGTGCCATCATGTTTAGATCTTGTGAGCTGCCTATTATGATCAAGATCATCTTATTGTAATGCTACATGTTGTGTTTGCTGAGATCTGACTTATATTGATACATATGTGGAGTTGAATATTATATTATCATGTCTATGTCATTTGTGATCTTCTATGCTCTCCGTTACTTGTTGATGCCTTGGCCAAGTGAATACTTGTGACTCCAAGAGGGGGTATTTATGCATGATAGTTGGGTTCAACCTCTATTTAACCTGGGATAGTGACAGCAAGTTCTAAGGTTGTAGATGTGTTGTTGCCACTAGGGGTAAAACAGCAATGCTTTATTCAAGGATGAATGTATTGTTTACATTACGCACATTACTTAATGTAATTGTCTGTTGCTTGCAACTTAATACTGGAAGGGGTACGGATGTTAACCGGAAAGTGGACTATTTAGGCATAGATGCATGCTGGATAGCGGTCTATGTACTTTGTCGTAATGCCCAAATGAATCTCATAGTAGACACCACAGCTCACACATGCATGTTGACGAGCGGTAGACTCATCAAGACCCATGGTTAAGGTCCCTAGGTTATGAATATGGGGGAGAGAACGTGGTAGAGCTGGAAGTATCGTCGGCTGACAAGCAGGGCAAAGATTTTACCCAGGTTCAGGGCCCTCGTGTGGAGGTAACACCCCTACGTCCTGCCTGTCTGTTATTGCTTTGTGAATATGATGGTTACAAGAGTCCCGGCGAGATGTCGATCTCGCTAGGGTTTTGGTGGCTCTGAAAGTACGTGTCTGGTTCGATGGCCCTCCCAGTCCTTAAATAGTAGGCTGGGTCTCGGGTGTTCGTAACCGACTCGATTTACAAGTAAGGAAACTCTAAACCGACTATTGTTTCGCCAAACTTGGAGGATACTCCATCTTCGTGGGCCTCCCTTCATGGGCTTCATGTAGGCTCTGATAGTTGGGCCTAGTCGATACGTGCACCAGGTACCCTCATGGTAGGGTACCCGATAGGCATACCCATGTCAGTAGCCCCCGAGTACTTGTCTGATTCGAAGAGTCGGGCATGGACTCATACATCATGCACGTTATATTTTTTACATCTGTATTTAGAATTCTTATGAAATAGCACATGTTGGCTATGTCGAGTGTTTCATCGACTATGAGTTTTTGCTTATGATAGTCAAGGGATATTAGCTTAGCAGGCCCGGCACACACGACGGATCGGGGCCAGTTAACTACCATTTGTGGCAAAACCATACTAGCTTTCAATCAAACTCGAGTCCCCGGACTCGAATCTGGAACAAACTGGACAGACTCGAAACAGCCGTTGAGGTCTTACGGAATCGAACTGCAGTATAATTTTGAATCAACCCAACGCGTCCGTCGGGGATAATTCATCATGTCTGCTGACACGGAAAATTTAAGGATAACGCTGCTGGAGCGGTCCTTAGCCCAGCTCGACTGATCGGTGGGTCTTACCTTTGCACTATGCATGCAGCATCCAAGGATCGTCGGATCAACTCGGGAATATTTTGAGTGTGATTTTGCTTATGAACTTAGTCGAATGTTTCGTCGACTGACACTTTTGCCATTATTCTATCGGGTGCGCGACAGCGCTCCCGATGGGAGTAGCCCCCGAGATTGTGCTTTATTGCTTGCAATGGAGGATAATCTCAAAATCTTTTACCCTGCACATTTTAGTCAAAGAAATTTTTTGATACGCTCCCGATGGGAGTATGATACTACAGTCGAAAGAATTTCGACTGGCTTTATGATCTTTGCTAAAGAACCAACCGAGACTTATGCGAGAGACCACCCGAAGATATCATCGAGTGATTTTTATGCCAGTTCTGAAGGATGAAACAACGTCAGCAATGACGCATTTTGCGACTGCCATCTCTGACAAGCGGTGGCGTGCCTGGTAAGACTGATGGGACGTGACACTTCTGTGTGGGCCCATTTTTGCAGAGCTGACCAAGTATAGCGCCGTTTGGACTTGATTTGACCGCTCTGGCGCGGTTTTCACGGGGCGTGATGATGATTTCCTAGTTTCCCGTGCGTAGTGGGCGGAGTGGCCTGCGACGGTTGCCTTCCGCGGCCGCCACGTGTATGGCTAGATTTCGCGCGGAGCGTATGCCTTTGTTTTGACGGTTGCGATCGTATTGCGATCTGTGGTAAATAGTGGAGACGGCGCTGGCAGAATTTTTTACTTGCCATTTGCCTATTTGCGCCGCCCCTCGTCTCATCTTCCTCCTCGCGCCCACCTCCATTGCTCTGCGACCAAGCTCTCTTCTCCACCCTCATCCACCGTTGCGATGGCGAAAGGTGGAGGCTCCAAGCGTGGTGCCGCTGCCGCTGCCGCGACCGATGCGGCCAAGGGCAAGAAGACTGTGGCGGGTACATCTGCATCCGCCGCGCTGAAGAAAGGCAGCGGGGACTGGGCGAAGTCCACCATCAAGGACGCCCATTTGGTCAAGTTCCGCGAGCAGGGGTATCTGCCACCCGCGGAGCAGCTCGCCGTCCGCGCGCCATCGCCCAAGGAGGTACTCCCTGAACCACGCGCTAACGAGCGTGTTTGTTTTGCGGAGTTTTTGCCTAGGGGCTTTTCGCTTCCCCTCCACGATTTCGTTCGTGGTCTTCTTTTTGCCTACGGGGTGCAGATCCATGATCTCACCCCAAATGGTATTATGCATATCGCGTGTTTCATCACGCTGTGCGAGTGCTTCCTCGGCGTCGCACCCAGCTGGGCGCTGTGGAAAGCCATCTTCATGGTACGGCCGAACAGAGGAGGTGGTCGCACCTACCCAGTTGGCGGCTGTGGAATCCAGGTGCGCAGCGACACCCGCTACTTCCGCCTGAAGACCGTCGACTCCGCCCAAGGCTGGAGGAAGGGGTGGTTTTATGCGACTGTCGAGCATGACGCAGCCGCCCCTTTCTCGACTGCTGCTTTCACCAGGACCAAGGCGTGGGATCACCAACTCTCAGCCGAAGAAATGGAGGAGGCAAGCCCTTTGCTGGCTCGGATCGGAGGCATGCTAGACAAAGTCACAGGCATCCATTTGATCGCCACCTTTGTGAAGAGGCGGGTGTGGCCACTCCGTGCCCGAGCGCATCCCATGTGGGAGTATGAGGGCACGGGTGACTCCACTCGAATGAGCCCAGAGGAACTGTCAAGGAACGAACTTGTGACGCACGTGCGCCACATCACCAGCCTGACGACAGCCGACCCTTGCAACATCGATTGCCCCGTCATGCCATACGGGACGGAAAACCCTTTGCTTGAGGTATGTCTGTAGTTTAATAGTTTGCCACTCGTAGCTTCTACGATATGTGCTTTTTGATTCTGACTTTGCAATTTGTGATATGTGCTATGCAGGGTCATTCGACTGCTGCCTCCCTTCCTCCTCTGCCTGAAAATGGAGAGACTGAAGAAACTCAGGCACTGGTGGTGGACCCGAAAGGGGATCAGTCGCCCATCCCTTCTGCCACCAATTCACATGTGGAGGAGGTCGAGGAGGAAGCAGCAGAAGAGGTCCAATCTGAAGACAAGGCCACCTCTGACCAAGAAGTCGATACCGCGCCACCGAAGCGGCGTCGACTGGCCAAGAAGGCGCCTTCTGCTGTAAGTTCACCCGCGAGGGAGCAGGGCTTGGAGGATGACGAGGAATCAGGCTCACCACCTGTTTTCCAAGCCACTCCTTTGCGTGCGTGCTCAACAAGCTCAACTCTTCCTCTTCAGTCGAGTGGTACCCCAGCCTTTGGGGGACCAATTTTTGGCGACTCCGAAGATGAGGAAGATGAGGAGCACAGGTATGTGTTTTTGAGTATGAGAATTTTGTGCTGTCACATATTTATGCTGACCGTCTTTTTGCTTTTTGTGTTGCCCACAGCGCTGAAAACAATCAGCCTGGGACTCCTCCAGTCGAAAATGTTCCAACCCTGGAGCAGTCGAATTATGCACCGACTGGAAACGAGGCTGCCCAGCCAATGGCCACTGATGCTGTGTTGAGCCAACCAAGGCGGCAACTCCAGTTATCGGGACATCAGTCGCGGCTCCTGAGCCGTGGATGAACCACGTAAGGAGCTTTTTGCTTGACCCGTTTAGTTGTAGGTCTGTGAAAGTTTGAATTTTTGCTGAACTCGTTCGCTCGCAGCCCTTCTACCACACCTTGGCAGATTCCGCCAAGGCTTATGTCCAGGTGGAGCAGGAGAGGGACACCATGCGCGCCGAGCTAGAGCGGCTCAGTCGTGAGTTCTCCTTTTTGCTTTTGTTTTGCCGAATTTCTTTTTGCAATGCTTGATTTTGTCGAGTATTGAATGCACGTGATTTTGCTGGGCCAGGCGAGAAGAAGGAGCTGGAAGATGCACTCGCCGCACAGCGCGAAGAGTCGAAGAAAGAACTGGCTGCCGCCACCAACTCAGCCGCTGCACGCGAGCGAGGATATGCTGACCAGCTCGCGGCACTGCGCAGGCCATGGGAGGTGAGTAATCTTTTCTCCTTTTGATATGATAATATACTGTCGAGTGTCATGAAATGACTTTTGCCTTTTTTTATTGTGCAGAAGCTGTTGGCGCACCGGCCTCTGCGGACGTGTCGAGTGTGATCTTCCGCTGGACCAGGTTGTGGGCGGCCTAGGCGCCGTATGCACCCAGGCGAAGGACGCACTCGCCAAATTGACGAACACACTTGGCGCTGTATACAAGGTGGTGTTCCCGACTGGCGTAGTGCCGTCGACGGCGGACGACTTCGCCGACGTGTTTGGCCCCGGGACGTCCACCATGGCGGGTTTCGCTCGCGCCAACACGGTACGCGGATCCGAGTCCACCATCAAGCTTCTTATGGGACATGGGATAGATTGCGACTACGAGGCAGCACTGTCTGCGTTCCCTCGGAAGCCAGATGGGAAGCCCATTTCTCTGAAGGGGGTGAGCGGAGCCGCCGCGCGACTGGCCGAGGTTTTTATGTCCACCATGGAGCGCCGGGCACTCGAGACTGCCAATCGTCTGCTTAGGAAATCGAATACTTAGGTTTAGGGTAGCTGTACCCTTTTGTTTATGCCTTGTAATGATACCTTCTGAACTGCGCGAGTCTGCGCTTTGTTTGTGCTACCTTGTTTATGCAAACAGTCTTTTGCTAATGTCTTTCACTCGAAGAGTTGTATGCTTATGACATGAGTTTTAGCTTCTGACACAAACTTTGTGTTTGTGATTATGCTCTTTGAACAGTCACGAGAACCTGCTACTGCGACTAGTTCCTCGCAGGCTCCAATCACCACCCGATCCCAGGGTCAATTGGTAAATGATGCCAAGGTGATGGAGTATATGAAGGCCAAATTTGTGAGAATGGAGCAAGATCTGAAGGACGCCCAGGCTGAGCTGAATCGATTGAGGGCGAGACCCGCGTTGGCCACCCAACGCGAGGAATATGTGCTCGGGGAGATGGATCTTGTGAACAGGCAACTCGAGTGTAAGTTCGAATCTTGCTCTGTTTACAAGCTTTTTGCGTAGCTATTGTCCTTTTGATCTGACTGGTGCGCCCGTTTTGTAGGCTTTGTCGACAACTTCCAGGCTGAAAAGATTCGCGTGGAAGGGCGTCTGGATAGCGTGGTTGACGACCCTACGACTGGGCGTCAACACTTTTGGCTTGATAGGTACCATGCCCGCATACTCGCCACCCTGAAGGATCGCGTCTGGCGAAGTGCTGAACTGCTGGAGTTATGCCGGGCAGCGTTTATTCGCCTGAACGAGACTCTTTTTCCTGCGGGGCCACAACCACAAGGGATTCGTGCTTTGTTGAACATCTTCCGTCAAACAAATCCCATTCGAGAGTTGCTGTCTCAGAGACTTGTGATTGGAGCCAACGCTGCAATGGCGTATATGCGTAGTCGAAAACCAAGGTTGGTGTTGCGGACACCTGCAGCCGGAGAGGTTCTCGAACAAAGAGACCTGGATGACACGATCCGAGCTGCGGAGACACTAATCGAGTGCACTCGCGAACAGCTTTGTGGTCCCGAGCTGCCCGTAAAGGACGAGCCTGAGGATTAGAATAGTTTGCGAGTGCAATTTTTGTATAGGGGGCAGCCCCCGAGTGTAATTTTTGACTCTTTGTATATTGTATAGTTTGTATACTTTGATTTTTTGTCGAGCCCCCGAGTCAGTCGAGCGGGGTTTGTGAAATATGTGTTGGTTGTGAACCAATGACTGTGCAGCCCCCGAGTATTCGAGTGCGGCTGCAGAGTTTTTGTGTTCTTTGTTTGGATCCTTGTTACGCAGCCCCCGAGCATTCGGGTGCGGCTAAGGCATTGTGTTTCTGCAAGAGCGAGAGCTCATTTGATCAATAACACAGCCCCCGAGGGTTTCGGGTGCGGTTAAGGTATGAATTATGCGGGTAGTAGTCACAAGAAGTCGAAGGAACATTGATTTTATTCCTCTTTTGAATGTTAGGCTGCAGGCCGCCTCATTAAAAACCTTCCAGTCCCCTTAGGTACCCTGGTAAGGAAAAGAGCGCGTCTGAAACCTGCAGCCATCCGACATATAGCCTATTACATTGTATGACTGTGAGCACTTTATGCGTAGAAACGGCGCAGATGCGCAACGTTCCAAGGATTATGAGAGAGTTCGCCTGTCTTCGCGTGCTTCAGTCGATATGCGCCTCCACCAAGGACCTCCGTGATGATGAAGGGACCTTCCCATGGGGAAGCGAGCTTGTGCACCTTCTTTTGCTTCAGTCGAAGAACCAGGTCGCCACAACAAAGGACCTGGTTCGCAGTCGACGGCTATGGTAGTTGCGGAGATCCTGCTGGTAAACAGCTGTGCGGGCCAAGGCCGTGTCTCGCGCCTCATCGAGCAAGTCGACTGCGTCTTCGAGTGCTTCTTCCGCGTCTTCTTCATTGTATGCTTCAACTCGTGGCGCATTGAACCTTACATCTGATGGCAGATTGCCTCTGCACCATAGACCATGAAGAATGGGGTGAACTGCGTAGAAGTGTTGGGAGTTGTGCGTAGGCTCCATAGCACAGATGGTAGTTCTTCGACCCAAGCACCCGCAGCTCTTTTGAGTGGCACCAGGAGGCGCTTCTTGATCCCACTGTCACAAGTCCGTTGGCCTTTTCGACTTGGCCATTGGATTGTGGATGTGCCACGGATGCGTAGTTGAGCGTAATGTCCTGCTCTTTGCAGAAGGTTTTGAACTCCTCAGCCGTGAAGTTTGTGCCGTTATCAGTGATGATACTGTTTGGGACACCGAAGCGGTAGATGATGCTCTTTATGAAGTTGACTGCCGTAGTAGCAGTCGAATTTGTGATGGGGACCGCCTCGATCCACTTTGTGAACTTGTCGACTGCCACCAGTAGGTGAGTATGCCCGCCATGCGATGATTTTTTGAGTGGCCCAACCATATCGAGCCCCCATTGGGCGAAAGGCCAGGCCAGCGGTATAGTCTTCAACGCCGATGCGGGTGCGTGCGGCCTTGTTGCGAATTTCTGGCAGCCGACGCACCTTTTGACTATGTCCTCCGCGTCTTTGAGTGCTGTAGGCCAGTAAAACCCTGCGCGAAAGGCTTTGGCTACGAGTGATCGACTGCTGGCGTGATGCCCACAGGTACCTGCATGAATGTCTCGAAGTATGGCTTGGCCATCTTCGAATGCGATGCATCTTTGGAACATACCTGATATGCTGCGCTTGTATAACTCGCCGTTGATAACGGTGTATGCTTTTGATCTTCGAGTCACGCGTCGGGACTCGGTTATGTCATCTGGTAGCTCGCCACGGAGTATGTAAGCCAGAAAAGGTTGAGTCCAGTTGGCTCAATGAGAAATACCTCGACTGGGGGGTCCTCTGTGCTAGGCACTTTGCTTTTGGGTGGCGTAGTCGACGGAGGAGGCTCTCGTTTCTCCTTGATAGATCTGTGTTCGATGCGCTCGAGGAAGACACCAGGTGGAATTTGTGCGCCAGTTGAGCCAAGATTGGCTAGCATGTCTGCTTCTTCGTTACTTTCCCTTCCTATGTGCCTCAACTCGCAGCCCTCGAAGCTGCCCTCCAGTGTGTTGTACAGGTCGCGATAAGCGATCATGTTGTCCGCGATTGCGTCGCAGGCCTTCATTGTTTGCTGCACCACGAGATTGGAGTCGCCGTAGATCATCAATCGAGTGCACCCAAGTGCTTTTGCCATCCGCATGCCATGGATCAGGCCTCGTATTCAGCCTCGTTATTGGAGGGTAGTTTGAATCCCATCTGCAAAACATAACGTAGCTTGTCCCCTTTTGGTGATATGAGGATGACGCCTGCGCCTGCGCCTTCGTGTTTCTTGGACCCATCGAAGTACATGGTCCAGGAATTGGACACGTCTGGTGCTCCAGGTAATTGGGCCTCTATCCACTCGGTTGTGAAGTCGGGTAGGACTTGTGCTTTGATAGCCTTCGGGTGCTCGTACTTGATGTCTCTTGGAGCCAGCTCGATGAGCCATTTTGCGACTCGACCCGTTGCATTGGGGTTTGTGAGGATATCACCGATTGCTGAGTTACTTACCACGGTGATCGGGTGCTCGGTGAAGTAGTGTGTCAACTTCCTTGAGGACATGAATACAGCGTATGCCAGCTTTTGATAGTGCGGGTACCGCTGTTTTGATATGGAGAGAACCTCGCTAGGTAGTAGACTGGACGTTGTATGCTTTGGATGTGCCCCTCCTCCATGCGTTCGACTACCAGTACGGTGCTCACCACCCTGTTTGTAGCCGAGACATACAGGTAGAGTGGTTCCCGTTCCTTAGGTGCGACGAGGATCGGAGGGCTTGTGAGGATCCGCTTGAGATCTGTGAAGGCTGCTTCAGCTTCTGGCGTCCACTCGAACTTGTCCGCCTTCTTCATCAGTCGATAGAATGGTAAGCCTTTTCACCCAGTTTGCTGATGAATCGACTGAGCGCTGCTACTCGTCCTGCTAGTTTCTGCACATCATGAAGCTTTGAAGGCCTTTGCATTGTGAGGATGGCCTGTATTTTCTCCGGGTCTGCTTCGATTCCACGGGCAGAGACTAGGTACCCTAGGAGCTGCCCGGCTGGAACGCCGAACGTGCACTTCTTAGGATTGAGCTTGATATGGAAGCGTTTGAGGTTTGCGAACGTCTCCCTCAAATCGTCGAGTAGTGTGTGTTCTTCCCTTGTGGTAATGACAATGTCATCCACGTAGACCTGGACGTTGCGTCCGATTTGCTTTTTGAGGCAGTCCTGCATCATGCGCTGGTATGTTGCACCCGCGTTTTTGAGCCCAAAGGGCATAGTTGTGTAGCAGTAGACCCCGAGTGGGGTTATGAACGCCGTTTTTTCTTCGTCTTCTTGCTTCATCCTTATCTGGTGATAACCTGAGTAAGCATCCAGAAAGGAGAGTCGTGCGCATCCGGCGGTGGAGTCGACGATCTGGTCGATTCGGGGTAGCGGGAAGTGATCCTTTGGACAGCACTTGTTCAGCGCTGTGAAGTCCACGCACATCCGAAGGATGTCTGTATGCTTCTTTTCTACGAGTACGGGGTTGGCCACCCATTGTGATTTCTTGATTTCCCTAATGAATCCTGCTGCGAGTAACCGGTCGACTTCAGATTCGACTGCGGTTCGCTTTGGGCCGGAGATTCGACGCATCGTTTGCTTGACTGGCTTTGCATCTGGAAACAATTGGAGAGAGTGCTCGGCGAATTCCCTGGGAATACCTGGCATGTCGGCTGGACACCACGCAAATATTTCCCAGTTCTCACGGAGGAATTCGACGAGCGCGCCTTCCTATGCGATAGGCAGGCTCGAAGATATGTTGACTGTCTTGGACGGATCGGTCGGGTGCACCTGATGCGACCTTGTGTCATTTGTAGCATTGAAGGATCTGTCGACTGCCAACTTCTTATGCTGGAAGGAGTGTGCGGTCGTTGGTAATCGCCAAGTCGGCGAGTGATTCTTCCACCCCGAACATCTCGGAGATTTTGCTGAACTCGCGGTCGCAAGCATCGGACCTTTGAAAGTTTCCACGGACAGTGATGACTCCCTTTGGTCCTGGCATCTTCAGCGTGAGGTACGCGTAGTGTGGCACCGCCATGAATCGAGCAAACGTCGGGCGACCAAGAATAGCATGGTATTGTGATTTCCAGTCGACGACCTCGAACTCAATCGACTCTGTCCTGAAGTGGCTTTTGTCCCCGAACGTAACGTCGAGTTGTATGGTGCCTTCTGGGCTAATTGCTTTGCCAGGAACAATACCGTGGAAGGTATTTGAAGATTTTGGGAGGTTTTCGACTGACCTGTTCATTTTGCGGAGCGTGTCCGCGAAGATGATGTTTATGCCGCTGCCTCCATCCATGAAGACCTTGGTCATGGCGTAGCCTCCTATTTGCGCGTCGAGTACCAGAGCCGCGTGCCCTGGTCGAACTACAGCTGGGGGATGATCCTCTCGACTGAAGCTTATGATGGTTTCCGATCCCTTCAGAAATTCGGGCACGGCAGGAGGTGCCATGACAGCCATGTTCACTGTCGAGTGATTAGCTTTTGCTGCCTGTTGGAGGGGCGACCCTTTTGTATCATGTACATCTGCCCGTGGGGCTGTGGATATTGATCATCTTCCGCCCGTAGTACGGGTTGTATGGCACCTGCGAGGTTTGCGCCTGGAGCAGGCTGTGGTGGTGGTTGCGGTGGCGGCTGTGGCGCCATGAGAGCGGGCACAGCGTTCGGCTGTGGTGCGGGTGCAGGCGTGGGCTGAGCAGGTGCTGGGCCGTACCTTTTGAGTCGTATCATGTAGTCAGTCGCCATTTGGTCGAATTCCCTGCAGTTCCTTAGGGTGTGATTGGAGCGTAGTTTTCCGTCGTCCCCCTTGAAGAGGTGGAATCTGCACCAGTCGTCCATCTTTTCCTCGAATGACCGCTCGGGTTTTGCGTCGCTGCGTTTGCGCCATTCTTGCCTTTTGTAGCTGTCGCTCCGCTGCTCGCGATCTCGACTGTCCCGTCGATCATCCGAGCGTCGATTGCTTCTATCTTGGTCTTCCCGGGTTGTGTGTATCCAGCCGCCATGAACTCGGGTCTGTTATCGTCGTAAGGACGTTTGGAACGTTTGCGCCTGCGATCTTCTCTGTATGAATCTCTGCGGCCTCGACTGCCGCTTTCGTAGTTGTCGCGTGTTGGGGAAGCACGGGATCTGCGTACAGAATCCTCTCCATCTGCCCACTCAGTCGCAACTTTGATGAGGTCAGCCAGGGAGGTTGGCTTTTCACGACCAAGTGCCTCTTTGAAGTCCTTCCTGGCGAGACCTTGTATGAAGGCATCCATGGCCCTGTCTTCTGACACTTTGCCAACCGAATTGCGTATTTCGGTCCACCGCCGTATGTATGATCTCAACGACTCGTCTGATCGTTGAGTGCATGTCCTTAATTCTCGAATGTCTTCGGGCGCTCACACAGAGGCTCGAAGTTTTTGATGAAGTCTCTGCGGAAATCGTCCCACGAGTCGTATGATGATGGAGGGAGCGACTTGAGCCAGTCGCGGGCAGTTCCTTCGAGCATAAGTCGTATGTACTGCATCGCCGTGGTGTTCGTGCCACGCTGGCATGCCACGGCGAGTCTGTAATCTTCTAACCACCCAGAAGGTTCTTGGCGACCGTTGTACTTGGGTTGTTCGCCTGTCAACTTGAACCGTTTGGGCATCCGCGTCTCACGGATGCGTCGAGTGAAGCACAATGCTCCGCATGGCTCTGGTTCACGATCAGAGTATGAATCGCTGCTATAGGATCTTCGAGATCTGCTTCTGCTGGACCTGTGCCGGCGCGTGCTTCTCCTTCCTTCATCCGAGTGGTGGCTGCGACCACTGCGATGATGTGCTGCGTGTCGTGAGTCGACTATGTCGCGATCGCGATTCCTTGCTGGAGTTTTGTCTTCTGGCTGTATAGCCTGTGCCGCTAGAGCTAGCGATTTGAGTTGTTGGCGATGCAGGGCTGCGTTAGGGTCATTCGCCGGAGGTTGCATTGCCTTGAGGTAAGCACCTACGGAGAATAATGCACCCGCAGCAGTTTTGGGCACTGGGATTCCATTAGCGTCCTCTGTCATGAACGACAGGTTACGGGTGATTGCTACCCTTTCATGTTCTGGAAGGCTTGCCAACCGCGACCTAGGTCGTGGGGTTGGTTGCATTGTGGACCCGAGGGATTGCTCCCTTCTTCGGGCACTCGAGAGGCTGGCTTGCCTTTTGCGCTCCTCGAGCGTCGCTCGGTAGTTTTGCAGTCGAATTGACTCCTGCCAGTTGAAGTACTGGAAGGTCAACATCTCCTCTGGGGTGGAATTTGGTGGCATCATTGTGCACTCCTTTATGACTTTATCTGCTTTTGCTGCCATCTCCTCCGTGATTGTCAAGGTTGTGACCCCATCCGGCATGGTTACCGTGCATGGGAATTGTGCAGGCCTGCGAGCGGCTGCGTCTGCGGATGATTCTGCGGTGAAGGCCACGTAGACCTGATGGGGCGTGACCCGAGGACAGGTGTATGTGCTGTCGATTCCAGTCATGGACTCGACGTCGCCGTCGAGGCTCATGTCAGAGCCAGTATGTTCATCGAGTAGATCTTCGAGGCGAATCTCGTTGTCGCGTGTTCATCGCCTATGCTCATCTCGGTGTTGGCGAGGCCATTATGGATTTCTGAGTCGAGGTTGGTGTTGGTGAAGATCTCCGAGTCGACGTTGCTGTCGTTATGAATCGCGGGCTCGTAGAAGTCATCGAGGGAGATCCCGCAGTCGAAACTTCGTCGAGTGGTAGGTTGAAGTCGACGTTGCTTGTGCGGTATGCTGATTCTGCCTCCTCGCCTTGGAGTTCCGTCATCATGAACCTGTCGAGCTCGCCGGTCGACATGGTTGTTGCGGGCGAGCAGGCTTCAGGAATCGACGACGGGGCGAGCGCAGTCGACGGAGCCTCGAGTGCGCCCAGCACCGGTTGTTGCGGATCTGTCGAGTCCTGCGTACCAAGATTGTTTACGAAAAAATTGAATGCTCCAACAGTTAAGCTCAAACCTGATTCAAGGCCAGAAAACGCCTCCTGAAGCTCTGGCGAGTGCGGATTGAAATTCATTGGAAGAGCAGATGCGCTTTTTGCGGTGAAGCGGGCAGGCTGCCGCTTTTCGAGTGGATCGGCGAGTCGCCGTGTGTCGCCTGGATCGGCGAGTTGCTGTTTGCTGACATGGCCGGCGAGTTGCCGTTTGCAGATGAGATCGGCGAGTTGCCGTTTGCTGGTGTGATCGGCGATTTGCCGTTTGCTGTTGGGACCGGCGAAACTTCGAGTCCAGCGCTATTCTTTCCCACAGACGGCGCCACTTGACGAGGGGTAGACTCATCAAGACCCATGGTTAAGGTCCCTAGGTTATGAATATGGGGGAGAGAACGTGGTAGAGCTGGAAGTATCGTCGGCTGACAAGCAGGGCAAAGATTTTACCCAGGTTCAGGGCCCTCGTGTGGAGGTAACACCCCTACGTCCTGCCTGTCTGTTATTGCTTTGTGAATATGATGGTTACAAGGAGTCCCGGCGAGATGTCGATCTCGCTAGGGTTTTGGTGGCTCTGAAAGTACGTGTCTGGTTCGATGGCCCTCCCAGTCCTTAAATAATAGGCTGGGTCTCGGGTGTTCGTAACCGACTCGATTTACAAGTAAGGAAACTCTAAACCGACTATTTTCGCCAAACTTGGAGGATACTCCATCTTCGTGGGCCTCCCTTCATGGGCTTCATGTAGGCTCTGATAGTTGGGCCTAGTCGATACGTGCACCAGGTACCCTCATGGTAGGGTACCCGATAGGCATACTCATGTCACATGTTATATGCACTTATCAATTGTCAATTGCCCAGCTGTAATTTGTTTACCCAGCATGTTAGTTATCTTATTGGAGAGACACCACTAGTGAACTGTGGACCCCGGTCCATTCTTTTACATCTGAAATACAATGTACTGCGATCATTGTTCTCTACTGTTTTATGCAAACAAACATCATCTTCCATTCGATACGTTTAACCCTTTGTTTTTAGCAAGCCGGTGAGATTGACAACCTCACTGTTAAGTTGGGGCAAAGTAATTTGATTGTGTTGTGCAGGTTCCACGTTGGCACCGGAATCCCTGGTGTTGCGCCGCACTACACTCCTTCACCAACACCTTCGAAGCAAACCTCGTTTTCTTACTGGTTCGATTAAACCTTGGTTTCATACTAAGGGAAAACTTGCTGCTGCACTCATCATACCTTCCTCTTGAGGTTCCCAACTGACGTGTGACGTACAAGCATTGTTTCCCGTTGCTATTGCCAGGGAGATATTCCCACGTCAACTTAGCGCTAGCAACACGTTTTCTGGCGCTGTTGCCGGGGAATTACTCATCATCACCATCATCATCATCCTCAAATACTCTCCCGTCAACCAGGCACCAACACGTTTTCTGGCGCCGTTGCCGGGGAAAACCGAATTGCTTCTGCAAGGGGAGTCTCTCACACCCAATCTCTTTACTTTGTTATTTGTCTTGCTTAGTTTATTTTTATTTAGTCTTGTTTGCTCTCTTTATCAAAAACACAAAAAATTAGTTACTTGTTTAATTCGGTTTGATTTTGTTTTTCAAAATGAATGCTCCTGAAGTTGAAGTTCGTTCTTTTAGGCAACTAGGAGGTGAAAATTTGAAAGATGCTTGGTATAGAATTAGTGATGCTCATCATAGATGTACTAAGAAACACTCTACCACTATCCTCCTTAGGAACTTTTATGTTGGTATCTCTAGTTGGTATAGGTATGTTCTAGACACTCGTACAGGTGGAAATTTCTTGGGTACTCCTGCTTTAGAAGCCTGTAATATTATTGAAAGTTTGGTAGGAACACCACCCACTAAAGATATTAAAATTGAGATCACCTTGGAGGATGTTATAAATAAGTTAGACTCTATGGAGAATTTTTTTCCAAATTTTCTTGATTGTATTGGTAAGACTAATGAATCAATAGCCACCATCAATGAAAGAATCACTGTTCTTGAGGATAATAATATCCATGACACCCAAAATTATAGAATTGATGAGTTAGAGGAAGCTATTGAAACCTTAAGTTCAACCTTTACTTCTCTTAAGTCTAAAAAGGAGAAAGTTTATGTGGGTAGAGAGCAAAAGTTTATGTATGTTCCTAAAGTGCCAAAACCAAAGACTCATTATGAGCTTAAAATTGATAAAACTTTTAGTACGGTTAAAGATAATGAAACACCTCCAGGAACATCTAAGATACACATTGTTACAAGCTGTGTGTTGGAAGAAGCTTTTGATGATTTGAATGATTTGCCACTTGACAACACTTGATTTTCACTTTCTGCGCCTAGCTGAAAGGCGTTAAAGAAAAGCGCTTATGGGAGACAACCCATCGTTTTTATTTGCTGTTATTTTTGTTTTCTTTGAGTCAAGGAGTTTTTTTACTTCTGTAGCAACTCCTTTGTATCTTTATTTTATCGCAATGTTGTGCCAAGTAAAGTTCTATATTGAAAGTTGATGCAAGATTTGGATTTCTGCGCAGTGACAGATTTTTAGCTGTCACGGATTTGAGCTTATCTCCCTGTAGAAAATTCAAAAAATTCTGAAAAAATCACGCATATTCCTGAGATATGTACGCAACTTTCATTATTTTAGGCCAGATCCATCTGAGCAACTTAAGTGCCTCGAAAAAATTCGTCATTCCAGACTGTTCTGTTTTTGACAGATTCTGCCTTTTGTTTTGCATTCGCTCTTTTACTGTGTTTGTGTGGATTTCTTTGCTCCACAAAGCATTGGTGGCTGTAGCTAATGTCCAGAAGCTTTGGGATTGATTGTATCATTACAGAATATGAGAATTTTTGATTATGCACTAACCCTCTAATGAGAACTGTCTTGAGTTTGGTGTGAAGGAAGTTTTCAAGGATCAAGCGAGAAGGGTGATATTATGTGATCAAGAAGAGTGAAAAGCCTAAGCTTGGGGATGCCCCCGTGGTTCATCCCAACCATATTCAGAGAGACTCAAGCGTCTAAGCTTGGGGATGCCCAAGGCATCCCCTTCTTCATCAACAAACTTATCAGGTCATCTCTAGTGAAACTATATTTTAATTCTTTCACATCTTATGCGCTTTACTTGGAGCGTCTGTGTGTTTTTATTTTTGTTTTTGTTTGAATAAATTCGGATCCTAGCAATCCTTGTGTGGGAGAGAGACACGCTCCGCTTTTTCATGTGAATACTCATGTTCTTCACTTATATTTGTTGAGTATTCTTAACTAGCTACTGCAGTGCTTTTAGCTCCTGTTTTTCATGCATCTCTTCGAGCTGTTAGCACTTGTTTATAAATACTCTCTTGCTGCATTATATTATCATTTGGAGAGTTTATGTTTAAATAAATTAATTGGTGTTTGTTTGGAAGAAAGAAAATGCTACATGTAGTAGTTGGTATTGGAAAAGACATATGCATTCTTGTAGATCATTGTCTTGTTTCGATTTGATACTTTGCAATTGTTTTGAGCTCTCAAGTAGATCATGTTTAAGCTCTTGCATCATGTAGTTAAAGCCTAGTAGTGGAGAACTACCGTAGAGCTTGTTGAGACTTGGGATGCATATTTGTTCTCTCTAAGGTCTAGATATTTTCTGGTAAAATGTTTGAGCAACAAGGAAGACAGTGTAGAGTCTTATAATACTTGCAATATGTTTTTATGTGATTCTTGCTGTACCGGTTTATACTTGTGTTTGCTTCAAACAACCTTGCTAGCCTAAACTCTGTACTGAGAGGGAATGCTTCTCGTGCATCCAAAACTTGAGCCAAAACCCATGCCATTTGTGTCCACCATACCTACCTACTATGTGGTATTTCCTGCCATTCCAAGTAAATATTTCATGTGCTACCTTTAAACTATTCAAAACTTTATTACTCCTTATTTGTGTCAATGTTTTATAGCTCATGAGGAAGTATGTGGTGTTTTATCTTTCAATCTTGTCATTTACTTCTGACAGACTTTCACCAATGGACTAGTGGCATATACATCCGCTTATCCAATAATTTGCAAAAAGAGCTGGCAACGGGGTGCCCAGCCCCAATTAATTACAACTTTCATTAATAATTCTCTTCACATGTTTTGCCCTGATTTATCAGTAAGCAACTTAATTTGCAAATAGACACTCCTCCATGGTATGTGAATGTTGGAAGGCACCCGAGGATTCGGTTAGCCATGGCTTGTGTAAGCAAAAGGTTGGGAGGAGTGTCATCTATAAAGAAACTAAAATACATGTGTAAACAAAAGAGAAGAGGGATGATCTACCTTGCTGGTAGAGATAACGTCCTTCATGGGAGCCGCTCTTGAAAGTCTGGTTGACAAGGGGGTTAGAGTGCCCACTACCATTCGTTGACAACAACAAACACCTCTCAAATACTTATTTTGTGCTCTCTATATGCTTTCGAAAACTTAAAAAGCTCTAGCACATGATTTAATCCCTGCTTCCCTCTGCGAAGGGCCTATCTTTTACTTTATGTTGAGTCAGTTTACCTACTCCTTTCTATCTTAGAAGCAAACACTTGTGTCAACTTTGTGTGCATTGATTCTTACATGTTTACTTATTGCACTTGTTATATTGCTTTATGTTGACAACTATCCATGAGATATACATGTTACAAGTTGAAAGCAATTGCTGAAACTTAATCATCCTTTGTGTTGCTTCAATGCCTTTTACTTTGAATCTATTGCTTTATGAGTTACCTCTTATGCAAAACTTTTTGATGCTTGTCTTGAAAGTACTATTCATGAAAAGTTTTTGCTTATATGATTCATTGTTTACTCTTTATCTATTTGTTAGCAAACTATAGACCATTGCTTTGAGTCACTTCATTCATGACATGAGCCTTGCAATATATTGATCAAGATTGTGTGAAAGCATGTCTCCTCAGAAATTATTTGTTGTTATCGTTTTACCTACTCGAGGACGAGTAGAACTAAGCTTGGGGATGCTTGATACGTCTCCAACGTATCCATAATTTCTGCTGTTCCATGCTTATATTATACCATTTGCTACATGTTTTATATACACTTCATATCACTTTTATGCATTTTCTGGGACTAACCTATTAACAAGATGCCACAGTGCCAGTTCCCTGTTTTCTGCTGTTTTTGGTTTCAGAAAGTTACTTCTGGAAATATTCTCGGAATTGCACGAAACAAAAGGCCAAGTCCCTATTTTTCCAACACGTACACGGAGTCCGAAGGAGAGCCACGAGGTGGCCAAACCACCTGGCGGCGCGCAGTGGGCCCACCGCGCCGCCTGTGGTTTGGGCCCCTCGGGGGTCCGCCGACATCGCCCCTTCGCCTATTTATTCCCCGAGACGTGAAAACCCTAAAACACCGAGCCTTTCATCCAGAACATATTCGCTGCCGCCGCCGTCGTCAACCCTAACTCGGGGGGTTCTGAAGCTCTTCCCGGCACCCTGCCGGAGAGGGGAATCATCACCGGAGGGCTCTACATCGCCATGCCCGCCTCCGGAGTGATGCGTGAGTAGTTCATCCTTGGACTATGGGTCCATAGCAGTAGCTAGATGGTTGTCTTCTCCACTTGTGCCATCATGTTTAGATCTTGTGAGCTGCCTATCATGATCAAGATCATCTTATTGTAATGCTACATGTTGTGTTTGCTGGGATCTGACTTATATTGATACCTATGTGGAGCTGAATATTATATTATCATGTCTATGTCATTTGTGATCTTGCATGCTCTCCGTTACTTGTTGAAGCCTTGGCCAAGTGAATACTTGTGACTCCAAGAGGGGGTATTTATGCATGATAGTTGGGTTCAACCTCTATTTAACCTGGGATAGTGACAGCAAGTTCTAAGGTTGTAGATGTGTTGTTGCCACTAGGGGTAAAACAGCAATGCTTTATTCAAGGATGAATGTATTGTTTACATTACGCACATTACTTAATGCAATTGTCTGTTGCTTGCAACTTAATACTGGAAGGGGTACGGATGTTAACCGGAAAGTGGACTATTTAGGCATAGATGCATGCTGGATAGCGGTCTATGTACTTTGTCGTAATGCCCAAATGAATCTCATAGTAGACACCACAGCTCACACATGCATGTTATATGCACTTATCAATTGTCAATTGCCCAGCTGTAATTTGTTTACCCAGCATGTTAGTTATCTTATTGGAGAGACACCACTAGTGAACTGTGGACCCCGGTCCATTCTTTTACATCTGAAATACAATCTACTGCAATCATTGTTCTCTACTGTTTTATGCAAACAAACATCATCTTCCATTCGATACGTTTAACCCTTTGTTTTCAGCAAGCCGGTGAGATTGACAACCTCACTGTTAAGTTGGGGCAAAGTAATTTGATTGTGTTGTGCAGGTTCCACGTTGGCACCGGAATCCCTGGTGTTGCGCCGCACTACACTCCTTCACCAACACCTTCGAAGCAAACCTCGTTTTCCTACTGGTTCGATTAAACCTTGGTTTCATACTGAGGGAAAACTTGCTGCTGCACTCATCATACCTTCCTCTTGGGGTTCCCAACTGACATGTGACGTACAAGCATTGTTTCCGGTGCTGTTGCCGGGGAGATATTCCCTCGTCAACTTAGCGCTAGTAGTCGTCTACGTTCTCACAGCTTGACTTTGTCTGGATCCATCTGGCCAGAAAGGCGGTTGCTGACTCGCCAGGGCTTTGCACACATCTTGTCAGATCGGTGTACGTGTCAGGTCTCTTATACGTTCCCTGGAAGTGTTGGGTGAATACACGTTCCATGTCACGCCAGCAATGTACGGAATTTTCCGGAAAGTTTTCTATCCAGCTTCGGGCTGTTCCTTCCAGCATAAGGGGGAGGAAACGAGCCGCAACCAGACCGTCACCGCCGGCAATCTGGACTGCCAGCGCGTAATCCGAGAGCCAGGAGTTTGGCTTGTCTAGACCACTGTTCCTCGGACATGTTTTTGACACGGATGTCATGTCTCTTGGTACTAAAGCGGTGCGAACTGCCGGGCCGAAACACACAGGTCCTAGATACGATTGCTCTTTTCCAGCCTTGATGTCGTTGAGGCGATGCCTCGCGTCTTCCGGCTCGAGCTGACGGATGTTTCTATCAACATTTGGCTCGTCCTGCGCGACTCTTCCTCTGCTGAGCCTGGGCTCTTCGTTGTGGACACTGCGTCCGCCATCGTGCCTAGGTGCGGGAGGCGGGGAACGCGTGCGCTCTCTGCTTCGTCTTGGTGGTGGTGGGCCGTTATTACGGCTGCCGCCGCCTCTTTGATTGTTTCCACGGATGTCGCCTTCCTGCTGACCAGCTGGCGGGTGGGTGTCGTGCTTGCGGTTGCTGGTGTGAGATGCTTCGTCGCGTTACCTTTTAGGGGGTGACGCCTTGCGAGGCTCCTTATCCTTTCCTTTCCCATGGCTGCTGGAGGCTGATGGATCCTCGGGAGCCCCTCCAGCATCCGCCTTGCACGCATTGGATTTGGACTCTAATCTTCCTCTCAACACGCTTGCAAACTCAGCGCGGGAATCAGCACGCGCCTGCTGCTCCAGAGCCTTTTCCACGAGGACTGACTGTAGTACAGTTTTTCGTCCTTCGAGTAGTCATCTCGCGTCAATATGTCGAGAGCCGCGGCGGTGTTGAGCACAGGTGTTGCGAAGATCGGAGCGCCATCCTTGTTCCGGCGCTGCGGTGCCATGGCCCACTCGAAGCCAAGTTTTTGAGCAGGGGACTTGTAGTCAGCTGGGGGTGGATCCTCCTTTTTCTTGCTTTTCTTCCCAACCCCAGGAGCTTTGGCGGCTGGGGTTGTGGTGAAGAGATTTCTGGCGGCGACGACCTTGGCATGCTCTGCCTTGGCTTCGCTGATTAGGTTCCTGACCCTGCCCTCCTGTTCATCGAGAACACGGGTCTGCTTTGCGACAGAAGCGCGGAGCTGCTCCCAATATGACGGGTCGGCATTGTCGGGAACCGGCGTGTTCAAGATTTCGTTGAGAGGTGGGTCATCCTTGCCACTGGTGCCACCTTTTTCTAGACTTGACCTCTTTTTGGGAGCCGGTGGAGGCTCGAGATTGGCTTTGTCCGCTGCGGTCATGCCGGCACCGTTGGCTTCCGCCTCCTTTGCCGGATCCGAGACAGTGACATCTGCCACGTAAGCCTGCTGCATGGTTGACGCCGAGCTTGCCGCAGCCTCGGAAGGTGCGGGGGTCGGTTGGTGCGAAGCACTTTTTGACCTGCGACTTGAACATGCTGGCAGAATCTTCTTCGGAATCCGAATCTCCGTTGACATGAACAGTAGACCTAGATCCGGCATCTGACATCGTATCGTCTTGAAGGGCAGGGAGGATCGATTCAGGATCGCTGCTATGCGGCTGGGAGTCGGATCCCATGCCGGCAACGCCGATGAAGTGGGAATCTGAATCTGCGGACTCCCAGGAGGAGGCGGATTCATATCCATCTTGCGAGTAGCCGGACTCGGGGTGGCGGGTGGGTCCCCAAAGGGTGTGGTTTTTCGGGAAACCCATGGCCTCTGGTGTGAAGCCGATGAAGAGCTTGATGCTGCCGATTGGGACGAGAGTGTACGCGATGAGCCCATCGTTTGCCGGCGTCCAAGATGCGTCATCTTGGATGTAACACATCGAGCCGACACGCACGACGTGGCCAACTGCAATGGTTTTGCCGATGCCGCCAAGTGTTCCCGCCTGGAACGTGAGGATATAGTGCAAAGTTCATGTATGCATTTTACATGCATCAGTTGTCAATCTCACCGGCTTGCTGAAAACAAAGGATTAGACGTATACTGTGTCGTTGTATCGGCATTGGAGATAGGAGACGGGGGTCCTCTAGCTGAGGGTGAATCGAGGGGAAGAAGGTGGACGTTGTCGAGGTCGGGATCAAACACGGCGGATTACCCAGCTTCAGGTTCCACAACGGTGGCGGAACCCTACGTGCTGCTATAACTCACTATAAGGCAAATCGTCGTGTTACATGTTACAATGAGTTGATTGGATCTAGGATGAGTTTCCTGAGAGGCTTCTTTGGTCCGGCTTATATAGGCGACCGGACCTAGTGTTACAGGAATATTGCGTATCCGGCAAGTATCTAGAGTCCCTAACCTATCCGCCAAGTCTACCGCCTTCCACCTTGGGCTTGATGGCGTCGTGGGCCGCGGCCTTGGGCTTCTCCTTCCAGCATCTGCTTCCTTTGTCGTCAGCTATCTGGGCCGCCCGGCGGGCAAAGGCCTTGCCACCACTGCGGGCCACCCGGGTTTATACGGATTACACCATGTTGGTTGTATCCCCTTGTGTTACGACCCCAACATAGTGTGGAAAATGATGTTTGTTTGCAGAGAATGTAAAGGAACAATGTTTCCAGTAGGTTGTATTATCAATGTAAAAGAATGGACCAGGGTCCACAGTTCACTAGAGGTGTCTCTCCATAATAAATAACTAACATGCTGGATAAACAAATTACAACTGAGTAATTGACAAAATAGAGAATGCATAACAATGCATGTACAAGACATGATGACTACTATGAGATTTATTTGAGCATTACAACATGATACATAGACCGTTATCCAACATAATCTATGACTAATAATCCACCTTCAGGTTAACTTCCGTGTCCCCTGTTGGTATTAAGTTGCAAGCAACAGATCATTGCATTACGTAAAGTGCATAATAAGAAGTGAGCCCAGCTCACTTGGTTAGAAAAGTGGATGTACAACCCAGCCACCTAGGTTCAAGTCTCCACGGACGCAGATTTGGGTTTTTATTATTTCAAAACAAAAACCGATGTAGGGGCTTCCCTTACCGCATTCCTTTCAAAAAAAAAGTAAAGTGCATAATGTAAGCAACACAATTATCCTTAGAGAAAGCATTGCTGTTTTACCCGTAGTGGCAACAGCACATCCACAACCTTAGAGGTTGATGTCACTCCCCCAGATTAAATGGAGACTGAACCCACTATCTAGCATAAATACTCCCTCTTGAAGTTACAAGCATCTACTTGGCCAAAACATCTACTAGTAATGGAGAGCATGCATGACAATAAATAACATATAAGATAGATCAATAATCAACTTGGCATAGTACTCAATATTCATCGAATCCCAGCAAACACAACATGTAGAATTACAATAAGATGATCTTGATCATGATAGGCAGCTCACAAGATCTAAACATGATGGCACAATAGGATAAGACAACCATCTAGCTACTGCTATGGACCCGTAGTCCAAGAATGAACTACTCACGCATCACTCCGGAGGCAAGCATGGCGATGTAGAGCCCTCACGTGATGTTTCCCCTCTCGGCAGGGTACCGGTAAGAGGTTCAGAACCCTCCCGAGAAAGGGTTGACGACGTCGGTGGCTCTGGAACTTTTCATGGAATATGTCTCGGGTGTCTAGGGTTTCCCGAATAGATGAATATATAGGCGAAGGGGCGACGTCGGTGGGCACCCGAGGGGCCCACACCATGCCACGTCGCGGCAGGAAGGGGGACCGCGCTGCCACGTCGTGTGGCCGCCTCCTCGGTCCCCTTCGTATCTCCTTCGGACTCCGTGTACCTGACGGTAAAATAGGGACATGGGCTTTCGTTTGTCCAATTCCGAGAATATTACCAGAACAACTTTTCTGCAATACAAAAACATCAGAAAACAGGAACTGACACTGTGGCATCTTGTTAATAGGTTAGTCCCAGAAAATGCATAAAAATGATATGAAGTGTAAATAAAACATGTAGTAATCTATTATATTATTAAAACAACAAACAATTGACGGTGAAGATTTACCAACGTAGAGTTAAGATATCTCAATGGTAGAGATTTATCAAACGCGAACTAAGGATAGCGGTCTCACATCGGCGCACGAAACGGCTACGTCATGCAATTGGTTTCTTCTACGTATGCAATCGCTTTGCGTGTACAAGACAAACACCAAGCTTTGGAATATACAATTAGATTCTGGCATGCAGACATAGAACAATACGGATCATGGTGCAAGACAGCCACGCCCAGGCGATCGTGGTGCGGTGGTCATCGAAACCCAAGTCTGATCTGTCGCCGCCGCTCCGGACGGCTCTATTGATCTGCCGCCGCCGCAGCTCCGGACGGCTCCTGTGATCCTCCAACGCCTTTGTTTTGTCCATGTCCACGGCATCGAGTCCGGTGTGTTTCGTCCGTGGCCGCCGCGTCGAGTCCGGTTCTCGCCGCCGCATGACTCCGCTGGATCTACTGTCGCATCTCTTTCTCCTCTCTGTTCCTGACCGCTGCGACGCCTCTGCTTCTGTTCCTTGGGGCGTTCTTCACCATGTTGTGCAGATTGCTTACCACTGCGCCATGGCTACAAAAAGCTAGCACATTATTCTGATGTCCCTCTTCTTAGCTCTGCCAACAGTCTCGATGTCCAAGCAAAAAGAGCACCTAAACATAGCTATGATGTCTACTTTTGCGATTTTGCCTGTGTTGGATTGATCTGAAAGCAGGGAGGCTGGTGCAGTTTTGAACACCAAGATTCACACGAGTCTAGATTGATGATTCTTGAAGTTCGGAAAATCTGTTTGTTCTTACAATATTTTTCTGGCTAATCTGGTCTACTGGCAGTTTAGTTTGTGAGAAGAATCAGAATGTCAGTTTTCATCTGGAGCACTTGCATGATTCGTAGCAATGGAAGCAACCCAGGTTTTAATTACATAAGCTAATGTACGAAGTTTTTTCCTTTTGTTTCAGGTATATGTGGAAGGGAGGGCCACGGTTCCCACAGGAAGATGTGAATTGGATTGATCTGGAGAACCTAATTGGATCATTCCCAGTCCACCATTGCTAATGTAATAGGAGCAGCGGTGTAGACATACAGGTTAATTCGTACACTGAACTTACTTTCAGATTGAGTGACAGTGTGTTTTACAATAGTGTCAACACCTTCTATATATTGAGGATAATCAGTAAAAGTGAACCTTTTTACAAAAATAGATTTCAGTTCTACAAGAACTTTTTACAAGGCGAAGGAAGGACATAAGAGTGGCGTCGCGACGTCAGTATGGAATACAAGGACGACGCCGCTTATGCAAGCTCAGCAATGCCTCTTTCGACCAGGACCAGCTGCAGTATGTTGGAACCAGCATTGTGAAGGTTGTGCGCATGGCTGAGATCTTAAACTGTGTGATTTACTAAATAAGGTGTCTTCAATTATATAACACCCAATTGGTGAGATCGGAAGAAGAGGTTAACTAATTTATATTGATGTGCTGGATCAGATATATTGTAGAACCAAAATTTGAGGATCAAAGTTGAGCCCAGGTACTATCTGTCAATGAATTTATGTTTAGTTGTAAAACTAAATAATATTAAAGGATTACCTTGAACGTAATTTAGTTATTTTACTCTCATATGCATGTGATTTTCGAGATATGAATTATTTTGAATAGGTTGGGATTATAGCTACTTAATATCTGCACCTATTTTGAAATCAGATTTAGTTCATGTATTTACTTAAATAGCTCATGCTGGGATACCATATATCTGCATGCTTATTAAACGAAAGCTCGGCTGATTCAACAGAAAAAGGAACTGTAGCGAGAATGCTACTTCTTTGCTTCCCAGTTATCATGTGCTTTTATGCTCACTTATTTTCAAAGCGTTGTATTTCTTAAATACTATTATAAGTGAAAAGTGAAAAAAACAGGCATTCTGATTATTACCTTGAGAATAGCTACAACTTGCACTGTGAGCATTACGTTCTGCATAGCCTTGAGGAATTAAACATCAGTAGGTCTTATTCCATTCCTTTTTCTTTTTGTTCTGCTCTGCTATGTGAGAAAGCCAACATTATATGCACCCACGATTTTCACAATTAGTTTTCCAAAGATACCTGGATTTATATTTTCAAGAAAATCTGTACCTAAATCATGTTTTCTAATGTTGCTTTTTTTTGTGGGGAAAAGATGCACTATATTGCAACAAGGTCCATTACAGAAAGATCCCGAAACAAACAGAAATAACAAAGAAATCCTTCAGGACCCCGACGCAGACGGAGAAGAACAGGCCGTGCTGCCGGCGCACCGCCGCTACTCCTTCCCAGATGACTTGGATCAGAAGGAGCCTCCTGCAAACGGGAAGTCGACAATCCTCAGCTCCACGGAGCCTCCACCCTGCACCTTCGTCTCCATCGCCTTGCATCAACATAGCACCATCTTCTTTATTTTCATAGTCCCAGATCCGCCGCTCGTCGGATCCCGGTGGAGGGATAACGCGCACACCAGCTCCAGGGAGCATGGAGTACGCGGCAGGCAGCAGATCTGCAGCAGGGCTCCTCGGAGCGCCGCCACCGAAGAGGAAATCCACCGCCCACATACGCCACACCGACAGCCTCGCCGCCTCCACAACGCCGCCGGGGGAAGTACCACTCAAACCTACGCTATATACGGGCGAGAACCGGGGTTCCCCCACCCTCCCGCCGCCGGAGCGGCCGACGGAGGGAGG
The DNA here is from genome assembly GCA_947311845.1 of Poa pratensis. Classification (NCBI taxonomy): domain Eukaryota; kingdom Viridiplantae; phylum Streptophyta; class Magnoliopsida; order Poales; family Poaceae; genus Poa; species Poa pratensis. The sequence goes on from CAMZMU010000052.1 coordinate 163,996,190, forward strand.
GGGAACCAGCAGATCTGCGTCGGTGAGGTGGTTCGACCGGTGTCGCTGAAAAATCGCCCTCTCCAGACTGTAGCGGGGAGAGAGAGAGTCCAAGTTCTCTAATGTTGCTTTTTCTTCGTTTAGTACTTTACCTTTTCTCAGACATATGTATACAATGAGCACAAATAAATCTTTGAAATGTGCCTCCATATGGCAATCTGATTCATATACGATAATAGGTTCTGTATTTTCCAATCCTTATGCACTTTTTCTGACTATTCTTCTTTTATTTGAAAAAGCTTATGATTTAACTTTTCTCCATGTATATATTGAAACAATAGTATGTGTTAGTATTTCAATACTTTCTCTAGGACAGTATATAACTTCTTTCATGAAGTGCTCCTCCATTTTAAAAAATCGAAAATTATATTTTAAGTTTCAAAACATTTTGGAAAATAAATCATGGGTGTAGACAATGGTGTATCCATAAACGTGCAAATTTTCAGTTTGAAATACTTTATACCATGGGCTATACAAAAATAATAAAATCTGGTAAGCTTAGAGATTTGAAAATAGCCATATTTAGATCCATAGATCCATAATTTATAATTTTGTATAGCTCAAAATACAAGGTATTTAGAGTTCAAATTTACGCGTTTGTGGAATATACTATTAGCTACACCCGTAGATTTTTTTCAGAACTTTTTGAATCCCATAAATATCATTTTTGAATTTTTAACTTGGAGGGATCATTGGTGACTGGGAGCAAAAAGTTAATTGTATTCTCATCTTGCACCAGAGTCTCTCTCTCCCAAGTTGTTGCAGAAATGCTGTGCACCCCTTATCTAGACGTGGATGAATTTAAGTGCTCCAATACAGGTTCATCAACGCAAACTTGCGTCAACTACTGCCCGCCGTTATCAGGATCGGATTGATCTATGTTGCTGGTGTTGATGACAGTTGGTCACGTCGATACACGACATGGTGGCGAAAGCGGCAAGGTTCTAGCCGGCGAATGCTTGCATAAGGTATCAACCAACGCACATGGATTGGTTGATTGATCCAGGTTATGTCGATGCTTCACTTAGATGCAATTTGCAGGGTTTGACCACCACCTCACAAAGGCCTGTACGAGGCACTTTAACATAGTACATCTCCTCTTTTTGATCCATGTGTCATATTCTAGCATTGCTTCATATTTTCGAACAGTTGCACCATATATTGAAATTACTCATCTCCGATGATGACAGTATCAAATTCTTTCTAGAATAAAGGAAATATCCTCAAAGTTTGCAACGGTCAAAATAAAAATGAGGATCGTCAAAGAGCTGATGTAGATGTGCGGGGGCTACTCTAAAATTTAGTATGGTGCCTGTGTGAAATCATGTACGTCATTGCTACATCAACTTCCCATATTATATGTTTTTACTTAATTAGTAGACTCTCCATCTGTTTCAAAATTTTACTACACTGTCATGCAGTCTAAAAGCACAGCAGAACCAGGCAACACCTATCAATTAGTGGTTTGAAGAAAATAGAAGGTTCATTTGTCAAATTGCTCTCGGTTAAAGTGTAAAAGAAACCATCTTGGAAAAATGTATGATTCGTCAGGTTAATAGGAATGTTATATTAACTACTCCCTCTGATCCACCTAAATTGTCACTGATTTAGTAGGATAATATGGATCGGATGGAGTACCATTTATTGTTTTCCACACAGATTATTCCCTACTGAAAGTGATCAAATCCTCTGTACATCAGCTAGGATGAAATGGGGTGGGCTATAATATTGTTATGGTTAGGTCTCTTTTGTTGCACAAGAGCTGAATATGTTGATAACCGAAAAGAAATCTAAGAGTTTTCATTTCTCATTTGGTTGCAGGAAAAAAATACTATTTTCATGCTCATACCAAAAGAAAGATTATGTTGGAAACATATTAAATTAGATATTTTTTAAAGAAAAATCTAGAGGGTGAGACAATGTTGTCCGGGTTTATGAGAATACATATCTCAAGAACATTACAGAAGGCGACACGCCAGTGGTAATTAGCGCATACTGTATCACCTTTCAGATTCAATTATTAGTCCACTTTGTGTCGAGAAACGTTGATTGTAAAGTTTATAGTTCTCCTGTAAAATTGTGATTGCAAAATTAATATGATACCTACAAGGATTGTTGTAGACCTAACGAGTAACGTGTTTTTTTTTATAATATACAATCACATCCCCTTAAAATGATGAAGCAGAATACTCTTCCTATCTTTTGGCTACAAGACCTTTTGCAGGCTAAGTCATACTTACTGTCCTATCACCAAATTTGAATCTTCCAACATATTGCTAATAACACAACTCCAAGAATAGCAAAAGGTGGGTTTTTGTGTAGTTGACAATTGGGTTGAGGAAAAGCTAGCAGGTGACACGTGCCATAAAATTTCAATTTTAATAATAGGTGCAAATCTGGCAAAAATATTATTCAGCCAAAATAGGCATACGTGAGGCAAAGTAAATACCATTGGTCATCATGAAGCAATAAACTGCATGTGTAGATATTTTACATAACTGTTATGCCAATTTCAAGGTAGCTAAAAAGATTAATAACATTTAGCCAAATGGTCTAAGTAAGATATAGAGCAAACAAATACCAAATGGAACAAGTTTCAAAAATCTAGCCGCGCAAATGCGCGGGCCACCCTGCTAGTTGGTATAATATTAGCATAGAACGTCAGAAATTATAGACACGTTTGAGACGTATCAAGCATCCCCAAGCTTAGTTCTACTCGTCCTCGAGTAGGTAAAACGATAACAATAAAATAATTTCCGAGGTGACATGCTACCACACAATCTTGATCAAATAATATTGTAAAGCCATGTTATGAATGAAGTGATCCAAGGCAATGGTCTATAATTTGCTAACAGATAGATAATTGAAAGGACAATGATGTCGCCTAGAGGGGGGGGGGTGAATAGGCGGTTTAAAACTTTTCCGGTTTAGCCTTGATAATTGCGGAATAAAACTATGTGTTTAAATTAACAAGCCGACAACCTAAATAAACTAGGCTCACCTATGTGCACCAACAACTTATTCTAAGCAAGACAAGAAACAAGGTGATAGCAATAGAATACTTCAAGCACGAAGGCTATCACAATGTAAAGTGCATAAGTAAAAAGCTCGGGTATAGAAATAACCGAGGCACGCAGAGACGAGTATGTATCCCGAGTTCCTCCTTGTTAAGGTAGTATGTATCGTTGGGGAGGTGCGAGGCACCACAAAGGTCGATCTCAACGCCACAAAGGCTCACCCTATTCTCCAATGAACCGCACCACAAAGGTTTGGTTCACCTTCCACTATCGGAATCCTTCAAGGCGGAATCGGGAGCCTTTCAACAACAATCCGGGGCACAACCCACAACGGGATCAGGGGCTCCTGAACGGCTTTACAAGTGACCACAAAGGTCCAACCACCACACGGGCTTCTAGGGTCCAACGACCCAAGAGTAACAAGTTCACAAACTTTCAATTTCCACGAATCCTCGTGGAGAGCACACCGATGCACCAAATGAAAAAGGTAAGAGCACAAGTGCTCAAATCCTTCACTCTGATATACTAACAAAGCAACAAATGCTTATGGGGGAATAAGAGAGGAAGAACAAAGAGGAGAACCACACAAGAATTCCAAGATCTAGATCCACTAGGTTCCCCTCACTTAGAGGAGAGATTGATTGGTGGAAATGTAGATCTAGATCTCCTCTCTCAAATCCCTCAAAGATATGCAAGAATCATGGGAGGAATTGGGAGAGGGGAAAGCTTTCCAAGGTCAACAATGGTGGGGAAGAGAGAGAAACCGTGCTGCTGGAAACTTAAGCTCGTTGGGGAAGAAGGGGCCTTTTATAGCCCTCCCAGAAAAATAGCCGTTGCAGGAAATCTCGCGACGGAGACTCCGGCCTAAGTGACCGGAGACTCCGGCCTACACCGGATAATTCGGACGAAGGACCGGAAACTCCAACCAAGTCCAGGGGATGAACCGTCTTAGCCACGGAGCAGCTCGGGCAGAGATTCCGGCCACAGGGGCCAGAGACTCCGGACCAGGGGCGGAGAATCCGGCCCAAGGGCCGGATACTCCGGCCTAGGCCATGAGCTGAACCTCCAAAATCTATTCGACGGAGAACCCTAGGTCCGGAGACTCCGGTTGGGACACACCGGAGACTCCGGCCTGGAAAACCAGCAAAACACCAAACCCAATAACTTTTGCGAGAAAACTCCAAATGAGATAAAACCAACTTTGTTGGAAATATTAAGAACCATAAATAGAGTTAAGTTGGCACACATTGGAAGGTGTGGAACTTTCCTCAAGGATAAACCGATAATATTTCCAACACGAAAACGCAACAAGTTTTCCATAAGAAATCCGTTTTCAAAGAACTTAGGCTTGTCATGAAGATCACGACTGTTGGATATATGCCCTAAGAGATAATAAATATATCTGTTTCATGATTAATGTATTATATCTTTGTGCTATAACTGCTATGGTCTATAAATGTGAGATTTATAGGGAAACACATACGCACGTGTAAGGATATAATCAAACCCCATTTACCCTTTGTCCTGTCTCTTGGACGAACTCGTTAATACTGGATGGTGAAGTTTTCCAGCCATGGGCAAGTGCTCTTGCCATTATTAATGGGAGCATATTGTTAAGTTAACAATATGACTGGGAAGACCCAAATATATGATATACTACGAGATCAAGTTTCGTATGAAATAGTATAGTCTAGGTTTGGTTGCTTGCTTGCTTATTCCTTAGAACATGAGAATATATGGTTGTGTATACTGGAGAGGAAGCTTTGACATAGTCAAGTATTACGGCCGTAACAGGGTAATCAAAAAGGCTATGATTGGTTAACCTCAAAGGTGTATTATAACCATAGTAGTTCAAGACTGAGAATCACACCTCTAAAGTAATAGAGAGATACAACCATGATCCGCTCTAGTGTAAAAGTGTCCATTGACAAGTCTGCGTAGACAAGGTAATGATATGCAAATATCATGGGATACTTAAACATGTGTTAAAGAGTAAAGGCATCATACCGGTAACAAGGATAAGGTGACATGGTAAATGAAAATTATCATTTATGGTAATGTCATATATCTCGCCTTGGGTATTTGATGAGTATCGTGATGGTGATAGGATAAACATGTTAATCAAGCAGGTTCAAAAGAGTGTCTTCGCATAACGGTAGCAGCTATACAGAACGTCCAGGTTCTGACACTTGCAAGTGATTGGATAGGCACTTCCAATTATAGTTACACATTATCGAACCTGTAGGGGTCACACACTTAAGGCGTCAAGGTCTGCTGTATTCGTAGTGGTCCGGATAGAGAGGCAGTATCATCTGGGATGGTTTCCGGCGTGATAGAATTACATTCAGGGAATTAGATCATGAAGAAAGAAAGGTTTATAAGAAAGAAAATAATTGTCCAAGTATATTCAGTCGGCAGACACTGGGTAGAGAAAATATTTATTGATTAAATATTAATTTATTTAATTAATAGGAAATTATTAACGGCCAATAAAAGGTGGCTGCTACATGGGCCACATGGGCCCACATGGCAGCCGCACCACCACATGGTGGTGGGCCGAGTTGCCGGCCGAATCCTAGTGGGCTTCGGCCCACAAAGGGGGCAAGGCGGCGGCGGAGGCTAAGTTGAGGCCGACTCGGGTGGGCCCCACCCGCATGTCGGTGGCCAGGGCGGGCCCCACCCACAGGTCGGTGGCCAGGCGGGCCCCACCTGGGGTCGGTGGCCGAGGCGGGCCCCACTAGGGTGGCGTCCAAGGAGAGGAGGAGGTGGGGGAGGGGAGTTGGAGTTCCACTCCAACTCCACCTTCCCTAGCCGAATTGGGCAATGGGAAGTTTCCCCTTGTCCAAGTTGAGTTGGACTAGGAAAACTTTCCCCTTGTCCAAGCAACCCTACCCCTTGGAGCTCCTTTATAAACCCCACCCCCTCCTCTTTTGGAGACACAATAGACTTGAGATTTTCTCCTCGGAGGCTCCCAAGGTCTAGATCTAATCTCTCTCCCTCTCTCCCATGTGTTGGAGCTCTCTCCACCATACGCATACCAGTAGCACTTAATCCTGGCACGGCGAAGCACTGCTGGATCTTGACGGACGTACGTGTGCGAGCTCTCGGAGGGGTGAAGCGTCATAGACGTTTGACCCTCACTCGTTTTGGATCAAGAAGGCATACGAGGGAATGGCGATATTCTCACCGTCAGGCTTGACCGTGAGAATCTTCATCAAGCTTCATCAACTACGTCGGCATCATCGTCATCGACATCGTCACCGACAACTCTTTCGCGACTCGTTGTTGGTAACGACAGTACTATCCTCTCATGTATCTATATGGATGATCCTGGACGTTACGTAGGTCAGAAATTTTTAAATTCTGCTACGTAACCCAATAACGACAAGCACTAAAACCCAACAAGGAGAAAAACCACATAAGAACCAAGAAAGATTAAATGACAAGTATGCAAAGGTTTGAGCTCTCCACAAATTAAGATGCGATCAAGTTACTCACTTGAGAGCCCCTCTTGATAGTATGCCTTCTATCCTAAAACCCGGCCTCCCACTAACAACATGAGACCGGTAAAACAGGAAACCTATCAAGATCATACATTTGCCTTGCGCATTCCACTTGAGCTCGATGATGACGATCTTGACTCTCTCAAGTTGGAACACCTTTCTTGATTGTGCTTGCTAGCACATGCTTGATGAAGACTTCTCCAAATGCTCCCCCATACTCCATTATGGGAGGGCCTCGCTAAGCTCCGTCTTCATGTCTCCTTTGCAAGCTTCAATCAAATGATATCTTCCGAGATGCATCATATTGAACTTGCACTTCATCTTCTTCTCTTTATATGTATGATGGCTTGGGGGTAAACATGATTGTTCACTCAATCTTCTTTTCCAAGCCATACTTACAATGAGCTCAACTCTACACATGACCATTCTTCATATAAACCCTTGAATAGAGCATTGGTCATCATGTAATCTTCAAGAGTCCAACACATGAACTCGTATATTTTCCCATGGACAAGATCTACAAGAATATCTCAATGTAAACATCTATTATATTATTAAAACAACAAACAAATAGCGGTGGAGATTTACTGCTGTAATTTCACCATATCTGAACGGTGGAGATTCTAACAACTAAAGGCATGCGCACGTGAGCTGTTCGCGAGATTCTATTATGCACCAAGTATTTTTTTTTTTTGATTATGCACCGTGTGCAAGGAAAACTCCAACATTGATTATGCACCGTGTGCAAGAGAAACTCTGGCCGTAAAAAACCTCACGCCTCCTCGCTGCGTCTTCTCCGCGTTGTCCAGCAGAATAACCCCACGTTTTAGGGTTTCCCGAGCTATTCCTCAGGGCGGCTGCAAGTCGGCCGCCATGGTCTCCATGGCGCTCTCACCATCGCACGCCTATATGCGGCTGCCGGCTGCCGGCGGCCGGCTGATAAGGTAGGCCGTCCCAATCTGGCTCTTCACCACACAGAGCCATCCAGCCCGCTCGCAACATCGTTCTCGATCTCCTCTGGTATGAGCTCTCGCCGTCAAGCTCAGGTGGCGATGTGGAATTGATCTCCTGTCGTATGACCATGCCGTCAAGATTAGTTGGCTGACATGGAGTTGCAGGCATTGACTCCAAGGCTGAAGGCTCCCAGCAGTAAATCTACAGTTGCGTCTGCGCATCCCAAACGATAAGCGTCGCTTGGCAGTTGCTTTGCGAGGCAAGCGGGCAAACGGCGCCTTGCCGTGGCAGCATGAACCCAGTGGGCGGGAACTGCGGAGAGACTCCGACGCGTCTGGAGAACTACACATGCAAGAACAACAGCGGATGGTGTTTCCTCCTTCCTGGAAAAACCGTAATACAATCATTAATTCGTTTTCTAATTATTCGTTGATCTTTTTGTGCAGCTGAGCATTGTACCTTAACAATTCTTTTGCATACTTGGATCTTCTCCCATCATCCTTAGTACCGAGTCCTGGCAGAGTCAGACCATCAGCACAATCATCCAATTTGCATTGACATTCCTATTCCTACCTTCATGAGCCAGTATGTTTCTGGGCAGCAGTCGTCTGGCAAACACTCACGGCAAATCAAGGTGTTCTAGACCGAGGATGACAGAAAAAGATCATCAACTGTTTGAAAAACATTAGTGGAACACAGTCTAAATAACTGCCCGATGGTTTACTTGATTAATTTTGGGTGTTCAGTTCACGTAAAGCTAAGCTAGCAAGAAAGTGGATGTCCAGCGGCTGGCAATGTACGGTGAAGCTGTCGGCAACATCACCTGGCATTGAAGGATAGCACTTATGCGCAAGTCATATATGTTTGTTTCCAAAAGGCAGATTTTTTAATGCTAAAAAATTCAGTACTAAACAGTTTGTGCCTCTTATAGTCATCTATTTCTCGATGGTTTTGCCTGAAATCCAAGGAGCTCCTAATACAGGTTTTGCCCTCCTTATTATAACCTTTGACCGATAATAAATTCGGTGACATGGCTTCAATTTTTTCCCAACTGTTGCATTTAGCTGAATTGCCATCTACTTGGTGGAAGTGCTCAAAGATGTGTGTGCAATTCGATGGAGAAATGTGGTATACGATCCAATAAGCGCAAAAAGAATGAGAATGATAATACTGAAATTATTATTCTTTCTTTAAATTCATTCATGTAACTTGAAGTAAACATACCTTTGTTTTTTCTGATCAGGGTTCCAGGTATGCTGCACTAATTACTTCATTCTCAACTTATGCACCTTACCGGATATTTTCTATTGTGTACTTACCAACTTATGAGTTCTGTGTTTTCCACAATTTTTGCTAATAAATTTGACTTATTTTATGATGCATTTGTGTTCAATTATAGAAAATAAATCTATTGAGGTTTCAATATTACTTCTGCACCAATTTGTAACGATGTGAAATCTCCATGTTCCTACTACTCCCCATTGTCCATTCAGTTTAAATATAAATAAGTCCATATGTGCTATATTTGATTTGATATTTTTTCTAAATGACCACACCTTTCTGTTGAAATAAGATCTGCTTAAATATTTGTAGGGTTCAAAGCGAATATAGGAAAGTAGCTACACAGAGTGCAGTATGGATTATGCTTATAACGCAGCTCCTATAGAAAAGTAGCTACACAGAGTGATGAATAATTGAATCCACTGGCAGGTACTACTCTGATCCTTTTTCTACGGCATAATCTAAGATCGATATATCGTTGCTATGCGCTACAGATAGCTAGCTGTGTATGGTCCAACTATTTTTAACAATTTATTTTCCATTTTATACTGTCCATTCAATTGTTCTTATATATCATGCTAGGATCAAAACCGATACGTGACATATTTATATTTAATTTCCTCCTTGACTTTCGTAGTCTCCAGTTTATATTGCCTTCATTCCTTATACGTGATTATCTAGAGATTGTGTCATAGGGAGCAACAAAGGAATTATATTATTAATATATCCAATCTGGCGAACAAATGCTTCTTATTTTTGGGTATACTATACATAATTATTCTCTCCCGTAAAAGCTAAGTAACGGCTTTCTATTCCTACAATGCATAGTCAAACTAATCGGGGAACAAATGCTTCTTATTTTTGGATATACCGTACATAAATATTCTCTCACGTAAAAGCTAAGTAGGGGCTTTTTATCCCCACAATGGATAGTCAAACTAATCAATGCATGTGACTTCGAGTAACTTCCATCTCACTCTATATTGATCTTGGTATTTCATATCTAACAAATAATCTTCGTAATGAAGATGTTAAAAACATATTTTCTTCCTTTCCTCATAACTGATTATCCATACCATTTTGCCACACGGGACAAAGATATTCCAACGTGGCGACTGCATGCTTCGAAATTCTGGGGTTTATAGTACTCCGTACATGATTATTTTCTCTTCCCCCATTTTACAGTGGAACTTATGTAGCTTTGAATATAATACTATTCTTTGAATTAGCTATATTTTCTTTTAGTTGATGTAAATAGTTTATTTGTGCATCGTTCTGCGTCCTATATAGTGTCACCGATATGGATTTAAATCTGGGTGTTCGTCATCATCAGAGCAGTTTCTGTTTGATACACTACCTATTGATAATTCCCGTGACCAGATTATGCACTATAGGGAGCCACGAAGAACCATGTAATACCTGTTGTTGTGACGCAAGTTCACAACATGGACAAACCAAACACCGATAAGCCAGTTCATTTTGAGATTTAAATTAAAGGAGGCACACTGATTTGTGTTAGCTTTTGTATGTTACCTATGTTATACGACATAATTACTTGATACATTTTATGGCTACGGAACACTAAATTAACGATTATGTGGAACATACATATAATTTTCCTACCTTTCAACCTTAAAAATGGTAAAATGCTCGATTTCAAATATTTGCTTATGCATATCAGCTTCGCAGAAATTGATTAACTTGCAAAATATATGGATATCATGAAAATGTGGCTTCAGTGCGCAACATGCAAATTTTGTTTTTGGGGGAAATAGTACATCACGCGATCAACATTTTACTATTGCATATTTAATTTAATTAAGTTAAAATAAGTTACATGGCTAAGAAATCCATATGCGTACAGGGTTTGTGAGGTGTAATTATTAAGTTTTACTTAAGTAAGTTATGCACTTGGAATTGCATCTGTGCACACATATGCCTGCCATGAAGTTTAATTATACCATCTGCTTCCATCCTAGAGGTTCTAAATAGTGGCACATGCAAACTTAATTATAAGAAATCTTCCTTCTTTTCTCTTTCCATGACCTTTAACCAAAAAAGAAGAAGATGTGAATGCATATATGCATATGTATTTAGGCCGGATATATTGCAGTAAATAACAAAGGGAATATAATCAAAATGCTTCGAGGCACAGAACCAATGGTTTAGATACACAATCTTTCGTGTTTGGATCTAATCCTTCGTCGGGAACGACTCAAATAAATATTGGCTCTAGGATACAACAACAAGAGATTAGAAGGAGCAGACCAAAGATGGAATATATGAAGATTGTCATACAAGTCTTAAATCCATGATCACATACCATGGTAACAGATATCTATTCAAGTTAGTTATCTGATAAAGTTCATGGGACTTTAGAATTAAAATAAAACAATTCGCGAGTTAGAGCCCATAGAGACTGTAGAAAAACGACTATGAAAATTAAAGTTGATAAAAAACTAGCCGCGCAAATGCACGGGCCTCCCAGCTAGTTAGTCCATAAGGATTATCATTAATTACCAAAACCACGCATGGGGCAACCATGCACTTTCAATAATGAGTAAACAACTGAATCATATAAGCAAAAACTTTTCACTAATAGTATTTTCAAGACAAGCATAAAAAAGTTTTGCATAAGTTTTGCATAAGAGTTAACTCATAAAGCAATAGATTCTAAGCAAAAGGCATTTAACCAACACATAGGAAGATTTAATTTTCAGCAATTGCTTTCAACTTTCAACATGTATATCTCATGGATAATTGTCAACACAAAGCAATATAATAAGTGCAATAAGCAAGCATATCAAAATCGTTGTACACAGAGTTGACACAAGTGTTTGCTTCTGAGATAGAAAGAAGTAGGAAAACTGACTCAACATAAAAGTAAAAGAAAGACCATTCGCAGAGGGAAGCAGGGATTAAATCATGTGCTAGAGCTTTTTAAGTTTTTAAAATCATATAGAGAGTATAAAAAAAGTTTTTGAGCTATGTATGTCATTGTCAACGAATCGCAGTAGAGAAACCACTATCCCCCTTGTCAACCAGACTTTCAAGAGCGACTCCCATGAAGGACGTTATTTCTACCAGCAAGGCAGATCATCCCTCCTCTTTTGTTTACACATGTACTTTTTTATTGGTATGACACTCCTCCCAACCTTTGCTTTCACAAACCATGGCTAACCGAATCGGGTGCCTTCCAACAATCACATACCATGGAGGAGTGTCTTTTTGAATTGTTTAACTTTTTGAATATTGCTTCTGATGAATCAAGGCAAAACATGTGAAGAGAATTAAGCAGTTATAGTTGTAATTAATTGGGACTAGGCAACCCATTTGCCAGCTCTTTTTACAAAATTATTGGACAAGCGGATGTATATGCCACTAGTCCATTGGTGAAAGTCTGTCTGACAAGATTGATAGAGAAACTCCACAAAAACCCTCATGAGCTAATAAACAGTGACACATAAGGTTTTGAATAGTTTAAAGGTAGCACATGAAGTATTTACTTGAAATGGCAAGAAATACCACATAATAGGTAGTTATGGTGGACACAAATGGCATGGATTTTGGCTCAAGGTTTGGATGCACGAGAAGCATTCGCTCTCAGTAGAGTTTAGGCTAGCAAGGTTGTTTGAAGCAAACACAGGATATCAACTGGTACAACAAGACTTACATGAAAACATATTGCAAACATTATAAGACTCTACACTGTCTTCCTTGTTACTCAAACACTTTTACCAGAAAATATCTAGACCTTAGAGATACCAACATGCAAACCAAATTTCAACAAGCTCTACGGTAGTTCTTCACTAATAGGTTTTAACTACATGATGCAAGAGCTTAAACATGAACTACTTGAGAGCTCAAAACAATTGCCAAGTATCAAATTATCCAAGACAATGATCTACAAGAATATGTATGTCTTTTCAATATACCATCTACCACATGTAGCATTTTCTGTTTCCAACCAAACACCAATCAATTTATTTCAACACAAACTCTCCAAATAATTTATCAATGAAACAAGAGAGTACTTCTCTACAAGAACTAACAGCTCTGAACAAGAGATGCATGAAAAATAGGAGCTAAAAGCATAGCAGTAGCTAGACAAGAATACTCAACAAATATAAGTGAAGAATAGAGTATTCACATGAAAAGCGGAGTGTGTCTCTCTCCCACACAAGAATGCTAGGATCCAATTTATTCAGAAAATAAAATAACAAGCAAAAATAAAAGCACACAGACGCTCCAAGTAAAGCACATAGATGTGAAAGAATTAAAATATAGTTTCACTAGAATGACCTGATAAGTTGTTGATGAAGAAGGGGATGCCTTGGGCATCCCCAAGCTTAGACGCTTGAGTCTTCTTGAAATATGCTTGGGTGACCCACGGGGGCATCCCCAAGCTTAGCTTAACTTTTCACTCTTCTTGATCACATTATATCATTCTCCTCTCTTGATCCTTGAAAACTTCCTTCACACCAAACTCAGAGTAATTCTCATTAGAGGGTTAGTGCATAATCAAAAATTCACATGTTCTGCAAGGACACAATCATTACCAATACTTATGACATTAGCTACAGCCACTGATATTTTGTGGAGCAAAGAAATCCATCAAACACATTAAAAGAGAGAATGCAAAATAAAAGACAGAATCTGTCAAAACAGAACAGTCCGTAAAGACGAATTTTTTCGAGGCACTTAAGTTGCTCAGATCAGAAAACTCTGAACTAATGAAAGTTGCATACATATCTGAGGATCTTGCACAATTTTTTCAGAATTTTAAATTTTTCTGGAATTTATAAAGCTCAAAACGGTGGACAATAGAAATCTGTCCCTGTGCAGAAATCCAAATCTAGCATCAACTTTCTACTAGAGACTTTACTTGGCACAACAATGCGATAAAATAAAGATACAAAGGAGTTTTTACAGAAGTAAGCAACACCTTGACTCAAAAAAAAAGAAAAATCTCAGAAATAAAACATGGGTTGTCTCCCATAAGCGCTTTTCTTTAACGCCTTTCAGCTAGGCACAGAAAAAAAATCAAGTATTTCCAAGTGAAGAAGCATCAACAGAATAATTTGTTCTAATAATAGAATCAAAAGGTAGCTTCATTCTCTTTCTAGGGAAGTGTTCCATACCTTTCTTGAGTGGGAATTATACCTAATATTCCCTTCCCATATCAATAATAGCACCAACAGTTCTAAGAAAAGGTCTTCCCAAAACAATAGGACAAGAAGCATTGCATTCAATATCCAAAACAACAAAATCAACGGGGACAAGGTTATTGTTAACCATAATGTGAACATTATCAATTCTCCCCAAAGGTTTCTTCATAGAATTATCAGCAAGATGAACATCCAAATAACAGTGTTCCAAAGGTGGTAAATCAAGCATATCATAAAGTTTCTTAGGCATAACAGAGATACTAGCACCAAGATCACATAAAGCATTACAATCAAAATCATTCACCTTCATCTTAATGATGGGCTCCCAACCATCTTCTAACTTCCTAGGGATAGAAGCTTCATGTTTAATTTCTCTTCCCTAACTTGCATGAGAGCATTTGTAATATGTTTTGTAAAAGCCATATTTATAGCACTAGCATTAGGACTTCTAGCTAGCTTTTGCAAGAACATAATTACTTCAGAAATATTACAACCATCAAAATCAAAATCATTATTATCAAAGTAATGGGACCATTGTCTCCCATATTTTGAAAAATTTCAGCACTTTTATCAGAACAGTTTCAGTGGTTTTAGGCAATTTCAAACGTTTGTGAAGAAGTGGAAACATTGCCAACACCAATTATGTTACCATTGATAGTAAGAGGTTACTAGCATTTGAAACTTCAGCATTACTAGTGGTGGTAATAGTACAAACTCTAGCTATACTATTCCTTTATCAATCTCATCTTCTCTTTCCCACCTAGCATGCAATTCAGCCAACATCCTAATATTGTTGTCAATTTTAACTTGGATGGCATTCAAAGTCTTGCTCTCCTTAACATCATGAGGCATAACCTTTATTTTCAGAAGATCAACATCAAGAGCAAGGCTATCAACTTTAGAAGCAAGAACATCAATTTTACCAAACTTTTCCTCAACAGATTTATTAAAAGCAGTTTGTGTACTAATAAAATCCTAAGCATGACTTCAAGATCAGAGGGTACACTTCTATTATTGTTGTACGAATTACCATAGGAATTGACATAACCATTACCACTATTAGAAGGATATGGCTTATAATTGTTATTACCAAAATTATTCCTATAAGCATTGAAATTATTGTTTTTAATGAAGTTCACATCAGCATGCTCTTCTTGGGCAACCAATGAAGCTAAGGAACATTATTTGGATCAACATGAGATTTACCATTCACAAGCATAGACATAATAGTATCAATCTTATCACTCAAGGAAGAGGTTTCTTCAACAGAATTTACCTTCTTACCTTGTGGAGCTCTCTCAGTGTGTCATTCAGAATAATTATCATCATATCATCAAGAAGCTTTGTTGCAGCACCCAAAGTGATGGACATAAAGGTACCTCCAGTAGCCGAATCCAGAAGGTTCCTTGAAGAAAAATTCAGTCCTGCATAAAAGGTTTGGATGATCATCCAAACAGTCAGTCCATGGGTGGGACAATTATTTACCAATGATTTCATTCTCTCCCATGCTTGGGCAACATGCTCATTATCAAATTGTTTGAAAATAATGCTACTTCACAAGGATATAATCTTAGCATGAGGATAATATTTTCCAATGAAAGCATCTTTGCATTTAGTCCAAGAATCAATACTATTTCTAGGCAAAGATAGCAACCATTCTTTAGCTCTTCCTCTCAAAGAGAAAGGAACAATTTCAGTTTAATAATATCTCCATCTACTTCCTTATACTTTTGCATCTCACAAAGTTTACCAAAATCATCAAGGTGAGCAGCAGCAGCATCAGTACTAACACAAGAAAATTGCTCTTTCATAACCAGATTTAACAGAGCAGGCTTAATTTCATAAAATGCTTTATAAGCAGGTGGAGTAATAGGAGTGCATATGAAATCATTGCTGTTTGTGCTAGTGAAGTCACACAACTTGGTGTTCTCAGGAGTACACATTTTAGCAAGATTAAAACAGGATAACAAAAATAACAACTCGAAATAGGAACTTTTTTGTGTGTTTTTGATAAAAAGAAGCAAACAAGACAAAGTAAAAATAAACTAAGCAAGACAATACCAAAGTAAAGAGATTGGAAGTGAGAGACTCCCCTTGCCGAATACTTCCTCTCCCCGGCAATGGTGCCAGAAAACTGTCTTGATACGTGTAAAGCACACTTTCGTTGGGAGACCCCAAGAGGAAGGTATGATGAGTGTAGCAGCAAGTTTTCCCTCAGTATGAAACCAAGGTTTATCGAACCAGTAGGAGATGAAGACACTTCTGAAGGTTGTTGGTGGAGGAGCGCAGTGCGGCGCAACACCAGGGATTCCGGTGCCAACGTGGAACCTGCACACAACACAATCAAACTACTTTACCCCAACGATACAGCGAGGTTATCAATCTCACCGGCTTGCTGAAAACAAAGGATTAGACGTATAGTGTGGAAAATGATGTTTGTTTGCAGAGAATGTAAAGGAAGAGTGTTTGAAGTAGGTTGTATTATCAATGTAAAAGAATGGTCCGGGGTCCACAGTTCACTAGAGGTGTCTCTCCATAATAAATAACTAACATGCTGGGTAAACAAATTACAGCTGGGCAATTGAAAAAATAGAGAATTCATAACAATGCATGTACAATACATGATGACTACTATGAGATTTATTTGGGCATTACAACATGATACATAGTCCGTTATCCAACAACATCTATGACTAATATTCCACCCTCAGGTTAACATCCGTGTCCCCCATTGGTATTAAGTTTCAAGCAACAAATCATTGCATTAAGTAAAGTGCATAATGTAAGCAATACAATTATCCTTAGACAAAGCATTGTTGTTTTACCCCTAGTGGCAACAACACATCCACAACCTTAGAGGTTGATGTCACCCCCCCCCCCCCCCCCAGATTAAATGGAGACTGAACCCACTATCTAGCATAAATACTCCCTTTTGGAGTTACAAGCATCTACTTGGCCAAAGCATCTACTAGTAACGGAGAGCATGCAAGATCATAAATAACATATAAGTTAGATCAATAATCAACTTGGCATAGTACTCAATATTCATCGGATCCCAGCAATTACAACATGTAGTATTACAATAAGATGATCTTGATCATGATAGGCAGCTCACAAGATCTAAACATGATGGCACAATAGGAGAAGACAACCATCTAGATACTGCTATGGACCCGTAGTCCAAGGATGAACTACTCACACATCACTCCGGAGGCAGGCATGGCGATGTAGAGCCCTCCGGTGGTGATTCCTCTCCGGAAGGGTGCTGGGAAGAGCTTCAGAACCCTCCCGAGATAGGGTTGACGACGGCGGCGGCTCTGGAACTTTTCGTGGAATATGTCTCGGGTGTCTAGGGTTTTCCCTAATAGATGAATATATAGGCAAAGGGGCGACGTCGGTGGGCACCCGAGGGGCCCACACCATGCCACAGCGCGGCAGGAAGGGGGGTCGCGCCGCCACGTGGTGTGGTCGCCTCCTCGGTCCCCTTCGTGTCTCCTTCGGACTCCATGTACGTGACGGTAAAATAGGGACATGGGCTTTCGTTTTGTCCAATTCCGAGAATATTTCCAGAACAGCTTTTCTGGAATACAAAAACAGCAGAAAACATAAACTAGCACTGTGGCATCTTGTTAATAGGTTAGTCCCAGAAAATGCATAAAAATGCTATGAAGTGTAAATAAAACATGTAGCAATTGGTATAATATTAGCATAGAACATCAGAAATTATTGATACGCTTGAGACGTATCAATAAGATAATTCATGAAATAGACATACATAGGGCAATTGCAGGTAAATAATAATAAAGCATCCAAGTAATAATCAATCATAGGCATGTGTTCCGTATTTAGTCGTACATGCTCGCAACGAGAAACTTGCACAACATCTATTGTCCTACCAGACCATTTGCAGCGGGGCCTCAAGGGAAACTACTGGTAATTAAGGTACTCCTTTTAATAGAGTACCGTAACAAAGCATTAACACTCCATGAACACATATGATCCTCACATCACAGCCATCCCCTCCGGTTGTCCCAATTGCTGTCACTTTGGGGCTTCGGGTTCCGGACAATTATATGTGTATACAACTTGCAGATATGATCTAAAACAATGATTATCCTCATGATACAATAACATGTTCAGATCTGAAATCATGGCACTCGGGCCCTAGTGACAAGCATTAAGCATAACAAGTTGCAACAATGACATAAAGTACTAACAACGGATACTAGGCACCATGCCCTAGCAATCTGATATCTATTACATGAATGATCTCATCCAATCCCTACCATCCCCTTCAGCCTACAGCTGGTATTACTCACACATGGATGGGGGAATCATGGATGGTCGACAGAGAGGTGTCGGTGATGATGATGGCGATGATCTCCTCCAGTTCCCCATCCCAGCGAAGAGCCAGAACGGAGTTTCTGATCCCCGAATCAGGGTTTTTGGTGGCGGCGGCGCTCTGGAGGTCTTCTGAAAAAGTGATCGAACCCCCCGTGGTTTTTAAGTCAGAAGGGCTTATGTAGTCGAAGGGGGTCGCCAGGAGGTGCCTGGGGTGGCCACGCCACCCTACGGCACGGGCGCACCCCTGGCTGCACCGTGCCCTGGCGTGGGGCCCTCGTGGCCCGCCTCTTTCTCATCTTCTGGCTCACGGTGTCTTCTGAAAAAATAGGAGCTCCAGGATATTTTTCGGGGATTTTCCCGAAACATGACTTTCTGCACAAAAACAAGACAACAGGGCAATTCTGCTGAAAACAACGTTAGTCCGTGTTAGTTTCATTCAAAACATACAAATTAGAGGTAAAACAACAGCAAACGTGTTCGGGAAAGTAGATACGTTTTGGACGTATCACCCTTCCCGTCTTCGTCTCTGCCCTCCCCTCTCTCTCGCCATCCACAAGTGGGGCGGGGACAGCAGGAACCTCCAGTGGGTGATGGACTACATCGCCGCCGGCAATGAGCCCCGGCTCACCATACCGCCGCGCAGGGCGGCGTGGCTCCCGCGGCGGATGGGAGCCGCAACGTCCTCCTCCGCCACCTCCTCCTCCGGCCCAGGTTCGCGCTCCGCCCCTCCTCCCCTCACGCCTCCCTCCCTCAACTCCGGGCGGCCTGCCCCCATGCGTAGTGGCACGCTGCGCATCAACGAGCGCCAGCGTCGCACCGCGTCTCCGGCGCACAGCCTCTTCCGGCGCCTCGTCAAGCCCAAGACAGAGCCCAAGACGGAGTGGCAGCCAACGGCGGAGTACCTCAAGGCGGCGGCGGAGCTGGGGAGCCGGAGGAGGAGTTCCCCGGCCAGAGGGCCGCCGAGGAAACCTCCTTCAACAAAGTACAGTCGGCGCCAGACGACGTCGCCGACGACTGGAGCTTGGAGGACTTCACGACGGACGAACTGGCACGCCAGCGCCAGATCCTCATCGACCTGGAGCGCCAGCGTGCGGCGGAGCTGCGGCAGCAGGAGCGCCAGAAGGCGGCGGCGGAGCGCGCGGCCAACAGAGGCCGCCGCATTCCGCCTCCACCACCGCCGCGGGAGTACTACGTCCTCGATCCCATCGATAGCGAGGAGGAGGACGGCGCCTACAAGCAGGACGTGTTGCTGAGCAAGTGGCACGGCGGCGACGACGGCGCAGGCCTGAGCGGCCCCCTGGCGACGGCTCAGACGACGACGACGACGGCGACTACAGCCAGACGATCTACAACCGTCTGGGCATCAACTAGATCGCCCTGTAGGTCGCCAAAATAATAAAAGTTGTACATTTTAAGTTTTCGTTTAAATCTACTATTACTATGTAATCCGCCAAATATGAATAAAATTCGCCTTCTTACAAATTTGTCCAGTGTCACCGCCGTTTTTGAATTTCTGGGCCGAAACTTAGGTTTGGACACAGTTGGAAAACACGCCCCTCAGGATCTAGAATAGCGTCGTTTGCCCCCCAGGCGGCCCAAAATAGCACCGTTTTTGGGCCTAGGGCACAACGAATGGAGATGCCCTTACTTTGTAATACTGTTTAGCCATCTTTAATTCAAAGCATCTGTAGGAAATTTGAAGGGAATGAAATCCTTTGGATATTTCTTGGCGGGTTGCTTGATTTTTCGTGTTGTACGGCATAAGATTTTTTTTACGAGGGCATAAGAATTGTTCCTAGGGACTTTTTTACTCGGCAGAAACCCTAAAAGCATTTCCAATTCCAACGGCCCTAGGAATACTTGAGATATTTCAGTGTGGGTCTATTTGTGAAAAGAAACAAGATAAAACCCAAGTCCAAAGTCCCAAACAGCTTCACCCCTCACCTCCCGTTATCACCCTTCTCTCCCTCCGCCCGGCGCCTCACTTCCTCTGCCGCCCGGCGGCGATGACGAGCCTGCAGGCAGCCCCGCGCCTCAGCCTCCGCCTGGCGCCGTGCAAGTCCCGTGGCCGGTTGTTCCCGCCGTGGAGGCTCGTCCTTTCCCCTTCCTCCTGCAGGTAAGCGCGCTTTCTCGCTGCTCGCTCGCTCGTAATGGCATTGGTTCCGTTACCATTTACCACATGTACTTGCATTAGACTATTGGTTGGGAAGAAATTGGGACTTGTACCGTATGATGGATTCGATGCGACTGGAGAGAGTTGGCGCAAATCTTAGTCAAGATTTTTAGAATCCTGTCACATGCTAAGAATGTACTGTAGATTACAATTACTGTATGTAAGCGCAGCAGAAATGGTCGATTCGGTTTACTAGGGTATGATTAGAACGGCCTCAAGAAAAGTTGTGCGGCGTATATAGTTTGTATTTCTACGGTTGTACTGTAACTGCCTGAGATAGAATGAAGGACCAGTGACTTTGAATCGAAATTCCACAAATCTGTTACTCCCTCTGTTCACTTTTATGAGGCATTTTAGATATTTCAATGTGGACTAGATACGGATCAACGATTGAATCTATGCACTCAATATGTCTGCATGCATGTTTTTTTTTAAAAAAAACTAAAATGTTTTATAAAAGTGAACGTAGGGATTACCAAACACACTAAAGTTGTCTTCTACTTTTTACTGTTTTAATCTCTTCTCGTAACATATGCCAGTATCATTGGATCCAACATACTGATAGCCGTCTTCTGTTTATACAGGCTTTGCACTCTCGTTTCCAGACAACTTCCAATTTGCAATGCACAATCATGTGAGGTTATCTATTTATCCCTTAACATATCTCCTCCGTGGGAGTATGTGACATACACATGTTGTATTTATGGTCCGCACGAACTCTATGTGTTACAGATGCCGATGATTTACTGGTGGCTAGTGCCCAAAGCTCCACGACTGCTCGCTCAAGGTTAATTGCTGCAGAAAGAGAGGAAGCGAAAGCTGTGCTGTCTCTGTTCTTAAGGCAGAAAGGTTTGAGGAGCGCGGTAGCTGCACGGATCGCCAACAAATCAGATGGATTCATTGAGCACTTGATTTTAAAGCTCCAGATTGCTTACAGATCTCGATATGCTGAAGGTTTGCATCTTGAAATTACTGTTAGTACACCTGTGTTTTATTGGTTCTGAACATTCAATAACATACTTTATTTGTAGGAAGGGAACTGAGTACACCTGAGATCAGAGATGCTCTCCTTCCATATCTTGAAGCTCTTTCGAAGGAGCATGGAGATAGTTTGGTAGAGGTGGTGGAGAACTTCCCTGATCCTTTTGCTGCAGAAAGGGAGTCCTTGTCTTACTCAATGATACTTACACCGACGAGCTCAAATAAGCAGAAGGCAGTTGCTCGAGTGAGCACACCAACCTCAGACGGAGCCCTCCCTGAACTAGTGCTCTACCTACTGGACTTTGGCATGGAGCATGAGGAGATAAAAAATGTCGTACGCAAGTTCCCAGCATTTGCATATTACAATGTTGACCGCAAGATAAGGCCCCTTGTGGAGCTACTGCTTGAGCTTGGTGTGGCGAGGTCAAGCATACCTGGAATCATCAGGAAGAGGCCTCAACTTTGTGGAATCAGCTTGACAGATAATCTGAAACCTATGATGACATATATGGAGAATATTGGTGTCAACAAAGCTCAGTGGAGCAAGGTGATTTGCCGATTCCCCGCATTTCTCACATATAGCAGGACAAAGGTGGAGATAACTGTGAGCTACCTTACGGAGCTAGGAGTTTCTAAGGAAAACATTGGTAAGATTCTTACACGATGTCCTCATCTCATGAGCTATAGTGTCAACGACAACCTCAGACCAACTGCTGAATATTTCCGGTCAATCGGGGCTGATGCGGCATCTCTTATTCAGAAAAGCCCCCAGGCTTTTGGTCTGAACATAGAGTCAAAGCTGAAACCAATCACACAGTTTTTCCTAGACAGGGAGTTCAGCATTGAGGAAATTGGCATTATGGTAAATAGATTTGGGATTATTCACACACTCAGCTTGCAAGAAAATTTGCTTCCCAAATACGAATATTTCCTGACAATGGGGTACCCAAGGAATGAGCTTGTGAAATTCCCACAGTACTTCGGGTACAGCTTAGAGCTGCGGATAAAACCTCGGTATGCTCGGATGACTGGTTGCGGGGTGAGGTTGATTCTGAACCAGATGTTGTCAGTCTCAGAAAGCAGATTTGAAGAAATTCTACAAAAGAAATCAGATAAGCAGAAAGGTGGACAAGTTCACTAAAAATCAACCGGTTGGTAGCCTGGTGGATCAATCAAATTTACATGGACGAAGATGGATAATTTTCGGAAGAAATCTGTACTTTGCTATGCTCTTCTTTAGTTGCATGACATTTGATGGACACACGGCATTTTTGAACAGTTTTGATATATAGCTGCTGGTGGCTTAGGTAGCTAGTTTAGGTGATTTCAGTTTACTTTTTCTCAAGGGTAGGTATTATTTGTTGGCAATAGCAAATGTGGTTGTTACTATTTGATACAGTTCTTGTTGCCCACATGTTTTTGATATGCTTAATGATTTTCATTTGTGAACTTGATTTTGTTCAATTCTACTCTCGTTGTTCTATGGCAGCTTTAGCTTAAGTAAAATTTGAAGTAATTTGTTGTGGCCACCTTGGAGAGAAAGAGATAGTCTCAGCAAAATGCAGATTTGTTGCTTCAGTTTTTCCTTAAAAATCCTCACATTTACACCTTCGTGTAGTGCAGCTGGAAGTGTTCGTTACTAATCGTTGCATGTTTGCTTGGCATTTCTCAGCCAAATTTGCACTAGTACTGTTCTGTAAGTATCGACCTTAAAAAATCATCTGTGTACTCGCAAAGAAAAACCATCTGTATACTCGCAAAGAAAAATCATCGGTGTAATAAAAGGACAGTTGAATCCTGGCATCAGCATTGACATGAAGTCATGGACTGTGTGCTTGTTGAACCAAGATGTTTAACAGAGCTTACATGTAATAACTTAAGATGTTAATAATTCAGATATAGACACAATCACACAATGCACACATCCCCTTACTAGCATTTCACAGCCAAATCTGCAACAATCATGCTAACGACAGAAATATAATATTGTCTTCTAAATATCACTGCTGCAACAAAATAGATGATCACATCTGTAACTTTTGAATGCTCACGAGTCACAACAGCCTGCAATATGATCTTTGACTGTAAGAGTGCATCGGACTTGTTTGTCAGTGGGAATTTTAAGAAATCAATCACTGTGCATCCAATGGTTGTACTTGTACATGACAAGTGTCAGCGATTACAGCACATACATACATGCTCACTGACGGTGCAGTAGCAGTATCTCAGTTTTAGCCTTCACCCACCCACTCAATATCACTCATCTTATTCCATGCCAATAAACATGATAAGGGAAGCCAGTACTTTTCGAAACAGATATTCAAGGGCTGCGTCAATGCTTGCACAGCACTACACAGGATGGCAGTGCTGAGTGCCAGAGTCTCAAAGCCGTGAAGAATTCAACAATGATCAACCTAATAAGAAGACATAACAGATTAAGAGATGATGAAACATGATGAGTGAAGGCAACTATATTGTTGTGTACATAAAAAAGGTAGCAGGATCGATCACAGTTTCTCTGATGCACATGATTTGTGAAAGAAAAACAGCTCAACTCATTATCAGGAAAATGTCTTCCAAAAAAGATCAGGAAAAACAAGAGCAGGAATAGGATACAGAGGACCAGGTTCCAATCTACACAAAACACGCCCCATGGCAAAAGGTGATTTGGTTGCCACTGCATAGTAAAACAGGTAACTCGAGCCAAATGTTAATACGTATTTTAGAAATGGGATCAGTAATCATGAACCATACACGTTAAATTCTTAAGCTGAATTTCATATACTTTTTTAATATCCAGCCTAATAGGTCAAAAGAACATTCACAACTACTATCAACTTCAACCAATACTCCAACCTGTAGGTTTTACATGTTTTCTAGGAGTACTTTCTCAATGTGCACGCCAAAAATCGGCGGACAATACAGAATAGCTGCAGCAACATCAACTAAATGAACTATATCAACCTTGAGGCACAACTTAAGTAGTAGAAAAATATGCCATCTGACCTTTTATCACTGATATGGTCAATGAACATATAAATTTTGACACATCAACTTACTGTTTACAGTCTTATTTGGAGCATGATACCGAATTTCACCAGGTTCAAACAAGAGTTATGAACACAACTAATCAGAGGCAGCTAATCGAATAAGCGGTATGCATGCCAAAGGTCAAACCATTAGACCACGTACAAATTTAACTCAAGCACTAGCAGAGTATTCAACTGTTGATACCATGACTTTCAGTTCATCTTTCAAAATAAAATCACACAGACAATCAATAAATCAATGCAAAGGATAGATCGCATACTGCACGGTTGAACAGGCTTTGTCCCATAAAAATTGAACCATTAGGTACTAGCAGTAAATGGGAACAAATAAATTACATGGCAACAAAAGATATGTGAAGCAGTCTTCATGGTGAAAACTGCATCGGTTAAATAATTTACTAGAGCCAAGATAAACATGAACATACATCTCTCTTAGCGTTGCACGTTGAGCATCTCCTTGGCCTCCTTCTGCTCGCCTTGCAGCACATCACTAGTATACTTGCTCAGCAGCTCCTTCTTCTTCTTCTCTAGCACCATTCGCTCAATCTCCTTCTCATCAGGAAGCGGCACATGTGCGATGAACTCCCTCCCAGCCTCTTCCCCCTTCTCTCTTTCCATCTTCTCCTCCTCCAGCCTCCTTTCTTCCTCAACCTCCTCCTCCACTTCCTCGATCAGCACCTCCCTAGCAGCCTCCCCAGCACGCCCACCTGCGGCGGCCACCTCGCCACTCACCACATTCTTCATAGCCTCACGCCTCACCCGCTCCACGCGGTTCCACTCCGTCACAACCTCAACCCTCATGCGCTTCTCAGCAGCGGCCTCAAGGGGCTCGAGAACACCGTCCTCGTCGTCATAGTATCCATAGTACCCGGCATTGATGCGCTTGTGGATCTCGTAGCGGGTGCGGCGCTTGCGGACCTCAGGTGGCTTGTCAAACAGCTCGCGGACACCTGGGAGCTTCTTGGCCGCGCCAAAGTAGCGGTAGCCCGGTCCGCGACCGGAGGGGTTGGGGATGGCGACGATGTTGCCGTCGAGGTCGGTCATGAGCGCCGCGTTGGAGCTGCGAGAGTAGTCGCGGCCGCCGAGCTCCTGGATGCGGCGCTCCCAGTGGCCGCGCTCGCGGAGGAGCTTGTTGATCTCGTCGTTGAGGTCCCGGAGGCGGTGCTCGCCGAGGCCCTCGTTCTGGATCTCGGCGACCTTAACGCCGATCTCGCGCAGGATCTCTCCGCGCCAGCGGTCGGCGTCGGCGAGGTCCCGGCACTCGGAGGCGAGGTAGGGCCGGCGCTCGCGGGGCTTGCGCTTCTCATCCTGCTTCATCGTGATGAAGCGATTCAGCATGGACTGCGCTTTCTCCTCGTTACGAGCCATGGTGGCCGGTCGTGCGGAGGCGGCCGGTGGCGGCGGCGGCGGATTTTCGTGAGCTTGGGATGACGAGGGTTTGTGGAGAGGGGAGCGGGTTCAATTGGGATTTGAGGGTTGGGTTAGTCGGCGTGAAATTTCACAAAATTAACCCTTTTGTCAAACTTTAGCAAAAAATAACTCTTTTTTAAAACTATTTACACTCTGCGTCGTACCGCCGTGCACTGGAGACGCGCCTGTGGCGCAGTGGCTAGCTTCGCAGGTGCGAGCTGCCCGCCCGCGCGAGTTCGACTCCAGGGGAGCGAATTTCTCGGGTGTCTCACCCGCGGTACTGTTCGCTAGGAACAGTGCGTGCGACACTGTTCATTAGGAACAGTGTTTCATTGCCTCCCACGCGTATTCGTGTCACAACTGTCAGAACTCAAAATGCGCATGCTCCGTGTGTGTAGTTGTAGGTCTAGCTTGTGTACTAGGGGTGTGCGCGTGCTCCGTGTGTGTAGTTGTAGATCTATCTTGTGTACTAGGGGTGTGCGTGCGTGTGATGTGAGTATGGTGTGAGTTGGTACATGAGTTCAGATACTACAACTGTACCACCAGTCATGAGGCATCAAAAAAAATAGCGCCGTGCACTACGTCGCTACACAGGTGCCAACGTGGCACTGCGGGCCCCAGAAGCTCGAAGGGTAGCGTCATGAACCGGGGCGCTATACTTCAGACCATAGCGCCTCACCTTGGGACGCTATACTTTCGGTATTTTCTAAAAGCATGCGGGCACCATAACATCGAAATTTGGTGAAGTGAATGGTTAGCACCGGACTCCACGGCGCTATGCTCCGTAGGTAGCTCTTCCAGCTAGGGCGCTATACTCTGGGAACGCGAAGGCAAACACAAACGATCCCTTTAACAGTCATTTCCTGCACACCACTTGCATGCATGCGTGTACGATCATCACAATGCATGCTTATCTCACATGCTATATATAAAAGTTCGACGGATTCGCTCCCCGTCCCGCTATTCACGTCACCCTTTTTTTCTCAGCCGTTCGATCGTAGCAGCCAACGGTCCAGACTACGTCAATAATCGTGCGCACTGTAGCTCGCCTATTTCTACCAATCAGAAGCGAGAACGTGCTGGTTTTGCAAAAAGCGACACGTGACGCTAGAATTTGCTCCGCTACCCCTCACTGCGGCCAGAGTCGCCGGCGCCGCCGACGCGGCGTGCCGTCGTGTTGCTGCTCCCCCTTCAGATCGAAGGCCACGCCGACCTTCGCCGTCACGTCCTCCACCTTCTCGCCGAGCTGCGCGTGCTGGGACTCCGCCGTCGCGCCGGAATCGTCCGCGCCGTCCGCGCTGTCCTCCGCCGCATTCGCGCACCGCCGGCAACGCTCCGGTGACGCATAAGCGGCAGCGCCGCCACCTGCGGGCAGTTCGCGTCCGCGCGCGCTCGACGCGACTCGCCGCGCATCCCAGGTCGCGCTGGATCGACGCCGGCGAGGCGGCGGAGCCCGCCACCTGCAGACGTCACGCTGACGTCGTCGTGGGCCTCGGATGGGCAGGTGGGCTCGTGCTGGGCTGGCCTGCTTCCCGTCCAGCTGGCTCGGCCCTCTTATTTTTTTTTCAATTTTTTTTTCTATTTTCTGGAAACCAAATACAAATTCAAATTGGTTCAAATCAACTTCCACAAATTCCAAACAAATGTAAATCATCATTTCAGAAACTTTGGAAAAAAACTTTATATTCCCTCTCATTATGGTGTCAAACAAAAAAACAACAACATGGAACTATATTTCATCAAATCAATTTATTTAACATATCTAAAATAAAGATAACAAAACTTTACTTCCTCGAACTATGTAACTAAATTTTAAAATACTTTATTACATGAATATTCGGCCCCTAATTATGAATTGAACTTAAATTGAATTTAATAACTGCTCATAAAATGTATTCCCCCCCCCCCCCCCCCCTATGAAGTTAAATTAGTTCCATCGGATTTCAGTAAATTCCAACGGATTTCATCATTACACACGAATATTTGAAGAAAAATACAAGTTAATTTCCCCTAATTATAAATCGAACTTAAATTGAATTTACTAACTGCTCATAGAATGTATTTCTCCCCCGATTATATAGTTAAATTAGTTCCAACAGATTTCAGTAAATTCCAACGGATTTCATCATTACACAAACTTCTTTCAAATTCACTACTTTTCAAACCTACACAAATTCTAAAATTGCACGCTACCAAATTTAAAATTTTATTTACTGCACGGCGTGCCATTGCCGCGCTAAGTTCCCAGACCCGGCCTGCCTTTTCCTTTTCCCCACAAAAAAAGATTCTATAAATACCCGTCGACAAAATAAAAAAATATATATTCAAAATGCTGGCCAGAAAAATGTTAACTATTGTTTTCACAAAATAACACACAAGTTTGAATAATTCAAATTGCCCTATATTTGCACAATTGTATGTAAAAAAAACATATTTGAGCATTCCAACTTACATTACAAATTTGAATTCCCAAAATGTCATATGACTCCCAAACCTACTCATTTCGTAAACACTAAAATAATTCAAATTTGAAGGAATTCCAAAATGCTCAGTTTCAAAAAACTACTTGAACATTTCAACTCAAAATTCACATTTACATATTTCAGAAGCCTGCCTTTTCCTTTTCCCCACAAGAAAAAAGATTCTATAAATACCCGTCGACAAAATAAAAAATTATATATTCAAAATACTGGCCAAAAAAATGTTAACTATTTTTTTCACAAAATAACACACAAGTTTGAATAATTCAAATTGCCCTATATTTGCACAATTGTATGTAAAAAAACATATTTAAGCATTCCAACTTACATTACAAATTTGAATTCCCAAAATGTCATATGACTCCCAAACCTACTCATTTCGTAAACACTAAAATAATTCAAATTTGAAGGAATTCCAAAATGCTCAGTTTCAAAAATCTACTTGAACATTTCAACTCAAAATTCACATTTACATATTTCAGAATTTCAGATACCTTTCAGATCTGATCACTTCGTACACATTAAAATAATACAAATTTGAATACATTCCAACACGGATTATTTTCGAAATCTCGACATTCCTCTCGACGCAAACTTTTCCGAATTCAAATAATATCCATATTCCAACAATTTTTTAAAAAACATACTTCGAATTCATCAATCAGGCGCGGCATTGCCGCGCTAATATCCCTAGTCTTTGATCAATATGTTAACATGTCTCTGATATCTCGCTTAGCCAATAGCTACCAATGACAACATTGATTAAGTAAATATGGACAACATGTACAATGTTTTTTAATCGCACAGTAAACTAGAATCTTGGTCCAATTTTTGAAGCTGTCCAGGCTAAGTGCTCAGTACCCCCATTTTATTCAAATTGTAAACACGAGAAATGATATATCAGTAATCATGTTAGTTTTTTTGAAACGAAGGTAAAAACTTTGCCTTATCCATTAAATAAGAAAAAGGAGCCAAAGCCACCCAAACACCAACATCAAAGACCATGCCCACTCTCGTCGACGACACATAGAAGACCGCAAAAGGGCGCCAACCTACACGCCGACGACCAACGCCAAGAGTCACCTCATCGCCCACATGACACAAGGGTAAACACTCTCAAAGCTGTCGAAATCTCGAAGCCGCCGCTCCGACTTGCCGCTGCTCCTCCGCGCCCTACGCAATCAACCAAGACCCCCACCTTCCGGGGCGGCCACCCCGACATACCTCCGCTCGCTCTCGAGCTGCAACGCCACACGAACCGCCAACCTATAGCCCAAGCTACAGGCCAACTGGCCGCAGACCACGGCCATCACACCAACTCCTCCGAGGCCGCCGCCCTGACATAAAGTCTGACCGCCCCCTCTAGGACGCGCCAACCGAGCCGACAAAATCGCCGCACTAGCAACACATCATATTAAATGCAACTGATGCCTTGATCTTGTATAACAATTTTGACAATACTGTCCCTGACTAGATGGCAATACTGATGGTGGATGTGTTATGTCAAACCAGTACATTTCAAGCCCTTTTTTCTAAACTAGGCTAACATTGTCAATACATGCTGGCATGCTGCACATTATTGCACAGTAACTCTGAGGGAATCATCTAGTTTAGGCACCTTGGTATCAGTTAGTAGGAAAAAGTTTGACAAAACGTGCATGCATGCATGCACTACTGACGCGTGTGAGACCTTTCCACTTTCCTTCCTCCGATGCATGTTCCTCAGTGCATGCAGCACTGCTGCGACTGGACTCTGAAATGGATGGATCGCAGAGATGAGGTGTAGCGCCTCGCCGCGGGTCGCTATGCGTCGAAGAGTAGCGCCATGGTTCACGGCACTACCCTTCGAGCCATGGGCCCTGCAGTGCCACGCTGACACCTGTGTAGCGACGTAGTGCACGGCGTTATGTAGTAGAGTGTAGCGCCTTGTTGTTGGGCGCTACTAAAAAGGGTTAGATTTGAAAAATAGTTTCAGAAAAGGGTTATTTTTTGCTAAAGTTTGACAAAAGGGTTAATTTTGTGAAATTTCACTTAGTCGGTTGACTCTAGTCGGTTAGGGAAAGAAGGGGCTTTGATATCCGGCACGGGTTCGCTTTCAAATCAAAACCGTGTAAAATTCATGCAATGTACTATGTATACTTTCCATTTGTGATTTGTGTAAACAATGGGGTGACGTCAGCCTTCTCTTAGCGTTGACACGTAGGATATTTGTCTAGTTGGCGGAGAGAGAATGAAGAAAGGGGAGGTTGTCTTTCCTTAGCTAAGAGATGATCCCTTACGAAATAAGGGAAGTCTAATTTCACTATTGTACCATTTGTCTTCTCTTATAAATACAATTTATTACTAAAATATAATTGATTCTCATTAATGGCTAGGGATGGCAATAAGAGATAATGCATTGTATAACTTATAATTTTGTCTTCTCTAAATGATGTGGAAGGCTAAGAGAAGACACACATTTTCTACCATTATACATGCCCTTACAATTTTAATTTTCTTTATTTGGAGTACTTACCATGTTTTTTTTGTACATACTCAAAGTACTTAAAAAACATAGTTCAAAAAAAGTACTTAAAAAAACATAGTGAAACAAAGATTAAAGGCCCATTTGGGAGCTCTGTATTTTTGAAGTATTTTAAGAATACTTCGGTTTCCAGAAAAACTGAAGTATTAAATACTTCAATATTTAGGAAACTGCACTATTTTTGAAGTATATGAAAAAGAGGGTTGGATCTCTTTTTCCAATACTGAAGTATTCGTTCGCCAGACATGTGAATATTGTCGTATTAGAATACTTTGATTTAAAAATACTTCGCTGCCAAACTAAGCCTAAATCATAAAATCGCGTTGACCGAGCAATAGAAAGAAAGAAAGAAAGAAAGAAAGAAAGAAAGAGAGGCGGCGGCCTAGGGTTTCAACCCTAGCCGTCGCCGCCGACGCCATCTGCATCTTCATCGTCGCCTTCGTCTAAGAATTGACGGGTCCTCACCTCCTCTAGGTGCCGCTGGCACTAGGAGGGGTGGGGACCTCGGACCTGCGCAGAGCGCTACACAAAGGTCCTTAATGTTAGAGCTTGGTTTTGGTTGTTATCTTCTTCGTCAATGGAGATGTCATTGTCTGCAATAAGTGATCTTCCGCACTTCGTTCGTCGGCGAGATCTCCTTCCCGACGTCAATGGTGGCTGTGGAAGATTAAATTTGTCTAGGTATGGTTCTTCAGATCTTGCTTTGCCAGATCAATATTGGATTGTTTCTCATGGTTGCCACGAGGAGGTTTGTCCTCCCATTATCTATCCCGGCTACTACGTCTTTGGCAATGGTGATTCGTTCTCTTGGCTCCCAACGACGTCGACAAAGTGGTTCGGTTATTTGTCCCTGGAATATCAGTGGTGGTGCTCTTGCCGATGTTGCTTGATTAATTTAATGGTTGCGTGCATGCACAAAGGCTTGGCATTGCGGCTCAAAATTAAAAGGAGAGAACCTTCGTTGGTATTCACATGTCTGTGGTTTGGTGTATTCAGCGTTGTTCTACGACTACAGCTGCCTTCAGAAAAGTACAAGATTGTGTCATGGAAGAAGAAAGGGCTTGAAGATCTCATAGATTTGTTCGTCTCTTTTAGTATTGTTTTTGTAATCGATATAATCGTGTACTCTTTGTTGGTTTAATATATATGGAAAAATTCAAAAAAAAATGCCTAAATCATAAAAGCAAAGAGGAAAAAGAAGAAACCAAACCAAAGAGTAAAAACCGGAAGAATAATTCCTGAATGACCTCCAGAAAGGTTGCTCTTACGCTAATGATACCCATCTAAAGACTACATTCTTACCCCAACCAGGAGGCTCCTCAGAGCTTAGTGAATTTCGACCGTAGATAAGGATCTCCATGCGATCTGGGCCGTCCATTTCTAGATTCACCCCATCGGCCGGCGCTTTTCTACACGCCCGGACGTCACCCCGAGTCGCTGCTGGTGGCCCTAGATAATTTCTGGACCCACATGCCATCATGTGTGGTAGGTCGTTCCCGTGTGTGCTGCGGAAGTGAGCGTCGTGGCGCGGTGGTAGGGGTCGTGGTTCGATCGAACTCCAGGGGTAGAATAGTCTTTTCGCGTCTAGGCCATGGCGACGGGACGGCGACCGTACGCGCGTGGTGAACTGGGAGGCGACGCCGCGGTGCCCTGCTCCGCCCCTGCCCTCCCTGCCCTCGCTGCCCGCCGCCCCAAGGCCATGTGCTCCTCACCTCCTCGCTGCTGAACCCTAGATGCTCATTTCTCGATCTAGGGTTTCAGCCAGCAGTTCTTGCCATCCAGCCCGCTACCGCTGCCTTCGTTCGGCCCGTCGGCGATGCCTCTTCTCCCGTGCGCTCCTCCATCTCACCACCTCGCGCCGCCGTCACGCGTGCGCGCTCTCACATCGAGCGGAGCAGCCGGACGCTCACACCGTCGCCACGCACCGTGATATCGCCTGGAGGAGGGGCTTTTGGGGCGCCTCTCTCCAACGGGGTAGAGACGGTTGTGCGATTTGAAGGGGAGGAGGCACATCGAGCAGCAATTGGATCTGGCCGTGAGGATGGAGACAAAATCGCCTCGCTGCATCGCCATTCCTCACCTCCACGAGCACCTACAGCAGCAGCCCACGAAATCCTCTTTTGCATGGTATGTATTTCCGTCCTATACCTTTGATTTTGTCTCTCTCCCCTTCTCGCCTCCTCTCTCTCTATCTCTCTCAGCCGCCGCCGGCCACGACGCGCAGACGGTGCACATGACGAGCTCGACGTCCACCGGCGCATCCCTGGCTACATGTCGACCGGCAGTGGTGGCGTCTCATCGTTGGACGCGTCCCTGGTTGCACGTTGAAGCTTCTCTGGCCGCCATCCCCCTAGGGCAATCCTCCAACCACTCTTTCATGTCCAACGCATCTCAAGCAAGGTGATTTGCATGTTCTCTCTAGCTCTCTTCTGTTTTATGTGTGGATCTAAAAATAGCAGTCTATTAGTTGTAATTTGGTGTGCTAGATGATGAATAACGGTCAATTTACCACCGTTAGTACCCAATCTGCTATGAAATGTGGTATGTTCTCATGCCTATTGAACTATTGGGGTGTCAGTATTGTCACTTGTCAGATCTGTTTGTTTTGGTTTAGACATGTTATGGAAGAAGAAGAAGTTCTATAGAGGATTGGGCCCTAATGTTGATGTTCTAAATGTAATGGTTAGAAACTTTTCAGATCTAAACTGTAGTACAGGCTAGGGATCTTTATCTATGTTCAGAGAAATATTTTCTTTGCACACGCTAATTGCTCAGTGAAGTTATCCGGTGGGTTATTTAGTTGATGTGGTTGTGTTATATGTTTGCAAGTTGCGAATAGGATTCAGTGGCGTGACAAATGCGAGTGAGGCCATCTTTTGTCAATTATTATTTTCAGTGCTTACATTAATATTGTACTTGCTCCATTCTTGATTATGACCATCTATTTTACATTCAGTTCTCGGAACTTGAGTATGGAAGATGACCTGCTTTTCGGCATGGAAGAATACCATAAGAAAATTGATTTTCGGTTCCTGTCAGTGTAAGTTATACTAATTACGCTTCATTTATCATGCTAATGAGGCAATTGTCTTATTACTCCTGACAGTGCTGTCCTAACCATATATACCGTAGCTGGTGTATTTCTGTAAGGACACCTATTTGCATCTATGCAAGGATACATGCGTATAATAATCAATTTATTTTCTTGGTTCTATAGCTACAGATTGCTACGGTGAATGAGGATAAAAAAGTGTTTGCCCTGATTGATTGTAATTGCAGGAGAATTGGGATATTTCGGTGGTACTGTGACGACACAAAGGCATTCTTCTGTGCATCACCGGCAAATGTACGACTTAGTGCGCCGATGGCAGTGTTATTCAGATGTAAGTTCCAGTTTCCTGTGATGTTCAAATCACCTTTTGAAGCTAAGATATCAGTGCTCAGTTTTGTATCTGAGTCTATTAGATCATATTCAAATAAACTGATATGTGAATATATAGATGAGTCATAATCGTTTTTTATCTGAGTTAAATATCGAAGCCTGTGGCATTTGGATGGATCCACTTATAGTTGGTGCCATACAGGTAGTCTTGATCGCTGTTGCTCATGCAGGTGTTTCCACGGACAGAGCAGGGCATGGATGCCGGAGATTTCCTTGTATCCACTCTGTTCTCAGGTATACCTTGCTCTCCACACCACAAGCCCTGAACTACACCTCTCCTCAACTCAAATCTCATATTTTGATGTATTGTGCTTTGTTTCATTGTTTTCACATTTAGGTGTTTCTCATATCCTCATCTGAAATGGATTTAGAATAAGGCCACTATCGCATCCAGGTAAACCTCCTGTTTAGCTTTTTGTCTCTATAACATTTCCTAGAGGTACTAAAATCATGTGTGATCATTGGATGGTGCCTAACTATGTCCCTGGAATGTACCACTGGATAAGCAAAAGTTATTCATATTATATTTTTTTACTGATAACCATGAATCTATACGTGAGTGATTGCTCTTGGCCATATAGGTTTGTGATCGCGCGGTGTCTACATGACCATCGTTAACTCACTATCATCGCCTACAAGCAGGAGATGCCCAGCCCCAAACTCCATGACTCCAGGATCAATTTGTCAGAAGGTATTTATTTACTTTTCTATGCTTGAATATCATTGGGTAATGTTAGGAGTGAGATGGAGTGAGGAACAATAAAGTATCATTTAGGATGTATCTTAATGAGATGATCCATTATTTATGATGAATGTATTAATGGTATATTTCAAAACCTTGATTACAATTTGTTAAGGTGAAAAAGGTTTACCTAGGCCACCCTGGTGTATTTCTATTTTGACCTTATTTTTCTTTTCCGTAGGAGGGCAGTGAAAGAACTATAACGGCAAAGCACTGAACATGGTCACACCGAAGTTACTGAATATGGATGTTCCAATTGCAGCCAGCAGGTGCTTTTCTTTCCCTCCAAGATTCAGGAAAGATAAAATAATATATATATGCCTTATTAGCTTTGTAAATTATAGAACAATAATACTGTGGATTGTATTCAATTCTCAACATGAGATGCAACATACGAATCTGTTAATTCGTTGATTCCCGTGAGCTATTAAAGGAATTGAGATGAATATTGTTTCCTTTATTGTTGAGTTGGCTTTGTGCAATCTTTATGTCTCTTACATTATTGTTCCAGTATATATTTCTTTCTCTGTTTTACTTTTCTTATAGTGACCCTTTATTGGTAACAGGAAACAAGATTGGATACTCAATAACACTTGATGAAAGATTTAAACCTAGTTCAACTTGATGATTATGGTTGTATGCCTCTTCAGTGACTAGGGATTCCACAATGATGATTTTTTATGTCCTCAAGGTTTGGTTTAGAGTCCCCTTGCTCCCTCCTCAAAGTTATCTTTATGAATGCTTTGGTTTAGGATCTGAAGTGGAGGTTTGATTATCTTGATGCAGAGTATATATTGATGTAAATTTGAATTAAGGAAATAACTATTTGCCTAAAATGATTGTATTTGACTACAATGGGGATAAAATGTTACTTTGACTGAATCGTGCTTTGGTTAAACCGGAGGAAATAGCCATTTGCCTAAAGAATCGTATTTAAATTATGTAGAAAGTATTGGTGTCTGGACTATGTTGATCAGTTATTTAAATTGGCTATTAACCTTTTCAGATGCACGGTTGTCTTAATTTTGTGTTTATGAATATTGAATATTCAGATTGACATTGCAGCTTCTCCGGGATCTCTTGCTAATGAAGTTCTGCCGTTGCGTGTACCTGACCATGTATGTGCCATTTTTTTGTGTATTTTCAGTTGTGTCGTATCTTTCATACCATGTTATTGCTAATGAGTTGATACTACTGTTGCTAGCTTTTGTCATTAGATCCATAATAGTACCATTGTATGATTTTTCTGTAAATGGTGCCTGATTCCAGGTTATGTAATTTGTTTGGCACTGTTCGAGGGGAAGCTGAATTTATTTGCTATTGTACTTACACGTGGGATAGTTCAGCGCAGAGACGACTTATTGGATACCTTACCAGAGTGGTCCTATTCCTTAAGACCATTTTACTGACCCAGGCTGACAACTTGGTATGGTGTTCTAAATATGTTCTTATACTTGGTTCTGATTATGGTTTATCTTTGTAGCCTTTGTGCCTTTATGAGTGCTAATGATGTTATTTAATATGTAGATATCCTTGGCACCAGCACGTATGCTCATGAATCACAACTGAAAAGCACTTATGCTCATGAATCACCTTGATGTATCTACAAGGAAAGAGCCATAAAGCTGAAGGGGCTAAGTATAGCATCTGTTCTTAAATCACAATTTTTTACCCTCAGAACACCCTCATTGGCTGGGCTGCAACAGAAATCCACTTGGCATGTAAAAAGAATGCAACCATGGGGATAATACCAACCAGTCGAAGCTCGGGTTAACAGAACCTGGGGAAGCAACTAAGCAGGCAGCACCATCACCACACACTGATCTGCTGTCAACAGCACAACCATGTCACCCCAGGGGGGATAAGAGCAAAGACAGCCGTAGCAAACAGGAAGCAAACCACCATTTTCACTCACAGCACCACCAGTTCGAGATCTACACATCTCAGAGCTCAGCTCATCACAGAAACACCACACCAAATCATTCCACAACTGGATCTTTGCTAAGAGAAACACAAGATGGGATAGAAGCAGCAAGGATCATTGGAGCAAGGAGGGAAGGCCAGAAACTAAAGGGAAGCATCTGGAGCTGGAGGAGCAGGCCAGCAAGGAGAGCAAGGAGAGGAGCCAGGAGATTGTTGATCAAGCAAATAGTAAATCCACAAAGCAGCACACATATCCAACACCACCACACACCAGAAGGTGAAATCCTTTATTCTTTAGCAAGGATTTGCTAGAATAACTAGGAGGGGTGGCTGGATATTTCCCTCAGCTAAGCATAGAGCTGCTATGCTAAAATCATCACAGGGAATGAATAAAACAAGTTAGCATCTGTTCTTATAAAGAGAAAGCCTCAGCCTGTGCATCATAGGCAGGGGAGATAAATCCACAAATCTGAGCAAAGGCACACAAGCAATTGTTGCTTGTTCACAATTGTTGGTAGCACAGATTCAGCACAGGTTTTGCTTGGCACTAGTCATTCAGAGAGGAGCACCACAAGCACAAAACCTATAGCTATATAGCACTAACCAAAGGTTTCAAAACCCAACTTAACCCGAGAGATTAGGACCTCATGTTCCGTAGTGGAAACCAAATGGTTCAGTAGAGGCACATCACTGAACCCAAAGGGTTCAGAGTAGCACACACAAACCTCACCAACAGGTAATAGCAGTGGCATCAGGGGATGTTCAGAGAGCAACAGCCAAGACCTAAGAATTGGCCAAACTGAAAACCTGGGCATATAAACATGATGTTACCTTAACAACAGGGGGCATAAGCTTACGTGACAAGATAGTAAGATAAATTAACTCCACAGAGATAACTACCAGAGAAAATCATATGGGAATCATCTCTAAAGCTAAACCATAATGTCTATAAATCATTTAACACCGAACTGAACAAGTTCTTCAGTTAAACATCACTGGCAGTGGAATACACTACAAGCACAACCCAACCACACACGTATGATCATCACCACTAGCCACACATCACAGAGCAAAGCCATAGGCCAGAGGAGGGGTGAAGAAGGAGAGAGGGAAGAAAAATCATACCTCACGCCCATGGTCGAAGCTCCACGGCGACGGGGCCGTGCCCGTGTGGCGATGGAGAAGGACCACAGGGAGGCGAGCTTCACCATCACCACCATGGCGGCACCGAGGTAAACTCTGCACCGAGCCACCACGGAACAGAGCAGCGCAAGCACGACGAGGTCACCGAAACCCTAGGCTCGGGTACGGGTCGCGCACGGCCGCACCAGGCTGAGGAAAGTAAATCACCGCGGAGGGGAAGAAGGGGGTCGAAGGGCGCATCAATTGCGCCATGGTTCGGTAACGGAGGTGGCCGGACCTCGCCAGATTAAAGGGGCGACGGCGGCGGCGACCAGAGGCGCATGAGCGAGCGTGAGAGAGAGGGGATGAGCGTGAGAGGAAGAAAGAAACAGTAAGGGAAGTGGGCCGGCCCAAAAACGCTTCGCGAAGAAGCTCCTTCAGGCGGCGCTACGGTTTAGGGACGCTAACGGGCGGCATTTAGGAATTGCGACGAATGGGCTAGGCTGGGCTGATATTTCACTCTCGTTAAGTATCCTCTTAATGAAAGATTAGTATGATCTGGGGGCCCACTATTTTGGGGGCCCTGTTCCGTCGTGCACCTCGCGCACCCTTGTAGACGGGCCTGGAAATGGGAAGGAGGCGGCGGTTGGTGGGCCATGCCCGTTCAAGCTCAGGGCCGATTCACCGCTCCCCGGCCGCAAACCCCAAATCTCCCCGCGACCGGAACACATGGGTCGGAAGCGAAAGCGGCGCCGGTGCGCCCCCAAGGGCGAGTGGTCGGCGGAGCAATCCGAGCCAGAAATGGCATTAGATGAAGTTGGGGAGGAGGAGGACGACGAGGACTCCGCGGTGAACCCACCACCGGGGCGGCCGATGAGTGCCAGGAGGAGGAAACCATCGAGGGTCTTCTGGAGCCGTTCAGCAGGGAGGAGCTCCTTGACCTCCTGGCCGAGGACTGTCTCCTCTGGCCACGGCTGTGCCCTCTTTGCCTGGTCGGGATACGCCAGATAGCCAGTCCGAAGCTGTGCAGTGTCAGATTAGCCGATTGTCTTCCACGGCGACATGCGGGATTGGTCAGGGTCAGGGATCAACGAGGCAAGGCTTGATACAGTGTTATCTTGAACGATAGGTAAAAACTACACGATCTCTTAACCAAGCCATGAAAAAACATACACATTGTGTTCAGTAGACATCAACTGCGAATCTGCATATAACACATATATTTTGGACTGAAAATAAGAAAGAGACCCTTAGGATAGTTTCAAACTCATGGTTCACCAATTACTATTAATTCTAGTTCTTAGCATCTGATGAATGATTCTTTCAAAAACAATCCCAGCTATTGAACACTCTCTGTCACTTCTTTATAGGCGTATAGGGAAGGAGAAATGGGAGATTGAGGAAGCTGCCGCAAAATTATGGACTGACGACTGACGTTTCTGTTGCTGCTACAAGCCTACAAGGACAAGATACAACTTGTAATTCTCATTGGTGTAATTACAGTAAATTTATGAGAAACAAACTACTTTTTTTCTTATTTGATTCTCCTTTATGTTTTGTGTTGCGAGGCTCTGAGGATCTAGGTAACACCTCTTGTTTGGAACACCATTATCTCAAGGGTAACAGTCCAATTTCCACGGGATTCGGGAAAATTCTTATGTTCGAGCGGTCCTTAGTTTGCCGTTAGCATGGGGTTTTCTACCTGAAAAAAAAAGTGTGGCCTTTCTTCAGTCTGATGCGATAGAATAGGCTCCTTAGGTGTTGTAATAATGCAACACTGTGATTTTCCGTAAGAGGCTGAGCAAAGGCATAACTAAAATAAGATATCAGCGTTCATTCATTTCAAACCTGAATCGCCGATGATGTTGCACAAGCAAACATGATATGTTTCATGCAGAAGTTCTGTTCTAGTTTCAGTTTTCTTCCAGCATTATTTGCTGCTTATGAGATGAGATTGTCTTCTTAGAGTGAAAGCACAAAAATTGACTGAAGATCTCTTTGATTTAGAGGACTTATAGGAATTTGGAAAGATTGTACTACTTAGAAATATTTCCTATGTAGGATTTTGTTTAGAAAGGAGGCTGTGCTCCCTACATCTGCATCAATCAATGTACATAGCCTGATTAACCGGCTGCGATTTGAAATGGTTGTATTTCATGCAATCTTTTCAACAGGGTCTTATTTGCCTAATTTGGAATAAAAATCGACTTAAACTTCTAGGAATGATTTCTAAGCTTTTCTATGGGTCAACCAAACATACTTTCTTGTGGAGATTCAAGATGACATGACACTGCAGTTTCTCCATTTTCCTTATTTCCATGTTTTTGAAATCGTGAGGATAAATGATACTTTAAATTATCCGATTCTGACCTTAAAGGACTTCAGAAATGAAAGCTAGCACTTTTGCAGTTTCAGTACCTAAGCACCGATTGGTTGGTTAGGTATACAAATTTGTTGTGTTCGAATACCTTTCTAGTTGGTCACAGGACATGCGTGCCATGGAGCTTATGCTGCAATGAGGAAGGCGAGAAGATGTTCATATTTAGGTTGTGCTGTTCAGATGGTCATATCCTCTGTTATCATTCAGGTAGCTGATTCCCCTCCTGCTGCCACACCGAGAGCCTGTCTACCAAAGGCAGGCAGATAAAGAGCATGCTAATTTGGTATTCTGAATAAGTTCAAGGGCATAATCTGACCAGGACTGCACTCACATGTCAAGGCTATATGGATTTATTCCTTTAATGATCTTCTTCAATGCAAAATAGCTTTGTTGGTGTTGGTGGAATCTGAGAGCATGACTGGTGGATAGGGAAGAGGGTTCTGAATTCTGATTCCCAGTGAGGTCATTAGGATAAATCCTCATTGGAGGTCAGGTGATGAAAAAGGCTCCTAGCAGCACGTCACCAGAATTCAGTGGATCTTACAGATTTCACTGCAGTGGTTCTCTTGTACAGGCAACCTGCAATTTATCATTGAACGCTGTAGAATTTAGTGGTGTTTTAAGAAACATGGGGGCTTGTTACATTGCCCTATTTTACACCAACCTTCGCAGTGGCTGAGATTTGTTACATGTTTTTTTAGGACACCATAGTCAGTGCCTGTACATGTGAAATAATCTAGAAATTAAACTACAATACACTGAAGCACAATGCCGGTCTGGATCTCCTGGCCTTATGGATCATTCAATTTACCCTCATTTTTGCAGAGGATTGTAGGAATGCAGTTATCCCAGTTGTCATCTAATGTATCGCCTGCCACCACACCCGGTCTCCCTTTGGCAGTTGAAGAACACTGCAGCCACGGGTGGGCCTAGACTGTAAAGTGCTGAAAAGTCCCTTGAGTTAAAATTTGGTCTCCATCCTGGTGCATCAATTGTCTGCCGGACAGATTGGCGGAAAATCACGAAGACAAAGCGGTGTATTCCTGCTGTTGGCTTCGGGCTTTCATAACTGACTATCTCGTTTCCTGAAATATAGTTGTTATAACTTTTGAGAGCAGGCTATGTAAATATTATGCCCCAGCTTACAAACATGTTCACACAAGTTTTGTGTCTGATTCAGTGTATAATCTCGATGCTGCTTGAAGGTTCTAATTCAACTTTAATCTGTCCAAATCATATATGCTGCAGACTGGCAGTTACAAGTTTAAACGAGTCATTTTAATAAACCTTTAGTGGATCAATATGGAAGTCGGTAAATATATGCTGCCCATTGTGCTAGGTATTGTGATTAATATAGTTTTACTTTGCACACCTTTTCAGTAGTGATGAACTGCTGATCTTCACACTTGCTTTAAATATAACCGCTTACCTTATATTATTAATGGGGTTGTGAAGTTTTTTATTTTATTTTTTGTCAATACAAACTAGGTACAGATACCATGAGGACTGCCAAAAGGTAGGTTATAAGTCTCTGTTCAATGCTTGTAAACATTTTAATCATGGAAATAAGATGTAAAGAAAGAGAAGAACCCACCATGGCTTGCGTTTTTTGATTCTGGAATGTCTGTCACCAACCTGTATGACATGCACAAATCAGTAAGAAACACTTCCGATTTGATATCTATATTTGTTCATTGAAAGTGTTTCAGATCTTACCAGTGAAGGTATTCTCTTTTGGTTGGATTGCTTGGACTTGGCGAGTCAGGATCCAACATCACCTATTGGCAAGTTTGTTATCATTCTTTGTTAGAAGCATAAACTGGAGTTCTCGTTATTATAACATGATCAGATAAAGTAAAAATGATGTTCAATTGTGCATGCATATTTCTTTAAAATGTTCACTACGATTTATTTATTGCTTGTCTTCTGTCAAGGCAGTTGCATTATTCTTCTAAATTACTGTGCATGTATAATTTATTCTTAGGATCTGATATTTTGAGTCGTTTGATTCTCTTCTTAGACAAAATGAAGTGTAATGGTCAAATAAAATGTTAGGTTCTTAGTGCTATTTTCGAAGCATCTTAATGTAGCCAGCAAAATACATGGATTATGCACAACATATGACATGCATTGCAGAAGTAATCATCATGGTTCCATGCTTCTTTAAGCACGTCTACACCAAAGTGTACAGCTTGAGTTTTAATGTGTGTCTGCATGCAAAGATGCTGGTATATGTGCTGACAATAGCAAAAGCAAGTCTAACATCTTTATAGGATATGTTTTAAATAAAATATGGAGCTGCAAAAGGTCTCAAGTAACAAGGACAGCTTTAAAATCTTCAGAGTCAAGATTCTGGCTTACAGTTTAATGAGTGTATTATGAAATGTTGTCTACTAGCATAATGTTTGAGAAGAATAAACAGTGATCTGACATAGCCACTCGAGCTGCACTTAACTGTTGTTTTGTTTCATCATAGGCAAAAAGCTTAACTTGAAATCATACTGAATGCTGGAATGAGGTAAACAGGAGTTATGAACTCACCAAAGTGTAAAGGCTTCTCATGTCACGCCCACCAATCTCAATCCGCGGCTCACTAACTACTTGTGAAGGCTTGAGCTCAGATCCATTAGTCAGCTCCCTATTGTTGTATAAGATTTTGAGTGATGCTGATATGTTAAATGGGTCCAAGATATCTCCAACTACATTGCCTACAACAAGTGGATCCCTCGACATAGTCAGCTACGATTGGTGGTGCCTAGGTGATTGGGTACTATTACTCGAGAGGAGCTTTGTCCTCGAAGTGTGCAGTTGGGTGAAGTGAACGGTGCAGGCCTGTGCTCTATATATACTCTCAGCCCTAGATGCTGAACCATTTGTGACGA
Source organism: Poa pratensis (assembly GCA_947311845.1). NCBI lineage: Eukaryota > Viridiplantae > Streptophyta > Magnoliopsida > Poales > Poaceae > Poa > Poa pratensis. Next base: position 164,039,605 of record CAMZMU010000052.1, read on the forward strand.
GAGAACCTGTAGCTCTGGACACCATGGTATCTTTAAACTACAAACAATGATATGGGTTGCCATCACTTGAAATATTTTGGGCTGTCCACCTTCTGGGCCTACAGCAATAGAAGAAGTGCTCGCTGCAATTCCACGTAGGTGAATAAAATCTTATGTAATCGCACTAACTTATTCCCTATACCTAGAGCCTAATAAATAGGTGCCCGCAATGAAAAGGTGATTGCCTTTTGACTTGTCTCCCAGACTGATGCAGTACAATTTTTTTATTTTCAGCTACAAACTTCCCCTCCCTCCTTGTGACAGTAAAAGTTTCAAAGGCAAACACAATTTAAGCTTAGTGTGTAAGGTAAGGCTTTTTCCTCTCTGTCTCGTAACATGTCAGATTATACATGCTAAAGCGATGAAAAAGAAGTTTATTAATTGGTATAAGCATGGTGGGATGAGAATACTATACTGCAATGATAAAAAGTGGCAGAGGATTTTCCTAACAAATCTATCTTTTCTTTGGTGTCTTCTGTTACGATAATAATCTTGATATTCCTGGACATTTACTTGTGTCAGCTGGATGTGCGAGATGCTAATTTGCGGTACAGGTGTATGGTCTATCTCATTGTGTATTGATAATAATGTCCAGTTCTTCCAACAAATGTTATGAACCGATCGTTTTCATATATTGATAATGAGGTATTGCATTGACGTTAACTTTAATAAAATTTTAAATTCAATTAATTATGTTGTAGATTTGCCACTGAACCTGTTTTCTCCTTTTCTGTTAGCCAGGTAGTTCTCTTTAAGTCTTGTTTATCGATCAAACACTCCAAACAGACTGAATGCCTCTTTCCTCAAAGCTGCTGGAAAGAGCAAATATGATGTGTTGGTGATGCAAAACCTTTTTTTGCGAGGCGGTAATCAACACTTTTAAGATCTGTTCTGATTTATGACCGTAAATTATGATATGGCCAAAGGTAATAATTTATTTTTGCGTTATTCTATTACATAGTATGTTTTTGGAACTCATAAATGTAAATCATTGGTTCACTTAGTGGCCTTTGTTCTGTTGGTATAATATAATATTATCCTAGATCATGCTGCATTTTAGGAAATATGCATGTATCTGTACTTTGTACCTTCTGGAGTAATTTTATACAGTTGTGTAAGTCTTTTATTATTTTATGCAAATAAATTATCTGATAATTAACCAAAGATAGTATTGCTCAGCGTCTATTTTAATACAATTGATTAAGCATATTTTAGGTTAAAACCCATATTTATCATACCTAAAAGGTTCACTTATGTCTTGCAACTGCATCAACGCAACCACATTCTACTCCAACCTATGTCTTATGTTTTAACTGATAGAATATGATTTTGAAGCATGATACCTCATTATCTCAATACAAGTTCTTGTGAAAATTTGTAGAAGTTTATATGTTCTTTGGCACATATGCCATTCCAACTGTGATATTATTCACAAAAGATTCTGTCCTGAGTTGCTGGTCTTTTTTCTCAAGAAAAAAAGCTCTCTATGTCAGCTCATATGGACTTTAGATAAAAGATGAGGCAAAGATGTACTCCCTCCGTTCCTAATTAGATGACTTCCATTTGTGAAAAGTGGATGTATTTAGACATGTAGCGGTCTACATACATCCACTTTTGCACAAATGGAAGTCATCTAATTTAGAATGGAGTGAGTATTAGATAAGGTCTACATTGATCTTAACTAGTAGGGGACCATAGAATCTAATTTTATTCCAGTACTTTGGTAAAGTTTATGTGGACTTCATTCTTCTGATACTGCATGCTCGCTTTACCAGCATTCTGCAGGTTTTCAGTATATGTGGACTTCATTCTGCTCATACTGCATTATAGCTTTACCAGCATTCTGCAGATTTTTGCTACACAAGTTCCAGGCATTTTTGCATCAGCAATTTCCAAAAGTTAGAGAAAGAAACTTGATTCCAGTTGATTAGGGAAGTATCACCGCACCTGAGATCAAAGGTAGTAATAAATTTCAGTTGAGCATGGTGTTATTTCGCATACATAAATTTCAGCTCAGCAAGTCCCAAACAATGAACTTGTAAAGAGTTCAGTTAACACGATGATGGACCTTAAAGTTGATGGAATATGTGGATCCCTTGACCAACGAATAAAGGAGTGCCGCCCTTCACGTGGGCATATCCCATTGGTCCAACCACTCCAGTGGTGGAGCAAACTCGGAGAGAATGATAGACATCACATGGGCTACACAAGTACAGAAACAGACATTTGATAGAGATACTTCCATTATGGAATTACATGACACAGACATGCATATGGAGGGAAAATTTTCCAGAAACGGAAAAAATCTGCGAGTTTTTGGATTTTATGAAGATCAGAATATTGCTTGATTTCAGAGTGCTTCCATTGGTTGCTGCTGAAAAACTGGGTTCTGCTGCCTTATGGTGATGTGCTCTCACAAGGATAAGTTGTAGGCAAGCATCACCATCTATCAATCATTACCAGAAGATAGTAAGTACTTGAGCCTCTGGCATGGAAAATCTGTTTGCTAATCCCTCCAAGTGAGAATTCTGACATCCAAGAGATCGAGTAACATGGCAAGACATGAAGACGCTGATTAAGATTATTTTCCCGTTAGCAATGCCGGTAATGTACTACTCCGTACAGTACTACACCATATACTACAAGAACCCCTTCAGTTTTTGTCTTGAGATGGAGACGTAGGCTATCATGCCTTGACAGTTGAACGACGATCACTCAACAATATGGTCATGTACAGGAGAATCCTTCGGGAAACGACTAAGCTAGTATGCACTTGAGCTCATGCGTCAGGCCTAAGAGCTTGAGCTACTTGAAGGTACTAGGCATTCTCTTGTCTCTTGCTGCCGCGAGGGGCAAATGTACGTGGCTGCTGGTGCTTGCATGGGGCATTACTGCAAGTTGTGCATCATCAGAAGAGTGTTTCGAACGGAGTGCCGCTTGCTTGCTTTGCTCTCCTGATCCAGTAGCCACGATACGTCACATCACCGTCTTACGATCTTATCGGTTTCCTGGAGATCTGGAGGGAGATCGAGGTCAATGTTATGACACGCACAATCGTGCAAGCACGTCTCTGCTTGTACTGAAATCGGCGCAAAAGCTGCCCTAATCTACCTTCATCTCCGCTAGAGCCCCAATATCTCAATCCAAAAAGCAGCTTTTGGAAGAGGAGAGAAAAAAATTTGAGGGTGAAAACATCTCATCTCTAGCGGAGTCCTAAAAACTGGATCCTGAACTTGTTTCGCTCACCCTATGTCTCACTACTTTGCACATACATTTTAAATAGATATGATTTCATCACACCAACACAATGCCGATAGCATAATTAAACAAAGTAGTGCATCATAGTTCATGGAAACCGATAACATAGTTCTAACATGAATAGATAAAATGTTCATGCAAGCACAAATAAAAAGATCAAGCGACCAAGCCGCCATTGTTGTCGACACCTCCCATGGCACTTGGGCCGGCTCCACCATTACCACCACCGAAGCCACCACCACCACAGGCATGACCACCATCTCTGAAGCCCACTCTGCCACCGTATCCGCCGATAAAGGCACCATCGTAGTATCTACGAAGCCGCTCATAAATATTCGCATCGTCTTCGATGCCATGACTTGATCACGCATCTACTCGGAGTATGCCTTTCCCTTGTCATCAAGACCGGTCGGATTCATAAACATGAGCTTTTGATCTTGCTTCTCTTGCTTGTTCTTCAACTTGCTGTCGTCAGTGTCAATCTGCCGCTCCCTCCCTTATGAATTGATGCTCGGCCATCACTGCCCTAGACTCCTCGAAGGCAACCTAAGGCTCGTCCATTTCCTTGAGCACCACCCACTTCAAAGCATTCTCTTTTGTTTTTCTTGGCGGCACCAAATTGTTTTAAAACTCTTGTTCAACCCCTCTAAGAAACATCTTGGTGTTTCACCGTGGCAACGCGGCTTCTTCGATGGCGGGAGCGTAGGGTCGGTGGGGGATGAGGAGTGCATGAGGGAAGTTGTTGGGAAGAAACCATGGCCGCGGCAAGTGGCCGTCCAGAAATTTCCGAGCAGACAATTGGGCTTCTCGCGTGTGGCTTTTCCTTTTGGGATGTGATTTTGGAACCTCCAATTTGGAGGGGGTTGGGTAGGTGTTTTTAGGAGACCCTAACTTTTTTTTTGGATCAGGACTGGTTTTGGGATATGCTGGAGTTCCGGTTCGGGCCTTTTTAGGGAGCGGTACGTGGTAGTTTTTGGTATTGGGAGTTAATTAAGATTGGGGCTTTAGTGGAAATGCTCTTTGACAATACCTTTACCATGTGATGTCGGTAGTAGCACATTGAATTTCAATCCCCTGACTCTGGTTGGGGGGGGGGGGGGGGGGGGGGACTATTTATCTCCATGACTCATGAGGGATGTCGGCAGTTTCTGGATTAGCGTCCCTGGCACGGATTGATCTAGTAGCGGTGTTTCTCATTCGCGCGATGAGATGTTGGTGGGGCGACGTGATCTTCCGGGGCTGCCAACGGCAGTAGTGCATCAGAACATGGATGAGGTTGTTGTAGTAGCGGATCATTTGTCCACCGTCCTTCCCTCTTCTGGCGACAAACATCGAAAATAGTGTGGTAGTGGCCAGATGTGTGGTGACGAGGCCCTCAACCTGTTTTCGGTGTTTTCTCCAATGATGCGTGTGGGCCTTGGGACTTCTCAGCGTCGAGATCCGATTAGCAAGACTTTGGTAGCTCGTAGAGAGGTTGTTGGCAACGACGACTTTGACAACATGCATGCAAAATGTCCGGGTGAAAATCATGATCTCGCCTCCGGCTAGATGAGACATTTTTCGCGTACGTGCGCTGTGCCCTTATTGAAAGTGTTGGTTTGAAGTTTCCGTTTCAGGTATGACAATCTGAAGTTCTGACCCTTTGGACCTGTTAACATTGGCCCACATACTGTGATCCCTTGTTGAAGAGTTCGTATTGGAGAACCGTATTTTTCACCGACCCTTATGTTGTTTTTGTCACCGATTCGTCACTGTGATAAGTTGTAAACGTCGGATAAGCCGACTGTATTGGCATCAATGATTGACTTTATATGATATTAAATATAAATAATGCTCCCTCCGTTCCAAATTAATATATTTTCTAGCATTTTCTAATCGCATGTATATAGTCAAGTTTTAGTGAGTCTATTTACTCATTTCATTCCATATTTAGTTCACACTAAAATATCTAAAATATTTTATAATTCAGTACAGATGGAGTAATATGTACCCTCTCTGTTTCTAAATATAAGATTTTAGATTCTTCAAATATGGTATACCTCGACTATTGCTGGCAGTTGATAGCCGGGACATCTCTATTTTGCCGGCAGATAATGTGCCCTCCCCAATCTTTACCAGCAGATTATTTTTACCGGCAGTTCAATTGCCAGCTTAAGTGGACTTTTGCCGGCTGTTATTTGCCCCCAATTTTGATCCGTGGTATAGTGCTAAAACATGTCTAAATACATTTAAATCTGGAAAAAGCTAAAATATCTTATATTTAGAAACGGAGGGAGTAGATGTATGCACGAATCGTCAATCGATGCAGATGCCACAGGTTATCCTCCTTATGAGAAAACCCGCAATCATGACATCCTTACTGATACTGTGATACATGACTGAATTTGCATGCAATCATCTCCTGAAAAAGCTATATAGATTTCACGAAAGAAAAGAGGTGAAGGCAAGGCGCAAGAGTCGAGTTCGTGGCAAATCGTTGTCCTTGCTTCCGAGACCACCCGAAAAAACAGACCCGACATTCCTAAAAGGACCACCACTGCCGCCTCTCACTCTCGAGATAATTCCTCAACTGGCCGATCAATCACACTGGGATGGAGCGCTTTACCCCCCATGGCCGCCGGATTCCCAGCCGTTCGGCTCGCGTCCACGCAGCCGCGATTCAGTGTAACTGGCAGCAAATGGTCTTAGCTCGCGGCCGGCAACTTGCGTTGGTGAAAAGAAGAGCTAGCCGTATCGTTGCCATGTGCGGCGTAACATCATCGCCACCAACTTGGCGCTAATCATTCGCAGGTCGCCATTGCTCCCTGCCTCTTTTGTTCCCATTGCTCCGTTGTTAGGTTGGTATGATCTGACCATCGCCCTCGTCGCACGGCGATGCGATGCGATGCGATGCGATGCGATGCTTATATCATTGAAATTATAAGCTGCAGTCTTCGTCGAAAGCAGATCACGGGAACGTCACATTCGGATATTGTTCTGCTTAAACGGAGACCCGGCAATAATAAACTTATGCAGCCACCAGTATCCTCTATCTCCTGTAGGAATGAGAATGAAGCCCAAAGTTGCGGTGCGGAAAACGGAAAGTAACAAAGTGGAGACATTCCTCCTGCCCTAAAGTTTTCTAGCTAGGAAGATGTTCTGCACTCTCCTCCTCCGGCGGATCGGAGTAGGGGTGGTCCGTTGAAAAGAAGTTCTGCCATTAGCTGCGCACTTGCGCTGCCTGATTCAAAGCGATTGATCATGATTAGATCGACTACAAGTTATTCAGTTGTATACTATGTGATTTGTGTTAATGCGTGTGTTACCCCGTTAGGGGCCGCAGCTTCGTGTTATATAGGCCGGTTAACCTAAACACCGGAAGGGATATACATGGAGGAGGTTACAACAATATGATCTAAACCGATACCTCATAATTGGTTCGGTGTACAACTTGTTCTCTACGTTTACAAGCATATCGGAACAGCTAACCTATTCTGTTAACACTCCCCCTCAATCATAACTTATCTAAGTTAAGATTGTTCTTGAATATTTGTACGTGTTTCACTGAAAGGGGTTTAGTAAACCCATCTGCAACTTGATCTCCTGTTGGAATAAATTTAATATCCAGTAATTTCTATGATACTCTCTCTCTTACAAAGTGATAGTCTACCTCAATATGTTTTGTTCTAGTATGAAAAACTGGATTAACTGATAGATACGTTGCTCCCATGTTATCACACCACAACTGTGCTGTTGGAGGATGCCGAACTTGTAATTCATTCAGAAGTGTCTGAATCCACATTACCTCTGCCGTGGCATTTGCCATGGCTTTATATTCAGCCTCTGTACTCGGCCTTGAAACAGTTGCTTGTTTTCTGGCACTCCAAGAAATTAAGTTGGATCCAAGGTAAACTGCAAAACCTCCTGTAGACCTCCTATCATCTGGACATCCAGCCAAGTCTGCATCAGAGAAGGCACTAACCAACATGGAAGAAGATTTGTTGAACTTTATTCCAATGTTGACTGTATACTGCAAATATCTCAATATTCTTTTAACGGCAGTCCAATGCAATGTAGTTGGAGAGTGCAAGAATTGATAGACTTTGTTAACAGCAAAGGAGATATCTGGTCGAGTAAGAGTAAGATACTGTAGTGCATCAACAATGCTTCTATACCTTGTAGCATCTTCTGACGAGAGAGGATCACCTATATATGCCGAGAGCTTCTCACTTGTTGATATGGGAGTATTAGTGGGTTTGCATCTTGTCATTCCCACTCTTTTAAGTACATCATTCGTGTACCTTTCTTGTGTGACTAATATGCCTTCCTTGGTTTTCTTGACTTCAAGACCAAGGAAATAATGTAGATCTCCCAAATCCTTCAATGCAAAATCCTTCTGAAGATCTTGTAGAAGTGCTGTAGTTGCATCATGACATGAACTTGCAACAATTATATCATCAACATAAACAAGTATAAAGACTGAAATATTTCCCTTGCAATAATAAAATAGAGACATATCAGCTTTAGACGGCCTGAAACCAAGCTCTTGAAGCTTCATGCTGAGTCTTGAGAACCAAGCTCTCGGTGCTTGTTTGAGCCCATATAAGGCCTTATCAAGTTTGCAGATATAGTTTGACTTCCCTTTAACTTCATAACCTGGTGGTTGCCTCATGTATACTTCCTCTTCCAGAACACCGTGAAGGAACGCGTTCTTCACATCTAGTTGACGCAAGATTCATCCTCTGGATACTGCAACAGATAAAACAAGACGAATTGTTGCCGCCTTGACTACAGGACTAAAAGTGTCCTCGTAGTCAATTCCATATCTTTGCTTAAATCCTTTTGCTACTAATCTAGCCTTGTATCTATCTATACTACCATCAGCTCTATGTTTAATTTTGTATACCCACTTACAGTCAATGACATTTCTTCCGGCCTTTTGAGGTGAAACTAGATGCCAAGTTTTATTCTCCATTAGTGCTACATATTCCTCATCCATGGCTTGTTTCCATTTTTTATTTTTTAGAGCATCAGCTAGATCATTTGGTTCACCGGAACTTGTGAGGTTTGCATATCTTACCACAGATCCGGCAGAATATTTTTTTCTCTGAATTTTACCTGTTTGTAACCTTGTAGTTACTCTCCCTGTTGCAGCTGTGGCGTTGCCAGCCGCAGAGGATCCTGGGGCGACAGACCGGCCGTTGTCAGCCGTATCCACCTCGGGATCGGCGTGATTCGCCGCGTCAGCGTCAGAAGCCGTAGCAGAGGCCTCCATGTGGCGAGGATGGCTGCACAGAAAATCCTCCCGACGGCTGAGGACCGGTCCCGCCACCATGTGTGTTGTCGCCCTGTCGGGTTGACGTGGCTCCGCCTGATTTGCTCTGCGCGGATCCGGAGGAAGGTTCGGTGGCAGAGGTCGCTGTCGAGCCATCGTGTTTCGTGCCATGACCATTGGTTCCTGTGCACGTGTGAGGAGCATGGAATCTTGCCGTGTTTGCACCGTTTTGCTCAGAAATTGCACCGTGATCTTCCGGGTCTATTTCAGCTGCATGCTCAACAATGTTGTTAGCAGGATTTATAGGAATATTAACCTCAATTGGATCAGTACTACTAGTATTTTCTCCCCCGTGATCAAATTGCCCAGGGTTCAAAAGATTCTCCGGAAGCAAGAGGATTTCCGATCTGAGACGTGCACCGGCATTGGGATTTAAAGAGGAAAACGGAAACACTGTTTCATCAAAAATGACATCCCTTGAGATATAGATACGCCCGGTGGAAATATCTAAACACTTGAAACCTTTATGAATATTACTGTAACCAAGAAACGTACATTGCGTTGATCGGAACTGAAGTTTCTTTGCATTGAAAGGCCGAAGGTTGGGATAGCAAGCACATCCAAACGTGCGCATAGAGAGATAGTCTGGTTGAATTTTTTCCAAAATCTCTAGCGGGGTTGAAAATTGAAGAAGTTTGGTAGGAAGCCGATTTATAAGATATACAGCTGCAATAAAAGCTTCATCCCAATATTTTAACGGCATGGAGGCATGTGCAAGAAGTGCAAGGCCTACTTCGACAATGTGTCGATGTTTACGCTCAGCAGATCCATTTTGCTGATGGGCATGGGGGCATGACACATGGTGGGTGATACCAATTGTTTTAAAAAATGAGTTCAAACGCTCATATTCTCCACCCCAATCGGATTGGACAGTAATAATTTTTCTGCCAAACCTTCGCTCAACAAGAGATTGAAACTCATGGAAGATATTAAAAACTTCAGAACGATGTCTGATCAAATAGATCCAAGTATACTTGCTAAAATCATCAATAAAGCTCACATAATAATTTTTTCGACCAAAAGAATCTGAGGCAGGGCCCCATACATCGGAAAAGATCAATTCAAGGGGGTGATGCGAGACACTAGTAGACCTAGAGTAAGGCAATTGATGACTTTTTGCCTTTTGACACGCATCACAAATTGATTCCTTATTTCTCTCACTAGAACATGGAAGTTTATTTCTGCTAACTATTTGTTGAACGATAGAAGATGCCGGATGTCCTAAACGGCTATGCCACCTATCATGGGATGGCTTGAAGGCACCATAAACTTGCTTAAAGTTTGACGAAGACGGTAGAGGATAGAGGCCACCCCTACATGGTCCATCAAGCAGAATTTTCCTCGTGACCTGATCCTTGACACAAAAGAAATTTGGATGAATTTCAAGGAAGGCATCATTATCACTTGCTAGACGATGTGCAGAAATTAAACTTTTACTTGCATCAGGAACATGAAGTATATTTTTGAGATAAAGATTTTGATCACGAGTTTGAATTGTAGTATGACCAATGTGATTAATATCCATACCTGAACCACTGGCTGTGTGAACTTGGTCGTTGCCGTAGTACTTGTCATGCACGTGGAGCTTCTCTAGCTCTCCGGTGATGTGGTCGGTGGCACCACTGTCGATGACCCAGTTGCTGTTGGCGCCGTTGTCGTAGTTGTAGTTGGCGGCGTTGGCTGTCCTCTCCTGGGAACGAAGTCTTCATCATAACGGTACCAGCAGTTCTTGACTACGTGGCCCGAGATGTTGCACAGCTGGCAGCGAGGACGCTGCTGCTCACCATAGTTGCCACGGCCACGGTTGTTGAAGTTGACGCGGCCTCCACCATTGTTGTTGCCGCTTGGTGGGTTGCGGCCGCCTCGGCCACCTCCATTGTATCCGCGACCAAAGCCGCCACGGTCACCGCGTCCACGTCCTCCAAAGCGGCCACGACTGCCACCTCTCATGGCGGCATTGGCTGAGGACTGGTTCGGCGCCTGACGGAGGACCTGACGACGCTCGAAAAACATAAGCTGTGAATACAATTCACTTACAGAGACAGGCTCAGATCTGGCCCCGATTGCAGCAACGAGGCCGTCGTAGTGACTGTCGAGACCGGCGAGAGTGTATGCCACCATGTCTTCAGCGTCCAGTGGCTTGCCGGCGGAGATCATGTCGTTCTCCAGGGTCTTCAGGTGAGCAATGTACTCGCCCATGGTCTTGTTGCCTTTTTCGGCGTTGGCGAGCGCGATGCGCGTGTTGACGGTGTTGGCGCGGGACTTGGCCGCGAACATGTCCTGTATGATGTTCCAGGCTGCTTCCGCCGTCTTGACTGTGGCGACGTGCGTCATGACCTCCCTCGTAAGGGAGGTGTTGAGGAAGCTCAGAACCTGCTGGTCCTGAGCCTCCCAGGGACCGTACCCCGGGTTGGAGATCTCTGTCTCCTTGTCGTCCTTCTTGACGATGATCTTCCGAGGGGGCGCGGCAATGGTGCCGTCGATGAAGCCCTCGAGCTGTGCACTTCTGATGGCGGGCAGGACCTGTGCCTGCCATAGCACGAAGTTCCCCTTGGCCAGCTTCTCGGTGATGTTCACACCGGCGAACGGCGAGCCAGTAGATGCGGAGGATGATGAGACCATTGCAGGTTGGAGGAAGATCTAATCTAGATGTGTTTGTGGAAGAGATGGCTCTGATACCATGTGATTTGTGTTAATGCGTGTGTTACCCCGTTAGGGGCCGCAGCTTCGTGTTATATAGGCCGGTTAATCTAAACACCGGAAGGGATATACATGGAGGAGGTTACAACAATATGATCTAAACCGATACCTCATAATTGGTTCGGTGTACAACTTGTTCTCTACGTTTACAAGCATATCGGAACAGCTAACCTACTGCTAGCCTATTCTGTTAACATACTATAGATGATAATGTCAGCATATGCGATTCATATTCGACGCGGCAGGGCTGGCTTTTGACGAGACGTCTGACATGACCCACTGAAGGAACTCTACAGTGTTCAGAGTGTTAGGCGGCATCGGGTTCAGGGTAATTTTCCATCTGCTTCTAAAAAAGGTAAAGAGGTCGATCAGAATTTGTGCAAAGCATGATCGGGTGACGGCAAAAGGAAGATTACTCATCATGGATGATTGAATTAGTCGTAATGAGCAGCAGCTACCTCGATCTACATACGCGTGCGACGAACCTGGCCAAGATTTGGGTCTTCCAAAGGCTTGATATACATGATCTGCTCGCGTAGGCTACGGTTGCAGGGATCTAGCTAGAACCTTCCAGAGATATTTCATATACTATGATGACGAAGGTGTAAAGCTAGACCCATTAAACCAGCTTTAATCGCAGTGATTCTATTATGAGACCTGTAGATCTCGACGACCAGGTTCATTAGGATGTGGGTAATTAACGTGTTTGGTGCTGTCAAACGCTTCGGACTCCATGAGCGGATGAGGCGGCAATCTAGATAATCTTTTTCCGGTGGCTTTCTCGGAGGAACAGGTGTTCCATTGGTCCGTGAAGACGGAGTATTAGAATTAGAAAAGGGTTGGTAGCCTAGTGATGGGACCTCCAATTTCACCACTTTGGGCGGCCCTAACGGCCCAGCTGCCTGAAGGGTTACTAAATCATTTGATACGGCCCATTAACAAATAATTCAATTATCTATTGTCTTAATTTTTTGCAAATCTTATAAATTATATTCACATTTACAAATTGATCTAATAGAAATTAATGTTCATAAATGTTGAAGTAAATGTTCACGCATATCTAAATATATGTCCATGTGTTATAAAGTTGATCTGTACATATAAAAAAGTTCATACATGTCAAAATTAATGCTTAATTTACATTTTAGAAATATTTTACTTATTGAAAATAAGAAAAATGGAAAAAGGAAAACAACAACGAAAATAAATGTAAAAGTAAATTTGTAAAAAAAGTGAAAAGAAGTCTAAAACGAAAAAAAGAAAGAAAAAAGACAGAACATAAAACCATAAGAAATAGGAAAAGTCGTTAGTGGGCCAACCCAAATAGGGTTGAGGGAGGAGTGCGTGTCGTGCCCCTAACTGCCGTTACGACGACAAATAGGAAATTCCCCGACGACTGTCTCATATCTTGATGAAAGGATATTCACACCATCAGGTAGAAATGAAATGACAGGGTTTAGGACAAATTGCATTGACATACAAATACATTCGATGAAATTCCAGTTGAAATGACGTTTCCAATTACATGACAACCAAACACGTCAGATATGGAATCTCAATTGAATTCCATGATTCCAATCTGAAATAATGGTTACCAAATGACCTCTTAGGTCGTGATTTTGTGGAAAAAACTTGTAACAAGTGAAGTGGTGTCAAGTGCTACGACCTCGGGAGAATATCTAGTGATACCAATTTTTTAAAATCAATTTTAAATGTTTCAAAGAAAATGGGAATATTCACAAGGTATGTGTCAAGAACCCCTAAAAACATCATATCCAAAATCGCAATACACATTGAGAAACAAAAAAGACAAATCTAGTACGAATAGTAGCACAAAAAGACAAAAGCAAAATTGACATTTGCCTTTCAAATGTGGACCTTAAATTTTTGGAGGTTATAGACACACACCTTGTGTATATTCACACTTTTTTCTAGATTTTTGTTTGAAACATTTAAATATATCCTTTTCGAAATGGGAGCTGAGAATTGATACCACTACGACCTCGCCCGCCGACGCCGGCTTTTCTTGCAAATCGCTTCCCTTCCAGTCCGGTTGGTCTCTGTTCTGTACCTGCGCTTTCGTGTCACCACCATCGAATCCGGCGGCCGGTGGCAATCGGGTGGAGCTCTCGTAGTTCTCTCGCACCAAATCCGCACGCCGGACGCGCTGCGATCTTCCTCCTCCGCAACCTCCGCGTCGTGTGGGATTCGTGCTTCGTCGGTAGGTAATAAACCCTAATCCCGCTCTCCCCTAATCGCTTCCCCGCGCATCTCGATCCATTCCGACGCGCGCCGAGGTTTTCACCACCGCGCGCGGTTTTCTGCCTCTTGTTCGTGCCTACGCGTGGTCGTATCGGGGCAAACCCTCGCACTGCCTGTCTCGGGCTCTCGTTACACGTGCCGACGGCCGGCGATAGCCATCTCCTTCCCCCATCCGAGTATTCCACCACCCGACCTGCTGCTGCCGTTGAGGTGTAAGAGAAGTATCCGATCGCGAGTCGCACTTCTCCCCGCCCAGCCAAATCCACTGCTGCCCTCCTTGTTGTCCGGTTTTCCGGGCCTAGGCTGCAAGTGTTGGGAGTTGGGACACGGCCACACGGGGAATCACGGCCAGAGGCATAGCAACTAGTAACTGGCACTTTTGATGTGACTTAGTAATCTGGCTCAGCGTCCACTGCCGTTCCATAGGCGAACCTGTCCAAGTAAAATGCATGTACGTAGCTTCTCTGATGTGACTGTATACCTGCTCTCTGAGCGCGCCCGTCAAGCTATATACCGTTGCAATTTTGGACCATGATTGTTGGAGCACAGGGCTCGCTAGTCTGCGAAGATACAGTGACTGGGTCTGAAGCCCGGATGTACCGGGAATGGAGATTAGTTGACACTTTGTGCCCTTGGCCAGCTACCACTGAGTTCAGACATATAGTTTATCTTATATCTGGGAAGAGTTCTCAGTCAACTCTGTTATCCTGATTGGAATTTGTTACTGCACGTTATTTTTCTTGTGCGATTCCCGTAGTTTGCTATAGCAGCTGGTAGTTGTTTATATAAGCAATTAGTTCTGCACAAGTTTTGGAATGTTTGACTGTCTTTGAAGGGGTTTGGAATCCTTAAACTATGGTGCTCACTTATACTCCCTCCGTTCCTAAATATAAGATGTTTTAGCTTTTGTCCACATTCATATGTGTCTACATGTATTTAGACATATTTTAGTGTGTATGTTCACTCATTTGGGTCCGCACCTAGTCATCATGTGAGGGATAAACATCTTATATTTAGGAATGGAGGGAGTATTTACCTAATTGTTTGAATTAGATACATCAGGTACTATAGAGTTTATAAACCAGTGCTGGTATTGTGAATGCTCAATTTGGAACAAGCTAGCTATGTACTTCTTTGAAACGTAGAAATAAATATATGTGCTAAGTGATTAATTTATATGTGTGGTTACTCATTGTATGTCCCCACGTTCTGATATGAACATCTTTTGTCGTTTCCCTCCATCATAAGTTATGGTAGACAGCTGGTACCTCTTCAGAGCATAAGTCAGAAACATTATACTCCCTCCGGTGCGGTTTATTAGTCCTGCGCGTGTACCTAGGTCGTCAATTTGACCACCTTAACATGAATTATGTATTACAAAAAATATATCATTAGAAACTTCAGATGTTATATTTTCCAATGATATAATTTTTGTGTAATATAATTTATTTTATATAGGTCAAATTAACGATCTAGTTACACGCGCAGGACTTATAAACTGGACCGGAGGGAGTAGCTTTTTATATATCTTTTCAGTTTGTAATTCAGTATTCTTTTGTTCCTTATGAAATAATACCACCATATATCTGCCAAAATGCCACTTAAGAAAATATCACTCAAATGTTATCCCTTCGTAAAATACTACTGCAAAATGTGCTGTTAAGTTTGTTGCTGTGATGACTTAGCTGGTGGCAAGGTTGGACAAGATAAACAATGTTTAACTTCTTTGTATTTCTGTTGCTCAACATCCACTTTAGAAACAACATACAGCCCTTGTGAAACCACCTTCATTCGTAGCAGGATCCATATAACTCAAAAGGAAAAGTAACCGACTTTGTTCAGCTTTGTATGGTGAACACAGTGGGGCTTTACTGAGATGGCATATTTAGTTTGTGTTTGGCTTAAGTGGTGACTTTGGAGTGTCGCCATGCTAATTTTACTTTATTTAGCTAATGATTATATTTCATTAAAGCTTTGGAATCAAGACCCTTTTTGATGTCTATATATTTGAAATTGCAGGCTCAGTTGGTGCCTTGGTGGACTAGTGAACTCAAACTGTATTGCTATGTTCAAGTTCTGGTGCAATGGCCTACGAGATCAGTGAGATCAAAAGTAAAGCTCTGTTCTCATTAAGCGCTAGTGCACTACTAATTACCACGAGTATTTAAAGCACTTACATTGATTTTAGTTCTGATATATAGTAAAAAAAAAACACGACAACTGAGTTCTGTTTTTTTTAAGTCCAGTTGAGCAAATAGAAAATAGCTTTGAAATGTCAATTTTGAAATTACCATTGCAAATGTGTGTAATAATGTGTCTTCTACAATTCCGAGAAGTTGCAACGGATCTGACTATCAAATGATCATCTATACTGAGCTAAAAAAGTATTTAAAGAAATTTAAAAGACCCATTTCCAAGTTTTGAAAAAAGCATGGATAAATTTGTATGCATAATTAAGTACGAACCTGCAATTGCAACTATCAGTCTATCACCCATAAAAACTCACCATTTTGTCCATATACAAAATGTTTTAGCAAGTTGTATACATATATAGTTCATGTTTTAGATCCAATACCTTTTTTTGTTTAAAGCATACGGATCAACACAATTTACACACAAAAGAATTAGCTTCACACTTCATGCTATATTGTACATGTAAGATCTTTCTTGTAAAAATTGGTAATGTGTGTTTTTTACCACATGTCGACATTTCCACCTTGTGGTTAACTGAGTTTTTTATATATACAATTAGGGCTAGCTATGGAAAGAGGAAAATTACCATGCCTTTGCAATGGTAGTTTCACAATGACCCTCTTTGAATGGCATCTTGACCGTTGAATATCTTGGCCATGGTATTTTGACAACTGTCTGTTCCTTTTACTGCAAAACTGAGAGTTGTACTATTGCTTTGTAATTTTTAGAAAAATATCCAGATACCCCTGAGTTTTGAAGTCATGTTCTTGTAATCCCCTGAGCTGCAAAGCAGGATATTAACCCGTATTCTCTCACTTAATGTGGTATATCGGTTTTAGAGGTGGCTTTGCCACTGTGGCAGCAACGTGGCAATTTTTTGCTACCAGTTTTAGAGGTGATTACATGACTCGGAGGAAGAGGGAGTGTACTGACTGCAAGAGTTAAATGATATTGCCAGTTTTTTTCTAGTACAACCTTTGGTATATTTCTCACATTGAATTTACTGAGAACTTTGAACCAAACTGAAATGCCATATACTTTCTTTAAAACTACACAAGAGAAGCAAATAACTTACATTAATGACATGGAATTTATACTCCTGAGCACATATGCTCTTCTAATTTCAAGCTGTTTGACAGGTATGTTTTGAAGTTTCAAAGAATTCCTAAAATCATCTCAGATGTGCATGTTATAATACACGATGTATCTAAAATTTTCCATGAAAAATTGAGTTCATTTGTTGCCTGTCAACCTATTCCTGCTCTCATGGCTACTTCTTTACACTATACTATAAGACAATTTTAGCACAACAGTCAGCAACTGCAAATTATGATTAAAAGGACAAGAATGTCTGCGCTCAAAAGCATCTTTATATGGACCATTTTGTCCCGCATAGATCATGAAAATGCCAAGTCCACATAATACTTGGTTATTTATGTGTGTTTTCTTAGAAATTTTAGGAGCACATAAATTGTTCAATTCGCTGGCTTCATGTGGGCCTGAGCTCAGATTGAAGCTATCGCTTGCAGAGGGGCTTTAAGAACAGTAAATATGATTGTGATCTCTGCGAGAGATGATAGTAATCAAATTCGAGTTACAGAAAGTTGGCACATTTCATATTTTCTAATATCATTTAGTTTCTTCTTTTCATATGTAAGTTGAAGTACTAATGATCATATTTCAATGTAGAAATTGGCATAGGTTTGGTCGGCTTTGGCATCCTATTCTCATTCCTAGGTGTTATCCTTTTCTTCGACAGGGGTTTGTTGGCTCTGGGTAATGTATGATACAAGAATTCACAAAATCTTGTTCTGTTTCGTTGATCCTTATCAAATGAGATCATAATGCCACTTTATCTTTTCCATCTTTTCTCTCCCAGATATTCTTTTTTAAAGGAGTTGGCCTGTTACTTGGTTGGCAATCTTTGCTGCAGCTTTTTACCAAGAAAGCAAACATTAAGGTACTCAAAACTTTGATACACTTTTTTTCTGGAAACTTAGGTAGATACATTTTTTGAATAGATGCACAGCTAGATACATGAGGCTATAATTTTGCCTTATCAGAGCTTAAAATCGTACTTGGGTAAAATGCGATGCTACATTTATATTATTATCTATCGTTGCTTACTGAAGCAGACTTCTTCTTCTTGAATGTGTATGATTATGGCATGGCTTCTCTTAAATGGTTAAGCAAGCAGGTTATTACTTAGGTAGACATATATTTTCTGTGTTGTAGAGGATACTAAAAAGTGGTGATTGCCAGTCTGGTGATGTGCTGCAAAATTGCTACCATTATTAGATTAACCATGGATGACCAGTACATATAATACATAAGAGTCCTAATTGCAAATCAAATTCTCTCAGAAAACTATATCCATTAGCGAATTCAAGTCTCCCTTAGCAACAGTGCAATATCATGCTGCTCTTTGTTAGTCTTGTTCTTTAATCAGCGAAATGCTGACCACATTGATGAATCTCCCAGTTTTATGGGTTGAAGAGATGATGCTAATTTTTCTGCAGGGATCTGTACCTTTCTTCCTTGGTCTGTTTCTCCTATTTGTCCGATGGCCTATTGCTGGTATGATCATGGAACTGTATGGAACTTTTGTACTCTTCAGGTCATCGCCTACATCAACCCATTTCTTATAATATTTCATTTCTTGGTTGATACTGACTTTTGCTTTCGTTGTACAGTGGTTATGCGGCTCCTATTCAAGCCTTCCTATATCAGATTCCAATCATTGGTTGGATTCTGCAATATCCCTTTCAGGTAAATTCTACTAAGCTTCTCTATATAGACAGTAAACTGCTGCTCTAAACACTTTTGCTGATATCCTCTGTTTGTACTTCTCCAGAGCAATAAATTCCATGGTATTCGCTCTAGATTATAGGTATAACTGATGCTTCCGGTTCCATCTTATTTCTGCAGCTGTTTGGTCTGAGGCGTAAGCGAGCTTGATGACTTGTGGTGGGAAGAAATTAATGTTAATTCATGGGAGAAATTAGCATACTGCGTGATGTCCCATTGTCAATATGAAAATTCTTGTAGCATTTACCTTCTGTTACGATGCTTTCAAGTACTTTGTGTGTATCTGCAAGCTATGGGCTTCCCAACCATTAGTTGTGCTTGCTTTTTGCCGTTCAATCAGCATGCGCTAGACAGTAGTTTGACCTTCAATGCTCATACTTCGAAGCGGAGGTTTCAAAATATGTGATTGGATCCTTGGTTTGACTGAGAGACCTGACTATCTTTATCTTTCATCATCCAACAAACTACTGTATATAGCAGATTGCTGTGTGATGTGTGTGTTTCTGGATGCAGCTCGTCTCATATTTCTTTGACCTTATATGTGCTTCCAGTGTACATTTAGATAGTTTGAACAATTTGTTGGCAGAATTTGCCTGTCATGCCCAGGCTTTCTGTTTTGAGCTGATCTGATCTTACGGAGGTTTTGATCTGTGGTCGCCACCATTGTATCTTCCAAACCCGTGGCTGTGACGCACTAAATTTTCACCTAGCACGTACATATGGCTGTGGTTCACCAAAGCAAAATACATGTCTTTTAGCCATCTCTGCTACATTTTTTTCGTGGATCCACCAACAAGACTGGGGCATCTCCTCCGATTAGGATGAGGAGATGCCCCTTGCTGCCAACGACCACGAGGCGGCTCCAGCGAGGGGGTTACTGCGATCTTGGACAAGGAGTAAGTAATATAGTTTTGTAGTTCATGAATCGTAGATCATTTAGCTGGTATGAAGCTATCGATGAAGTTTTACGTATGTATGAAGTTATCCATGTATGTTGCATGTCTTGGATGGTTGAAAAGTAAAAGTTGTGGTTACCCAAGCAGACAAATGGAGGTGACCGATTCCTATCCGCAAATACGACCGGACGCATCCACGAATATAGGGGTCAAGTTTACCTAGTGAGGTTGGAGATGGCTCACTGGATTGATTTGTTTTGCCATTGCTCTGCCCGCTATACAACCTCTGCCGCAACAGGTCAAAACCAAAGACCATCACCGCTCCTCCAGTGCTGAAGGGGGCCCCTCGCCGCAATGACTCATCCTCAACTTACACGGCCTATCTCTCTCCCAAAAGCACACAGAAGAAAGAGAGACGAGGAGAAATAAAGGGAGAAGAAAAGAAACAGCAGAGCGAAGCCAAGCTTCGCTGTGTTCTTCTACTGGGAACAGGCCAAGCTAGCCCCCCTTTGCAGCGCCAGAAAGATTCCTAGTCCTCACCCCACTTCAGTTGCCACCACCATCCCCCCATCACGTCACATCCTCCCACC
Organism: Poa pratensis; assembly: GCA_947311845.1. NCBI lineage: Eukaryota > Viridiplantae > Streptophyta > Magnoliopsida > Poales > Poaceae > Poa > Poa pratensis. The sequence continues at coordinate 164,059,665 of CAMZMU010000052.1, forward strand.
TAATGTCAGGGCATATAAATCCCTAGATCCAGATCTCTCACCTTCCACCTTCTTGTTGTAGAACTAGGACACACATAAACACACGCACGATCAGGTGCTGCGTAATCTGATCTCCCAGGTGGTTTCTTGTGCTCTTATTGTCGTTGTTTGTCTTCACCATGTTTTTTGTTGTCGTGTTAATCTTGTGTTTTTCTTTGCCGGCTTACCTTGGCGTGGCGTGATGCCTGGGCGCAGTGGTTTATCGATCCGTTCCCTGCCTTGTGCTGCTGGTCATTAGAGGTTTTTTCTTGTTAATCACAGCTTACTGCAACGCGGGAATCGATCGATAAACCTCTGCATCCGGTTTTCACTTTTGTTGAGAGTAATGACGACTGTTGCTTCCTGGTCTTGGTTATATGGAGATGTATTGCGGTTATTGTTGCGGTAGAGTTCTTGCCTGATTAACTTGCAGATCCGAATTTGAGATTTGATGGGTGTATGCTGTTTAGTTCATGTAGTTTTATCGACATTGCATGTATCAGAACGTAAGCTTCACTTTATACATTTCTCTACTGATAGAAACCTTAATGACGTATGCTGTTGATAAGATGATTCTTGTATAACTTGTGGTCTACTCTATAGTTCTAATTTGTGTGGTGGATTAGTGCCTTAGTGGTGGTTCAAAGGCCTTTTTTCGCTAGTGGGAATAAGTTCCTTGCTCTACAAAGTATAGTCCTTGGTTGGAATTGAACCATTAATGGAAGGCGGATATTTCTGCCATCTAAACTGCTACCGTCATGCCTGGGACAGGTTCCAGTTTGTTAGTACCAAATCACATTCTAGTGCGTCTATACTTGTATCCCCATTATTCTTTTGCTTGTGACATGCTAAGCAGTGTGGACAGCTATATTACTCATCAGTTTCTAGGAACTCTGAAGAAACTTATTTCAAGAAACAACTTACTAACTGGCTTGTACAGAATATCATGCCGTGCTCCAATGCATGGGTGTGTTTGGAATGCTGGAATTTTACAAGAACTATACTGTTTATAACTATTATCTAGTGCGTCTATGCATAGTCAGGTACTCATAAGAGTATATGTATATGTGGTAGTAATTAAGAAAAATAGAATCCATGACTGAACCTAGTCTGCTATTCGACCTTGATCTGCTTTTGAGCTTTGTCTCAGTCTTGAGATTTTTTTTTCATTTCCACAGTCTCACCAGAGCTTTTGTTTGTTGGATCGAATATGCGGAATTTGTGATTATTTTCTAGTTGTAGTCCAAGCTAATTGCCGTAGCAAAATCAGTTTTGGATGTGGCCACGACATGCATGATGCAACGAGGCAAGAGGCATAAAATCTTCTAGCGAATTGAAATTATTTAGGATGGTGCTGTTCTAGAAAGCATGGTTTACAAAGCGTCCGAGCGCTGCAAAGCGCTGGGGGTGCGCCTTGACGCTTAAGCGCTTGAAGCGCGAAGCAAAGCGACGCTCCAGGTTGATTACTAAAGCGGGAGAAGGGAGACCGTATCCTGCACGACTGCAGCTAACCAGCCCGAGTCATCCGGAGCTCCAGCACACGTCCACGACGCGCACGCCGCGCACGTTCAGCGCCCGCTCCTCGCGCACCTCACGCACGCCTCCCGTAATAGGATATGTACCTCCGCTCATGTAACAGGACCCCTCTGCACACAGGCGGGAGAGAAAGAAGACAAGGAGGAAGAAGAGGAGCAGTGCCTTGTTGCCCTGCTGGGGAATGGATTTGCCAGGTGGAGGAGAAGCCCTGAAGCTTGGCCAGAGAGGAGGAGGTCGGCGGAGGAGGGAGGAATTGGCCGGAGGAGAAGGAGATCTGGTGGAGGAGGAGCTGGCCGCCAGAGAGGAATTGGCTCCTCTCTCTCTCTCAATCGAGTCGATTAGGTCAGGGATGGATCCTCTCTCTCTTCCCTCTATTTCCCCTCTCAATCGGCCCCCAATTTCCCTCAAATCCCGCCAATTTCTGTTTTGCCGCTCGCTGGCCGTGTTTTCCCGCTCGAGCTCGCTGGGCGCCGGGAGCAGAGAGAAGGCGTCGCAAAGCACGCTTACATGACGCTACAGGACGCTTTCTGGACGCTTTACACCCAAGTCTGAAGCGACGACGACGCCTTGCGCTGCCAGGGCGCCTTGACGCCGCAGCGTCGCCTAAGCGACGCTTTGTAAACCATGCTAGAAAGTATGGGTTCCATTCTACACACACATCATTAATGAAAGAAAATCCAGAGAATCCTAGAGCACAAAGCATGCATGGTACTAGCACAGACTGCACATTATGACTTAGCACTGCAATGTTGCTTATCTCCATCTGGCTTGCAATTTAGAATTATCTATGTTTGGCTCACCGGGCTACATTTTGGGTTACCACCAGGTAAGCCCACTATCCTCGCCGGAAAATGCTCATACTGAACAAAAACATTTCCAGATTAATTCGAATTTTTAGTCTTTGAACTTATTTAGGAAAAATATATGCGGTAGATGAGAAGTGTTCTTGGTGGGGTTTTATCCAGTGGCCAACAGTGAGTTACGAGAGCGTGTGTGTTTTTTATGGGATTTCCACGCCTCTTATGTTTTCAAAAGAGTTCAAGTTCAAATTTGTTTAAAAATTCTGCCTGCTAAATGGGCGTCCCCCCATTGGTGGGGTTTCTGAAGTATTTACAGTGCCCAACAATTAGTCATTGTAAATTGAAACGCTTTTCCCTTCAGTAATAGAATAATAGATTGGAAGTCAGTATAATCAGATTAATGGTTAGCTCGGAGCAAAAAACTTACTGATGTTTATGAATTGTTAGAATAAAAGTTTGGCAGCATCACTTGAATGCCCATCAATGATGCTGAGAATCTTGCTCGTCAATTATACACTTATGCTTCACCTGCAGGAAATTACAGGCGGTTGCCAGCAGTATTCTTTACTTGCTTCCTTTACCGAAAACGCACTTCCTTTACTTTGGGGCTAGGATTCTTGCTGGTGTCTATCCCTGGCATGCGTCACCAATCAGTAACGATGTATACCATGGACTTGTCTATGCTCTCGTTTGTTACCTTCATTGGAGTTCTTTGCTCTTTACAAAGCTAATCCGGTACAAGTAGCTCTTTGATGGAATTACTGTTAGTTTTCCCTACCTGTCTGCACTGTTCTGTTGAGAAACTACCTATAATACTTTCGGCTCATTAGTTGAATAATCACTCGCAGGACAGGGGCGTGGCAGTGGGAGGCCAAAGCAAGTAGAAGATTATTTAGACGTAGGTGAAGGATCTGCTCGGCGACTGAGGTTTATCAGACTGAACATGCCGTCCATGTAAAATGTCTGATAGTGTTTCTGCATCTCGAAAGTTTGTTATCGCTTGTCGAACCATTGCCCATGTTTTAGGGCCCTGCTAGGCGTCGACCTGGCGGGGCGCGCTGTCGATCGGCTACCTCCCCGATCTGTACCATCCGATGATTGCAGGCTGCAGCACCCTACCTGCATAATATTGTCTTTTTGTATGTTTGTTTCGTCGCAACATTCCTTCCCGCATGTCAAAATCGTACTATGCAAACCATTTTTAAGACACCAATGCAACAAAAAGAAGTGTACGCAACAAATCCCGATTGGTCATCACAGATCCCTAAAAAATTGCCACACATATACAATATGGGGGCCAATGCTTGTACCATCGAAAACAATGTTTACAACATGAACACAATCAGACACGCAGAATCACCGCGACATGTTGCTTGTGTATTTGCAGCAATACACGTGTGTTTCCAACATGTCCAATGAATGTATGGAGCGTAAAAACACCAAATGTACCATCATTTATGGAAGCACCTCTTTGATGATCAAAAATCCGTTCTCCTCTGTCCACTATCCTCCCCCGACCTCGGCACCATGGCAACTCCATTTCAAAATCTCTATCGTCTAGACATCCATGGTAGGGTGTAAGCTTCGAAATGTCCAACCATGGCGGAGGAGGAGAAAGGTATGGTAGAGGAGGAGAAGCTAGCTCAGAGTTGGAGACACGAGACGGTTGGAGAGAAAATATATGAGGAGGAACATTGGAGTGGAATTTATGGAACATAGATTTGCAAAAAAAATTGCTTCTCCGGGTTTCTCAAATAAAAATGTTGGCGAGAGCTCAATGGGCCACCACTAGTCCTGGCCATGGGAAGCCCGGCTCAAAGCCCGGCCCAAAATCTCAGGTTTGGGCCTCAAATCTAGGCCCAACGGCTGCGTTGGGCTGGGCTTGGGCTTTGTGTTTTCGCTATTTCAGGAAGAAGCACGGCCCACAGCCTGACAGCCCAGCGGGCTTTTGGGCCCGGCCTGAGTTTTCTGTGTCGCCCTTTTCTCTGTCCGGCCCGGCCCGAGGCATGGCCAGGTATAGCCGCCACTCAAGAGAATCAGCCCAAGATCAGCAACGAATCACGCAACACCATTTTTTTTTGCTGTTAATACGTAACTCATTTATAGAATATAGATCAAGTTATAAGTCACGTAAATATCTATCCCACTCTTCCATATATAGGTCATAGGAGTCCAAAGTGTTTCCCCAAAGCAGATTGGAACTGGATTCTTCGCAAACCTATTTCAGCACAATCTTGTTGGTACAAGTTGCAAGTGGATGGCTGCAGTTAAGCTGGTCCCGCCCTCCGGATGCTAACAAGAAACAGCACTGTCTAATCACAGGTATCTCTCATCGGGTCAATAATACTAACTGGGGAATGTTCAGAAATCAGAGGAGCAGCCACAAAAATACCAGTTGATACCACAAGATTAATAATCTGGAACAAACCAAGAACAGCAGCTGAAATCTGTTCCGAGTATAAGAGAAGATCGATGTGCATTACTTATCTCGTCAAGCAAACACACTTCTTTCACAGAAAAAAAGAACGGCATCAACATTGGTTCATCACAAGTAACTGTCATGAAGTTAATAGTGCAGGTAATTGTTCAGATATCAGAACAGAACTTGTCGGTGTCTAGTTTAGTCAAACAATACTCATTGTGTCTTACTTGTCAGTCAAACTAGAAAGATACCCCGTGCGTTGTGGCGGGAATCCCTGTACAAAAATATTGTGTAAATAAAGGGATATATGACTCATGGAATATGAAGTTGTTTATGGAATATGCAACAATTCAATTTATCACAATTGTCGAAAGGCTAAATTTAATTGACGTGATCTTTTTTTCTATTTCATGATTAAAACTGGTGACGTGGACAATTGTATAGGTGAAAAGTAGATGACATGGACAGGTTGTGCCGGGGGGTTACCCCCGGATAGGGTAAAGATGAGGTAAAGACATGTAAGGTTAAGGCGTAAGCTGTCCGAGGTAACGATTGAGCAAGGACGCAGGAGGCGTCATCCGACGTAAGGCGTACGTCGAGGTATCTCCGAGGTATATCCTCCGAGGTATCAACCTCGGGGTAGTCAGCTAGCTACCACAGGAATAAGGTATTCTCTACCGAGGTATAGGATCAGGAGTGTTATCCGAGGTTGGCAGCAAGGATCGAGGCATGTCAGAGAGGTCACGGGCGCCGCAGAGCTCGTAGCCCGAAGCTTCAGAGGACGGCGAGGTCCGTCCACGGGTTTCCCGGAAGCTCGGGGGCCTAGGAGCTGACTTGGCTATTTCGGGAAAGGTCTACAGGCTAGACCTCGGCAGGCTACTGAAGTATGACCGGAAGAGGAAAGCTAGGCCTGTCCGGCCGTTGAGCTGGCAGGAGGCAGAGGCTTGTCTTCTACCTTTTGGCCATGCCATTGTTAGTTGGAGGCAGGGGTAAAACTGTACTTCGGCCTATGTATATATGCGGCATCTCTACCTCCAGGGAGGAGGACGGCAAAAACCCTAGCTCATTTCCCCCTTCATAGTTTCATCTTCTACCTAGAGCTCTCACTTGAGCAGCATCATACAGCTCGAGGAGCACCTTGTACCTGAGAACGACACTGATATATTGAGAGAGGAAAGGCAGGAGTAGGGGTTTTACTTCCTCACGAAGGCCCCGAACCTGGGTACATCGTGGTGTCTTTTGTGTTCTTGGCTTTCTTGGTTTCTTGTTCATGTTCTTGTGGTTTCTTGCATGTTCTTGCTTGTGCACATCTTGAGTGCATAAACCCTCCCCGGATTCCCCCAACGACCATTCGGCCCCAACTAAGCCATACCCATGGCATCTGCCGTGATCCCACCACGACAGTTGGCGCCCACCGTGGGGCAGATTGAGGCGTTGGGTGGAGTTTCCATCCGGACGGGCTCCTCTGAGTGTGTTCTTTCTGGCCTTGTTACCAAGATCGGCGAGTTCGCCTTTGTGAGCGACAATGCGGGGTGCTTCGCCGGCAAGCCTTTCCCCACCGATGGTTTCCTCATGATGCTCGGCAGCTTCCCCACATACGTTGCTGTCGAGGTGGCTCGCGAGTACCCGGAGCAGGTGCTCGTGGACGACGAAACTCCTCTCCTGGCGGCTTTGGGCCGGCGTGTCACTCGCCCTCCGAGGTGTGTGGAGGTGATGGTGGCTGGTACCAAGCCTGCAGCTAGCAAGGCAGATGCTGGCAAGGTCGCGCTAGCCGAGGTGGAGGCGACGCCAACCGCGCTGCCTGAGAAATCAGGTCGGGCGGCGAAGTTTCCGTACGAGAAACCTAGTCAGAATGAGCAGTTGGGCATGCCAAGGGAAGAAGTTCCCTTAGAAGCTATCGTTGATAGGTTAGCTCGGCCACTCGCAGTAGAGGCAAGTGTGGAGCATACGGTGGCCGGGTTAGAGGCAGAGCGCCAGAGAGTGCTGAGAGAAGCTCGGTTGCTGGCCGAGGCTAAGCAGCAGTTCGATATGGAGCAGAAGGAGTACAATGCTGCACATGGTATAGAGATGGTTTTACTCCGGTTGTGCGGCGTAAGAAAGCTGCTCTGTTCAACCGAGGCAAGGACCTCTATGAGGAGATGGTTAGGGCTGCAGTCTCGGGCTCGAGTAAGGCAACAAGTAGCAGGTCGGCTACTGGTAGGCCGGTGTATAGTTCACCAGCCAAGAACCTTAGAGCAGCCGAAGCAGTAAGGGCCGGGCTATCGGAGTTGACCGGAGATGCATGGCGTGAGCAGCAGAAGCGGCTCAATGAGTTAGTGCATGTGGCCAGCAAGCAAAATGAAGCCCTCCGCAAGGCCGGGCTTGGCGGTTCGCAGGCGGTCCATTCGATTAGGCCAGTTAGCCAGGGTCCAAGGGGCAAGCCTCGTCTCCACACGTCGGAGGAGCCGATCGTGCCCGGAGTGTCACTTCAGGTCGGAACAAGGAGATGCAGCTGCAAGTGTACGATCCGGTGTTAGCTGGGAAGCAAAAGGTCGGCGACGCTAGCCGAGCCAATGGAGACCCCGGCCCAGGTGATGCAAGCCGAGCTAAAGGCCGTTCAGCTCAGGGAAATCAGAACGGTGGGCAAGCAGCGTCGGCTGGCCGAGGTAAACCACCTCAGCCCCCGAGGCATCAGCAGCAACCCCGGCCGCAGGAGCAGTATCAGCAAGAGCCGGAGTATGTTCCGCAGCCGAAGAACGTCGGTCGAGGTGGCGACCGATATGATGATGGAAATTCAGCCATGGAGCGGGCTGGATTCTATAGAGTGGATGGTGCATTGGGAGAGCGTATCGGAGCTCGGACGTTGCCTACAGGTGATGCGCGCTACAAGCTAGATCGGATTTACATGTCCGAGAAGTTGGAGGAGGAAGGCCCTCCTGGTCCGGCGTGTTTTGGACCTCGGATCATGAAGGAACCACCTCCACCGTGTCTCAGTTTCAGTTGGGTCGGAGTACCAGGCCGTACAATGGGAGCACCAAGCCGCAAGATTGGCTAGCTGATTATGTTTCAGCAGTATACATTGCGGGGGGCAATCGCCGATGGGCGGTCCGGTATCTCCCGCACATGTTGGAAGGTCCTGCTCGGATCTGGCTGAACAATTTGCCGGAGAATAGCATCGATTGCTGGCTGGATTTAGAGGAGGCATTCAATAGCAACTTCGCCAGCACTTACAAGAGGCCAAACCGACCTCAGCTTTTGCAGGCGTGCAAGCAGGAGGACAATGAGACTGACCGAGAATTCTTGACTCGGTGGAGCAATGTTCGGAACTCCTGTGAGGGAGTTATCGAAGCACAGGCTATAGCGTGGTTTGCTGATGGATGTCGGTATGGTAGCATGTTGTGGCAGAGGCTCCAGAGAGATATGCCAAAGACTCTGGCCGAGACGATTCGGATAGCTGATTCCTATGCCCTTGGCGATCCGATGCAGCCTCTGCTGGATGGGAATGCCCGGAACAGGAGGAATCCGATGAACAATCGCAACAACGGACCGAGGTTTGATAACCGTCAAGAGTTCGGGCAGAAGAGGAGAGAACCAGATTTCCAAGTCAATGCTGTAAACCCAAGTCAGTCCGGACCTGGAGGCGCCCAGAAACCGAAGACTGAGGGTCAGGCGTGGACTCCGAACCAGAACCAGAATCAGGGAGGTGGTGCGAAGCAGTGGCAGAGGCCGGACCACCTGTGACTTACGAGTCATTGGTGAATGGACCATGTATCTATCATGGCAGGAATGGCAGAACACCCAACCATACCACTCTGCAGTGTAGTTTTCATCACCGAACCGCTGCAGAAGGGGCGAAAGCTGGGGCAAACCGGAGTGGGCCACCGAACCAATGGCGTAGACCTCAATATCCGAACGCGCAGCAGCAGCATAAGCCGACCATAGCGGCGCAGAATCAGAGCTTAACCGGAGCAAATTCAACCCCGGTGCATGCGGCCCAAAACCAGAAGACGGTGCAGGCGAAACCGGTGAATGCAGTGGTGCCGGCCAAAGCCAAACGTGGTCCTTTGAGAATCAGAGGTATGAGAACCCCGGTAATGATTATAGGGAAGTACATCAAGCTACGTGGTGTTTGTGACTGAGTCAACTGATAAGAAGAGTATGCTGAGGCGTGCCAAGGAGGTGAATGCAGTAACTCCGGCGGTGGTGAAATACATGAACTGGTCCGAGCAAGAGATCACTTGGAGCAGGCAAGATACACCTCGGATCATGCCGAGCCCTGGAAACTATGCACTGGTGGTGGATCCGACGTTTTGTGGGCCGACCAACAATGTGAGATTCACCCGAGTCTTGGTGGACAATGGGAGTGCCATAAATATCATGTACCGAGACACAATGGTCAAGCTGGGATACTCACCGAACCAGTTGCAGCCTAGCAGCTGTACATTTCACGGTATTGTGCCCGGGGTCTCTTGTGCACCTATGGGAAAGATTTGGGTCGACGTGGGTTTTGGTACCCGAGATAACAGCCGAGTTGAAAGTCTTGAGTTCGAGGTTGTGGACTTGCAGAGCCCTTACCATGCCTTGCTGGGAAGGCCAGCCTTGGCCAAGTTCATGATCTCCACTCATGTGGCCTACCTAAAGATGAAAATGCCGGGGCCCAAGGGAATAATAACCATTTCTGGTGACTACAAGAAGGCTATGCAATGTGCCTCGGCGGGATCTAGTTTAGCCGAGTCCTTGGTGATCGCGGCGGAGAAGAAGCAACTTCAGAAGGTGGTGGCAATGGCGCAGTCTACTCAGCTCGGCATGTCCGGACTAATTACTCCGGACATGAGCGCTTCATTCGAGGTGCCCAAGGAGACCAAGAAAATCCCGCTGGACTCGGAGAACCCGGAGCGTTTCGCCATCATTGGTACTGGCATGGACGAGAAATAGGAAAGCGCGCTCTGTCACTTCCTCCGTGAGAATCGGGACATTTTTGCATGGTCGGCTAAAGACCTGCCAGGTGTTCCGAGGGAGTTGGCAGAGCACTCTTTGTTTGTTCGGCCAGAGGTGAAACCAGTGCGTCAACCGACGCGGCGGCTCTCAGATGACCGAAGAAAGGTGGTACTCGAAGAACTGGCGAAGTTACTGGCTGCAGGCTTCATCATGGAAGTGCTGCATCCGGACTGGATATCTAATCCAGTCCTCGTGGAGAAAAAGAAGGACGAACCGGCGGTAGTCAAGGTGTGGCGCATGTGCATTGACTTCACCAACCTGAACAAGGCGTGCCCGAAGGATCCCTTTCCTTTACCTCGGATTGATCAAGTGATCGATTCTACGGCTGGATGTGAGCTGTTGTCTTTTATTGATGCATATTCTGGTTTTCACCAGATCCCACTGAACACTGATGATCAAATAAAGACTGCCTTTATTACCCCGTACGGGGCGTATTGCTATCGTGTCATGTGTTTCGGTTTGAGAAATGCCGGGGCAACTTATCAAAGGTGTATGCAGAAGTGCTTACATTCTCAAATGGGCAAGAATGTGCAAGTGTATGTCGATGACATTGTTATCAAAACTAAAAAGAAGCATACTCTCATCGAAGACCTCGAAGAGACATTTGCAAATTTAAGAAAGTATCGGTTGAAACTTAACCCGGACAAGTGCACCTTTGGTGTCCCGGCTGGAAAATTGCTCGGTTTCCTCGTATCGAGCCGAGGTATAGAAGTTAACCCGGCTAAGATCCGAGCTATCGAAAGAATGAAGTTGCCGAACTGTTTAAAAGATGTGCAGAAGTTCACGGGATGCCTTGCATCTTTAAGTCGGTTTGTAAGTCGGCTAGGAGAAAAAGCCTTACCATTGTATCAACTTATGAAGAAAAGTACCAGTTTCACTTGGACCCCGCAGGCGGACGCGGCGTTCAATGAGCTGAAGAAGATGTTATCCACTGCTCCGGTGTTGGCATCCCCTTTGCAGAATGAACCGATGTTGATATACATTGCGGCTACAAACCGGGTCGTAAGTGTTGCAGTGGTGGTGGAGCGAGACGAAGGAGGCAAATCGGTGCAGAGACCAATCTACTACCTGAGCGAGGTGATATCCACGTCGAAGCAAAACTACCCCCACTACCAGAAGATGACGTACGGAGTATACCTGGCGGTTAAGAAACTGAAGCATTACTTCCAAGAGCATCCCATGACGGTGGTATGTGATGCTCCAATCTCGGAGATCATCGGATGCAAGGACGCAACTGGGCGAGTTGCCAAATGGGCGATCGAGGTATCTCCATACACTCCGCATTATGAAAGGCGAGATGCAATCAAGTCGCAGGCGCTGCCGGACTTTTTATGCGATTGGGCCGAGATGCAATATGAGCCGCCCTTGCCGGACTATAATTATTGGAAGATGCACTTTGATGGGTCCAAGACCAAGGTCGGATTAGGTGCCGGCATAGTCCTAACCTCGCCGAAGCAAGACCAGTTGAAGTATGTGCTGCAAATCCATTTCTCGGCGTCGAACAACGTGGCGGAGTATGAGGCCCTGATCCATGGGCTCAAGGTGGCAAAGGAGATAGGCGTCCGGCGTATAGAATGCTTCGGCGATTCAGCTTTGGTGGTGCATCAATCCACCGGCACTTGGGATGCATTGGATGCGAACATGGAGTTGTATCGGTTTCATGTGCAAAAGGTGTCTGGGTTTTTCGAAGGATGTGAGTACAAGCACATACCTCGGGGGGAGAATGAAGCCGCCGACGTATTGTCCAAGCTCGGTTCATCCAAAGAACCGGTGCCACCGGGGATAGCACTGAATCATTTGAGAACTCCTTCAATCAAGCCTTCTCCTGATTCCGAATCAATTTTCTTACCACCAAATCCGGAGCCTGAGCCTATGGAGGTAGACGTCGGATGCGTTTGGCCGAAATCGGGGACTGCTTCGCAGTACCCGGGACTGATGGAGCTTTTCCCATGGACGTGGATGGTGGGAGCTTCGGATCTGGCCCGGGGACTTCGCACCAACACTCGGGGACTGGCCGAGCAATGGTAAAGGCAATCATGGCGGAGATCATGGCGGCCGAACCAATGGAGATAGATGAGAGCCTTTTTCCTCTACATCCAGTGCCGGAATGGGCGGAGCAGATAATGAACTTCATAACTGACGGAAGTTTGCCAAGTGATACAACCGAGGCAAGGAGAATCCAGAGGAGAGCTAAGGGATACACCATCATCAACAAGGAGCTATACAAGAGAAGTGTGACCGAGGTGTTGCAGAGGTGTGTCGAACCAGCTGAAGGCAAGGAGATGCTTTTAGAAATCCACCAAGGAGAATGTGGACATCATTGCAGCACAAGAGCTCTGGTGGCCAAGGTGTTCCGGCACGGGTTCTATTGGCCCACGCCAATGCCGATGCAGAAGATATAGTTCGGAAATGTGAAGGGTGCCAAAGGTTCGCCAAGCAGCAGCACATGCCAGCTTCGGCGCTCAAGACCATTCCTATCACGTGGCCCTTTGCAGTTTGGTGTCTGGACATGGTGGGAGAATTCAAGCCAGCCCGAGGCAATATGACTCACATACTGGTGATGGTGGACAAATTCACTAAGTGGATCGAGGTGAAGCCAATCCGAAAGTGGATGGTCATACGGCAGTGACCTTTTTGAAGGAAATAATCCTGAGATATGGATATCCTCATAGTATCATTACAGACAACGGCACGAACTTTGCTGTCGGAGAGTTTGCTCGGTTCTGCATGAGTAAGGGAATTCGACTTGATGTAGCCTCGGTGGCTCACCCACAGGCTAATGGGCAAGTAGAAAGGTCAAATGCATTGGTATTGGCCGGAATCAAAGCTCGGCTAATAGAACCACTGTTGAAAACACCGGGGTGTTGGATCGATGAGATACCAGCAGTTCTGTGGGGTTTAAGGACCACACCGAACAGATCAACAGGCTATACGCCATTCTTCATGGTCTATGGGGCCGAGGCAATGCTGCCAACCGACATTGAATATGATGCGCCCAGAGTGGCAATGTACACAGAAGCCGAGGCTAAAGAAGCTCGGGAAGATGCTGTAGATCTGCTTGAGGAAGCAAGAGAATTGGCCTTATCTCGGTCAGCAATATATCAGCAGGGTCTCCGACGCTATCAAAGCCGGCATGTAAAACCCCGAAAGTTTAATGAAGGAGACCTAGTGCTGAGGCTTGTTCAGCGCAGCAAAGGTCGGCACAAGTTGTCACCTCCATGGGAGGGACCATACATTGTGAGCCGAGCTTTGCACAATGATTCGTACTATCTTATAGATGCACAGGAGCCAAGGGGAGATGGGCTGGATAGACCCGATGCGGAGCTTCAGCGTCCATGGAATGTAGCTCTACTCCGACCCTTCTACTGTTGAAGGAAGTAATGTATGTACCTCGGCTGATCTTTAATAAAAACCTCGGCACCTTAAAAATGAGCTCGGGGACTGCCTCGCTTTATGCATGCTTGTTTTATGTTTGTACTTCTTTTTCGTTCGTATGCCGGACTATTTTGAACCTCGTCTCAAACTTCAAGTACTGTATGCTGTGTAACTAATCTTGTGACTCGACTGACGAACGCCAGCATGGCAGTCAAGAGCAAAGACGAAAGAACATGGGAAACATGAAAATGAACTCGGGGACTCGGTCCAAAAAGACAGTCCGGCATATGTCGTTTACTAACCCCTGTTTTTTACTTCTTCTTTATGTCGGATGACTTTGAACTATACCTCGGAATTTACTAAGTACTGTATGCTATGAACAACAATCTTGTGACTCGACTGTCGAACGCCAGAATGGCAGACAAGAGCAGAGACTGCCAACTATAGTAAACACGAAAGTGAACTCGGGCACTTGTTCAAAAGGATTCGATATAAAGCCTAGAAAAGCATGGTTCGGATGAGCATAATAGTAATAGAGGTAGCAAAGGAACTACTTAAGTTTGATTACATCTGCGTCCCGGCATACCGGGGATTTAATGAAGTTTTCTGGCCAAGCATAAGTTCAGGTCGAGGCGTCAGGAATTACGTCGGCAGCAGCCGATGCAGCAGGGATTTCGTCCGGAGCCGAGGTAGCCTGGGAAGTGCTGGCAACGTCGGCAGTAACCTCGGCATCAGGTTGGGGAGGAGCCTCGGTTTCTGCTTCGCGGGTTTCACCGTCGTCACCTTGCTCGGCCTCGACGTCGGATCTGTTTCGTATTCCTCGTCTTCTGGCGCGTAATCCTCGGCGTCGGAGTAGGTGTCTCCTTCGCTCAAGTTCTTCGTGTTGGCATATCCAGCGAAGAAGGCAGCCATCTTTTCGCGGCGCTTGATGAGAATTGGGTCCGAGGACCAGGGCGAGCCTCGGCGAAGAGTGTCCATCTTTTCGAGGTCGATCTTCTCGCACCAAGTCATGATGAATTTGAGAGCGGCATCAGCTCCAGCGCGAGCTGAAGATGAACGCCACTCTCGGAGTCTTTGTTCGGCTTCACGAAGCTTGGAGGCAAGATCCTCGGTAGATTTCGGAGCATCAGCAAGAGGCCATAAGGCTTTGAAAGCACACAGACCTGCGTCGAGGAGTTCTGACCCAATGGTCTTCAAGGGATTGATCCTAGACTTGATGGCCACGATATGGTCCTCAACGGTCCAATCGGGGTTCTGTTCGTTCCGCCTCTCCCTGTGCCGACCAGTGATGCTGCGGGCCGCAACTTGGGTGTAGGTAAAATGCTCTATAGTAGGGTAGCCTGTTATCAGTGTGAGAAATGGTTCGGCAGAAAACCAATGGTGTGGAGGACAAAGAAAAGCTAAGGGAGGCAAGAAACTCACTGTCCATCTCGTTGTTGATAGTTTGCAGCGTCGGGAGAAACTGGTTGACCTGCGCCTGCAGAGCTTCCAAAGCTTCTGTGGCCGAGTTGGCGCGGACCTCGGCTACTTGGAGAGCTTCTTGGTGGTCCTTGGCAGAGTCCTCCCGAAGTTTCTTCTCTGCCTCGACGGCCTTATCCTTCTCATCCTTCAGCTTCTCCGTTTCTGATTTCCGGAGTCCATCAATGCGCTTCAGTTCCTTTACCAGCCGAGATACCTCGGCTTTCTCTTGCGCTAGCTGGTCATCCGACGTTTTCTTCGCTGCAAGTGCGGCCTTGTGCGCATCATGGAGGTTCTTGTGTGCGAACAAGAGAGAGTGGAAGACGTCCGTACGGACGTTCATAGTATTCTGCAAGGAAGAAACATATAGCTCGGTTAGAAAGGTTATACCTCGACAAGAGTCTCGGGGACTCGGAGTCAAATCATTGGGAAAATGTTGTCGGGGTATGCCTCGACATGAGTCTCGGGGACTCGTACCCGAGGTGCATGCTAAAGTGAGATAAAATGGATTGGATACGTCGGATGAAAATGGAAGTTGAGATTCAAGCCAAACAATTTTAACTCCGACGGAGCGTCAATAGTTTACCTCGAATCTCGGGGACTGGGGATGGTGGATATTAGATGAGATACTGCATGAAAGTAAAGAGAATAGGACTTACGTCGATGGTTTGACCAGCACGAAGGGCAGCAGTGTATAGATCATATACGCTTCGGCCGCAGGCGCTGTTTCCCGCGGGATGCTCAGCCACCGGAGCAGCTAAGGAGGCCGAGGAGACCTCGTCTGCAGAATTCCAGTCTGCATTGTAATGTTCCAAGGAGCCGAGGCTCTGGCCACTATCAGTGCGCAGAGGAGGAAATCCCCACGGTCCGCCCTGCTCGATGCCCCTAATCGAGGCCTCCACGGCCAAAGCAGCCTCGGAACTTGAAGCAGGCCGATTATCCAATATGAGAGATGCCCTCCGAGCATATTCTTCGGCCGGAGGGGCAGTCTCATCAATGGGTGCGGCGAATGGAGGAATTCGGCGTGTCACCGGGGGAGGAGACCTCGGTTGGATCCTTGAAGGAGAAGAGATAGTCAGGGTGCCAGACCCAGATGTTGGTTTGGGGGTGACCTTGGACTTCACCGTCTCTTTCTCTTTCTCCTTGCCCTTCTCCAACGGCAAGGTGGTTTGGCGGAGTGGTTTTTGGGGCTGTTGCTTCTGCTGATGCTTCTGCTGTTGCTGCTGTTGGTTGCGGGCAGTCTGGCTTCGGGGGGAGAGTCGAGGCTCCGGCAAGGTGGTAGCCGAAGTCCTGGCGCGATTGGTCTCCGCATCCGTTTGAGGACGCGGAGAAGTCTGACCTCGGGTGGGGGCAGATTTCCCCAAAGCCGGGCCAGACCTCGGTGGAGGAGATCCGGGGCGAGAGTTCGTCGGGGAGGTCGTGGCTTCAGAGGCACCAACGGGTGCAGTCATGGAGGATACCTCCTGATCCACGTCTATGGGGGCACTGCAACGAAAGAAGATGGTCAAGTGTTAATACCGAGATAATATGTTTAAGCAACAAACATTGTTGGCTATAGAAGCAAAGCATTACCCATCCGAGGTAGGAAGCCTCCTGCCCCCCGGGCATGAGGAGGATGTCCGGACTTCTTCAGCCGGCGTCTCTTGACCGGAGCCTCAGTGGGTCCGGAGGCTCCAGTGGCGGATGGTTCGGCGGCCGGAGTTGCGGCACCAGCGCGTTTCCGGCTGGTTGCTGGAGTAAAGTTCGGAAGGTGAGGAAGGCAGGAGAGAGGTACCGCGTTTATTGGTTCCAAGACAAGGAACCCCTCCTCGTCATCCGAAATCTCTTGAACTGAAGCTTGTGCTTGAGGCTTACCCGCGGTGGTGATGCGGGCCGAGGCAATGGGCATAAAATCCTCGTCGTCAGGGTCCACGTTGGATGGTGGGTCCTCGACAGGGAGATCCTCACCGAAGTGGTCCGCAGGATGGACTCCATCCTCGGCGGTCTGGCGGGCGAACAGCTGTATGGCAGATATATGAAAAGGAGTTAGGAAGAAAATTGTCAAGATGAACGTCGGTAGCAAGACCTCGGTGGTAAAGGAGTATCGAAGAAAACGTCGGAATAGCGTACCTGTTTCGCTGGCTTGGTCCTGTAATGGGGCTCCCTTCCCCATGTCCAAGCATCAGAGATCTTGGACTTGGTGATAGCTCGGACTCGCCGAGCTACCGCGGCATTGTCCAGTGCAATGTGCGTATGTCGGGTGGGGTCATAAAGACCGCTCATGTGGCAGATCTTGTGAGACCTCGCCTGGAGAGGGGAGACCCTGCGCTTCACGAATGTGCAGGCCAGGTCGTCAGCCGTCAGGACTTTCCCGTCGTTTCGGGGTCCTCCGGGTCCTGCCATTTCGCAATATACCCATGGATGGACTTGAGTTCGCCGGTGTGAGGGGGAGCGTAGTCCCAGTTGAGCTGTTCTGTAGGAGGGCTGAGGTTGAACGCCGGCAGGTTGAGGAAGTCCTCTTCGCCGGAGTTCTTCACGTAAAACCACGTCCGGAGCCACTTGCGAACGGTGTCCGGAGTAGTGATACGTGGGAAGATGGAGTTTCGGCGAGGAGCTATGGTGGCAGCTCCGCAGGCGGTTAGAAGCTTGGGCAGATCCTTGTTTTTTGGAGCCGGGATCACTTGCCGCTTAAGTTGGAAGTAGCGAGAAAAGAGGTCTACCGTGGCTTTGAGGCCGAGGTATCCCTCAGAGAAGGAGACGATGCAGGAGAGAGTAGTGATGGCGTTGGCGGGGAGATGATGAACCTGGAGCCCGAACTTGTCGAGGAAGCTCCGGAAGAAATCACTAACGGGCAGTCCGAAGCCGCGCTGGAAGTGCGCGACGAAGACCACCCGTTCCCCTTGCTGACTTGAGGCTCGAGTTCGCCCTCTGGCAGGCGACACTCTACCCCGGTGGGAATCCGCCGAGTCGCCCTGAGCCACTGGATTTCGTCCGGAGTTACATCCGAACCTTCCCAGCCGGCTCGTTCTCCGACCTCCAGTTCGAGGTCTGGAACCTCGGTTTGTTCCGAAGTCTCAGGAGGAGACATCTCGGCAGAATCAATCTGCAGAGAAAGCACAGAAGTTTAGCAAAGGAAAAAGTAAATCTGGAATCTAAGGCTATATCTGGCTAACTCAGGAGGAGTTGGCGGCTATCTGGTGTACATAGAGTTCTATCCGAGGCATGAAACCAATTTCTACCCAAAAGAGTATGCGAGTAAGATCTACCGGAGGAGGTAAATAGAGTTTTATTCAAGAACATATGAAGAACCAAAGCGCGAAGAGGAAGAAACCTAGAGCAATGCCTAGGGTATCAAGAAAGGGAGTACATACCGTGAAAATGAGGTGCTGAAGGGCGGCGCCGGTGACGCGGTCGCAGCAGCGACGGAGGAGCTGCTCGTCGGCGGCGGCGGGAACACGTCTCTTCCCGACTGGAAGCGGCGGCGCTGGTTGCGATGGAGGCGGAACGGCAAGTGGATGAGGAAGAAGAGGGATGCACTGCCCTGGGCCTGTATTTATAACCGCGGGCGGTAACTGCGCACTACCGCGCGGTTATCGGAGCGGCGAGTGGGATCGTTTGTGCACAATGGCACACGTGGCACGAAGATAGCGGTGGGCGAGCAGGCCACAGGATCGGTTGCAGGAGGCAAACCGTCGGGCGGTGCGGTTACTGGAGCACGAAGCGGCGCGAGCGGGGAATCTCCGCTGACGTGGGCCGCGTGGTGGAAAGCACTCGAGTGCTTTGACTGTCGTAGACCAGGAAGTGACGGATGGGACGTGTGAACAGTGTTCTCTGACCGAAGTCAGTAAGGATGCAGGAATCGAGGGGTTGACGTCCGAGATCTCGGCGGATACTTCGGAAAAGTAGTATGGCCCGAGGAACAGACCGATGGATTTCTCGGGGTGTTGGTTCGGTAACCTGCAAAACATTGCAGCGCATGTGGTTTCGGGTTGAACCTGATGCGGCCTTTCATCCGAGGCTGCAAGACCACATCAGCTTCGGGGACTACTGTCGGGGGGTTACCCCCGGGTAGGGTAAAGATGAGGTAAAGACATGTAAGGTTAAGGCGTAAGCTGTCCGAGGTAACGATTGAGCAAGGACGCAGGAGGCGTCATCCGACGTAAGGCGTACGTCGAGGTATATTCTCCGAGGTATATCCTCCGAGGTATCAACCTCGGGGCAGTCAGCTAGCTACCACAGGAATAAGGTATTCTCTACCGAGGTATAGGATCAGGAGTGTTATCCGAGGTTGGCAGCAAGGATCGAGGCATGTCAGAGAGGTCACGGGCGTCGCAGAGCTCGTGGCCCGAAGCTTCAGAGGACGGCGAGGTCCGTCCACGGGTTTCCCGGAAGCTCGGGGGCCTAGGAGCTGACTTGGCTATTTCGGGAAAGGTCTACAGGCTAGACCTCGGCAGGCTACTGAAGTATGACCGGAAGAGGAAAGCTAGGCCTGTCCGGCCTGACAGTCCGGCCGTTGAGCTGGCAGGAGGCAGAGGCTTGTCTTCTACCTTTTGGCCATGCCATTGTTAGCTGAGGCAGGGGTAAAACAGTACTTCGGCCTATGTATATATGCAGCATCTCTACCTCCAGGGAGGAGGACGGCAAAAACCCTAGCTCATTTCCCCCTTCATAGTTTCATCTTCTACCTAGAGCTCTCACTTGAGCAGCATCATACAGCTCGAGGAGCACCTTGTACTTGAGAACGACACTGATATATTGAGAGAGGAAAGGCAGGAGTAGGGGTTTTACTTCCTCACGAAGGCCCCGAACCTGGGTACATCGTGGTGTCTTTGTGTTCTTGGATTTCTTGGCTTCTTGTTCATGTTCTTGTGGTTTCTTGCATGTTCTTGCTTGTGCACATCTTGAGTGCATAAACCCTCCCCGGATTCCCCCAACGACCATTCGGCCCCAACTAAGCCATACCCATGGCATCTGCCGTGATCTCACCACGACAGGTTGCATGCAAAAAATATTATTATTAATGAATGTTAGTGGGATGACATGTACAATTGCTTGGCTAAAATAGCGAGTGATGTGGATAACTTGCATGTTGAGATATACTATCATAAATGATTGTAATCAATGTTTTTTGTATTTGATGTTTAAAAACTGGTGACATGGACAATTGTATGATGAAAAGTAGATGACGTGGATAGGTTGCATGCAAAATAAATACTATCATTAATGAATGTTTGTAGAATGACATGGACAAATTGGTTAGCTAAAATAGTGGGTGATGTGGATAGCTTGACTTGTAGTGGGGTTTTGCTTTATAAGAGGTATAGATAATTCAATGTTCTTGGTGCTATTGTATGGGATTACACCAAAATCTGGACGCTTGGCAGATGAGATCCTCCACATTTCAACGGTTGCATTAGAGCTCTGAAGAATTCCACCATAAAGAACAAAAAGGAAAGTCGCAAAACCAAACACAACTCTTTTTATTGCAAGTATAGATCCTAGTCCAGATTGGAGTATAAAGAAGCAATGGATGAAGCTAATTTGCTAGAAGAAAATTCTGTCGTTTACACTGTGACAGCGGCTGCAGCAAGTTCAGGCAAAGTAATTGTGGATGAGTAAGAACCTGATTCCATACCAGGATTTTCCCATTCTTTTGAAAAGGCAGATGATGCTGATTCTGGCATTCTGCTCATTTTCCATGAAGAATCCATGTGGCCAGTGCAGCAAATCCTTAAGCTGCACTTGCAAATAGTAATAGTAATACTACTAAAGTATAATGCAATCAAGTCTAAAGGTCGATCGGCATATCACAGACACCAAAGAAAACAAACTTTCCTAGGAAGAAAAGACATTAACACTCTATCTAACTATTCCAAAGTAGGAGGAAATTGGTTATTAGACCAGGTAAAAATACCTCCTGTCATATGAATCTAAGACAAAAGGTATGAATGGTAGAATTAAACACCTCAGAGGAATGAGGTAAAGAAGTTTGTTTGTCTCAGAATAGTAAAATCCCCTCCCACAATACAAGGAATATCAACAATATCACACCAAGCAGACAACTCTTGACTAGAAATTCCTCTTTAAACTCCTCATGAGTTGCACCCTACACAACTAACAGATCCCATTGGCACTTTTGTCCCTGTTCCAAAGGTCAATCAATGATCTGAAGTCAACATGACAGGCAGCTGAGAGGAACTCTACAAGATATACACTCAATAGCAACTATGATCTGCACACGAATTTACGACTCAAACCTGTACCCGGCATGAGAAAATTAACACAGGGTATTTACATCTGAAACTGTTCATGGTACAACATGCTTCTGTTTGTGGTTGTCGCCACCTAATCATGTACATCCTCCATAACCGGACTTGTTGCTCCCAACTAGAAACTGGTGTCCAACCCTTGAAATGGCAGGATTACAACCAGAAAATGCTTCACAAGGATGCAAATACACCAGGAACAGATTTAGATGCCCCTACAACAACTACACTAGGCCAACACTCGACGTAATGCCTGATCATTAGAACGAGCTAGCAAACATCCTCCGGTCAAGATTAGCTGCACACTTAGCTACTCAAACTTCACACAGATTGTCCTATTTACGGAACTTATCGCACGAGCCTTCCTCCAACGTTAATATTCTACCCTCACAGGCCGAAATACGAAGCTCCTAGCCTTGGGGGAGGATAGCAAGGTTGCCAACGACACAAAGAAGCTAGTCATCGTGCTGATACAGAATGCCCCAAGGGACACCCATCCATTCTCTCCATGCCAGCCACCGAGCCAGCCATGACGATTACTTCCTGACATATTCCCTTCTGTCATCCCTTCATCCGCAGTGCACCCTTCCCCATTGCATATCCCAGGGTTTCCTGCCAGTGCTCCTGGGAATTTCCGCAACCCATCGGTTGTTGGTATAGGACCAGATAGGCTATTGTAAGAGAGGTTAAGCGCCTCGAGCTCTGTCATGGCAGCAATTGCAGAAGGCACCTCTCCTGACAGCCCATTATGCGAGAAATCCAGTGTCCGCAGCCTCCCCATCCCCCCAAGCCCTGCAGGGATCTGCCCATCTAAGATATTGCAGGAGAGGTTCAAATACTCCAATCCCTTCATTGCAACCAACCCTTGAGGTATCTCTCCATGGAGCATATTTGTCGACAAATCTATCCCAGGAGCTGCCCGAAGATCATAACCCAGCTGCAGCTGCTGGCCCGTCCCATCTACAGATGCTGACACAAACAGCTGAGGTGAAATCATAGGACCTGATGGAATCCCCTGAACACCTCCGGCGCCATTAAGCACTGAACTCACATTGAAACCACCGTCAGGGATGAAACCCTCAAACCTATTGCCAGACAAATCAAGCCACTGGAGAGCCGGGAACGAGAACATCCAATCTGGTAGCTGGCCAGAGAGCTGATTATGAGCCAGCGAGAGGGACCTGAGGCTCTGCCATTTGGCCACAGCCCCGCTGAGCTCCCCCGTGATCTTATTTCCTGACAAGATGACCACCTCGAGAGAGCGGCACCCCGCCAGCGGCAGCGGAATGTCACCAGATATCCGGTTGTTGGACAAATCAAGAACCTTGAGGCTATCAAGCGCATCAAGCTCCGGCCGCAGCGCCCCAGAGAGCTGGTTGCCCCAAGACGCAGGTAGAGAAGCTGGAAGCAGCCGGCAAGCCCCGCAGGCACTACACCGGACAGCCGGTTCTGTGACAAATCCAGCGCCTGCAAGTAGGTCAGGTTCCCAATCCCGGACGGGATCTCCCCGGACAGCTGGTTATCCGCGAGGAAAAGGCCCTGCAGGCTCCGTATCTGGGTTATCCCCGCCGGGATCTCGCCGGAGAAGCGGTTGTGGGAGAGGTCGAGGAGGAGGAGACCCGATGCGTCGGGGTCGGCGACGATTCGCGGCGGGACGGCGCCCGAGAGCGCGTTGCGGGAGAAGTCGAGGGCGAGGAGGCGCGAGGAGAAGGAGAACCACGGGGAGAGCGGGAGGCGGAGGGAGTTGGCCGAGAGGTTGAGGGCGGTGAGGGCCGGGAGCGAGGCAGGGAGGCAGGTGGGGACGGCCCCGGAGAGCGCGTTGCGGGAGAGGTCGAGGAGGACGAGCGAGCGCGGGAGGGAGCAGGGAGCTCGCCGGAGAGCGCGTTCGCGGAGAGGTCGAGCTCCCGGAGGCGGCGTAGGAGGGCGAGCGGCGGGGCCGGGAGCAGCCCGGTGAGGTTGAGGCCCGGGAGCGCGAGCGCCGCGACGGAGGGCGGGGCGGCGGCGGCGGCGGGTGGGTGGAGCGAGATGCCGAGCCAGGAGGCGGAGAGCGGGCCGTGCCAGGAGGAGAGCGCCGCGCGGGAGGGCGGGGAGAGGGAGGCGCGGAAGGCGAGGAGCGCGGCGCGGTCGGTGGAGGCTGGGGCCACGGCGCGCGGCGCGGCGACGAGGAGCAGGAGGAAGAGGGCGAGGAGGAGAGGAGCGGTCGGCATGGTGGTGGCGGTGCTCTTCGGCTAGGGTTTTGCGGGGTTTGGGTGCGGCCGGCGTGGGAGGTGGTGGCTGGGAGGGAGAGGGAGAGTGAATCAGTGACAGTGGAGCGGGATGGAAGCTGCGCAGGTGATTGTGCCGGCGTGCGGGTGTGCGGTAACTTGGGGGGAAATGTTTTTGATACAATTTCTGGATATATTACTCAGGAAACACAGAAATACAAGAAATATCCAGAAACAGTCCAGCTGTTCTACAAAATACAGAAAGGACCCTACAAACACCGAAAATACAAACAAGCCCCTGGGACCTTCTCTGTGATGACGATTCCGCCACCGCACGCTCCATCGTCGTCGCCGTAGCTCCACCAGAGAAATCGACGACGAGGGGAACAGCAGCTATGTCGCCAGAATGAAACTTTAGAGGGGAGATCCTCGTTGATGTCGCCGCAGTAGCCACCCGTCGCGGACGGCGGGATCTGAAGACGGAGCAAACCATATCGGCGGGGGCGACGCCCCGAATCATTCCGGCGGTCAGGCCGCGAGCTCCGGCGAGAACCAGAACGCAGACCTGCAAGAAAACCCTCTGGAACATCTGCAGATAAGCTCCATACACGCCGGAGCAAAGGAGCACCGCGCGCGGAGCAAGGAGCCGGCGCCTTTCCCACACCTCGCCACCTAGGCCGGCCAGTGGAAGGAAGCAGCACAGCCCACATACGCTCTTCTTCAGGCAAGCCCCACGACCGACGACCACCGCCGGGCACAGGCCGCCCCACCACCTCCAGATCCACCGCAGAAGGGCCAGAGCCCACCCGACCACGACGAGGAGAGGAACAGAGGACAAAAGAACCATCAGCCCGCCGGCGTCCTCGCAACGACGCGCAAGCCTGGCACTAGACTCGCAGGACCCGTCGATCCGCGAGCACGAAACAGCTGCTGCTCGACAGCCTCGCCCAGAAGGACGTTGCCGAGGTGGAAGAAGAGCAGCCGCACCTTTATTCCACACCCGCGACGCCGGCACCACCCCACCGCCGCCACCGGGAAGACCTAGACTACAAGGACTATATACACGCACGGTCGAATCCAGAGCTCCCCACTTCCTCACGGCGCCTGGCAACGGAGAAGAAGTCAATTTGGGTGGTTTTCTCGAGCTGGGATGTTCGGACGACGACGGTTAGGCGATTACGCTCATGGCAGCCCACCAACTTGCCACTTGTGCCGTTCAATGTAATCGCCTAATCGGGCTTTAGCTTCATATCCATTTCTAACA
Source organism: Poa pratensis (assembly GCA_947311845.1). Lineage (NCBI taxonomy): Eukaryota > Viridiplantae > Streptophyta > Magnoliopsida > Poales > Poaceae > Poa > Poa pratensis. The sequence continues at coordinate 164,083,964 of CAMZMU010000052.1, forward strand.
GACATGCCTAGTGGGATACCGACTGTCCCAATTAAACCCATCTAATTCCAGCTCGACGGCCTCGTGCGCCGGGCGCCCGGCGATGAGCGAACTCTTGTTGCCTGCGAATAGACACAGCACGCACGCGCCTGAGCACCGCCGGGCGACACCACTCAGAGCAGCGGCGGCCGCCGCCAGCGACCGACGGAGCACATCGTCCGCGGGGACGGAATATGGGGACATCACCTTGGCGACGATCGAATCGACCCCTGCAGCGTCCTGCTCCGACGACGAAGAATAAGAATCGTCAACTATTGCCAACGCACTCCCGGGCAGAAATAAGAATAAGAATTGGACACACACTCCCCGACGATGCCCTCAAGAGGGTCGCGACGCAAAACGCCAACGCCACGTCAGCCGAGGCGGACAACCAGAGGAAATCGTCTCCACATCAACATTTGAGATGTGCAAAGGTAGTCCTCACCCCAGCCAAATCCTAAAACTCGTCAACTATTGTTGGAGCCAAGCGAAACCTAGTTGCTAGCGCGAAGAGGTTCACGGGCACCGCCGCTACTGGCCACACATTCTAGCACACTACGTTACATGCCGAATGCAGATCATTCATCACGTATCCGGCTTGTTAGGGTCAGTCTTCTAAGGTACAACGCTCTTAGGCGTCACCTCCGAGGATCAACACTTGTCCAGAGTTATGGACACACTGGTGTCCAAGGAAAACTGACTAAGCAAGCTTCCTCGGCCTTTTCCTCGATTTCTGACAAATATCTAAGGCAAAACCATAAGGAGTTGAAGTTATTAATCTGTTCAGTCAAGATTGACAAAGATTTACCGAAAAGACATGTATTGGCGTTGTTCAACTTGTCATACATCTCTCCCTACACTAAAACAAAGCTTTCGACGGTCTCCGAGTGCTTGATTTGTAGATCTTCATACTATTTTCAAAGAGCCAGTCTCTTTGAACCTGTCAATATCCTTATCCTCAAGAAGAAGGACTGTGAGTCGAAGGTGTTCTCACTTTTCTTGTGATTGGTCACACTCATGGATTTTGCCTTCAGCCTGCTCCAACTTTGACTCTGGCTCCTTTTAATCGCTGAACTAGTTTTCACGAATCCTGAAGTTTTTTTCTAACTTGGCGATTTCTAGGGTGACCTCTGTTAAGCTAAGGAGTCATAACAATAAAAGACAATCCAACAGACAAACTCCGAAGATACTTACTCTCGGAGGTAGCAAGTTGCAACTTCATCTCCTGAACTTGAGCCTTTTATGTGACAAGTGCCATATTCAAACTAGTATTCTTCGATGAAAGATCTTTAGCTTCTTGTTTAGAAACTCGATCTCATGTTACAAACAGAGTATTCATGTCACGATAAGAAAATTTGTGCCCACTCCTCAAAGTCGACATGAAACTTTGGGGCTACCCGCCTACACCCAGTGGGTGCACTTATGCGCCCCGCGAGAAAAGGAACGGTGACTCGTCGAAGTCGATCTGACACTTGGGGGGCTACTCCCAGTAGGTGCGGTGTGCATGCTTAGAATAAAATTTTACAAATTTTCCTAAACGGCGTCCTTCACAAGATTGGCGAAGGCCGCGATGCTTGAAATCTCCTGCTCCCACTCTTTAGGAAAGTCCGCTTTCGGAGGCGACATGTGAACTTGCCTATAACATCCCAAAATTTCTTTATTCTGGAATGTTAGACAAATAAATAGATGATTGACTTGTATGTATTTGTTGGAAATTTCTGGATAAATGAAAAAACATTTTGGAGACTTGTTCAAACTTTTCCCAACCTTGTTGTAAAGAGGAAATTGCACAAACCTGTAATTGTCGCGTCATTTTTTGCATAGACCAGTGACTCAAATTTTTTGTTGCACAAACTAGTGACTCTAGTGGTAATTCGTTGCAAGGAGCTCTAATAAACATGTTAACATTTAAATAACATACTTTGCCTGAATCAGCCACCCTTCCACCTGGCAGCCACATTGGACTACGTGAAGGAGACAGAGTCTTATAGGATTCCTGTTGGAGATATGTGCTAGAGGCAATTAATAAAGATATTTTATTTGTCATATCTCAATTGTTCATAATACGTTTTTTTATCATGCTATAACTATATTAAGCGGAAACATTGATACACGTGTGATACGTAAACGACCAGGTCCCTAGTAGCCTCTTTACTAGTCCGTTACGCGATTGATGATTGAGTTTTCCCGATCATGTGACATTTATATCAGTTGACAATGGAGTCAATCATTAGGTGAATGATGTGATGGACACACATCCAATATTTATAGGACGTAGTCATTACGCCTTCGACCGTGAGATCAACTCTAATTGCTATTTCCGAAAGATACTTTGATTGCATCAAACATCATGTCTTATATAGGATGACAATAAAGGTGTCCCTCTCGGGTATCGGAAGGAAGTATGTTGAGGCGAAGGATCAAGAGCGGGATTTGCCAATCCGCATAGCAGGATAGATACTCTGTGCCAACTCGGTGAGATTATATCAATGAGGTTGCAAGCATGTGACTAGGTCACGAGGATGTAATATGACAAACGAGTAAAGATAGTATTGTCAAATAACGAGATCAAGCTCGGTATCATGATACCGGAGATTGAGTCGCGGATAAACTAAGTATCGCCTGGCAAAAGGCCTGAGACTCGACGTCTAAGGTTCAAACGACAAAAGATATTTCGTGGACGCACAAGGACTATCATAGCCATCCAGATCTCCCTGATAGTCACTGATCGGAGAAGGGTTCTCGATCATATCTGGAGTGATCCCGAACCGCTAGGGTGTCACACTTAAGGGTAGGTGGCGTTTATTTAGATTGGACGCAAAAGAGAAAATAGAGAAAGGACACCAGAATTGTTCCGGGTCAATTCCGACGAAGTTCGGGGGCCAACGAAATAGTTTTTGGAGCCAGAATAAATTAGATAATATGTATTTAATATTAATTAGTGTAATTAATAATTCAATATATTTTATTTATTTTTGAATTTTAAAGGTAGCCCACCTAAATGGGCCTTGACCGGAGGTCAAAGGCCCATAGGGGGCCGAAACCCCAAAGGGAGAGGGAGGGGAGGGCCGGCGGGCGTTAGGCGACGGAGAATCGCGCTTTCTGCGCAGCCAGTGCGTACAAACCTGACCTGGGCCGCGGCTGACCCGTCAACATAGGTAACGGAGAAAGTATGAACTCCGTTACCCATAGTATTGGCAACGGTCATAATTCTGGCTCCGTTTCCGATATGTGCCTCTATGGCAACGGAGACTTTTGTGTGTCCGTGTGCAATGTGGACACGTTCCATCTTCGTGGAATTCGATGCGAGCGGAGTAACTGCTATGGCGTAGTGGCGTCGCGGCACCGCCACCCACTACTCCTTAGAAACCCACGATCTCCCTGCTATCTCAGTACGTCACTTCGCCGCAGCCATGGATACTCCTAGCAACTCCTCGGGCGTTCACCGCAGCAGTTTGACGCTTTCGCTGATTTCGAACCGCGTCGTCGTGCCGGAGGCCGTCGTGCAGAGGCACTGGCAATATAGGAGGCCAGTGCCCTGGTCAAATGTTAGCCTCCCCGGTGGCTGGCGCGTCAACCACAGGAGGGTGCCTATGCCGCCGAAAGAGGACGCGGGATCCTCGGGCGCCCGCGACCGCAACCGCTCGCCGCGGCGGAGAGACGCTCGTCCGCGGTCGCCTGGATGGAACCGCGTCATCGTTGGGCAGGCCGTCGCGGAGCGGCACTGGCAATATAGGAGGCCAGTGCCATGGTCAAAGGTTCGGCTACCCGGTGGCTGGCACCTCAACCGCGCGGCGGTGCCTATGCCGCCGGAAAGAGTTGAGCTGCTTCTCCTCCCGCCAGAGCTGCGCAACGATCCTGCCTACGACGACGACGAGATGTGGGAGGGGCGCACGGGCGGCGATGACATCGTAGGCAAGGAGCCGCGCGATGACACGGACGACTACGCGACTCTCCTCGCATACGAGCAGGAGAAGGCGGAGGCCGAGGAGTAGTTATTTATTTTTATGTTCTTCAATTCTCCATAGTAGTAGAGATCTGTTTCAAAAAAACTAATAGAGATCAGTATAAGCCCAGTGTGTCAGTGAAAAAATCAAAGGAAACGGTCGTTTATCCCCTCCGTTTCCGATGTTCTACTTTGCTATAAATGCGCCATTCACACAGCCCTAAACTCTATCGCTCTCACTCTCAGCCTCACTCTCAAAGTGTGGCGGCGCCTCCACGCAGCACCAGATCTTAGCTCCACCATGGCGGCGCGCATCTCCCTCCCTCCGACCGTGGCAGCGCGCATCTCCCTCCCTCCGACCGTGGCGGCGCGCATCTTCCTCACCTCCGACCGTGGCGGCGCACATCTCCCTCCCTCCGACCGTGGCGGCGCGCATCTCCCTCCCTCCGACCGTGTCGGCGCGCATCTTCCTCTCCTCCGACCGTGGCAGCGCGTACCCGTTCTTTGCTCCACCCGGGCAGATCTCGTCGACTGATCTTTAGGTGGAGGGCGCATGGCGTGTCGATCCGAAGACGACGAGGACGACTACGTACTCCCGCCGCCAGATCCAAAGGTAATACATCTATTTGTGACTGGTCATCGTGCCGACGAAATAGGGTTGTTGTCATTGTTTTGTTTAGGTTTTCTTTCATAGGACCAGTTAAAACATGACTCCCTCCGATATGTTTGTAGTGTCGCTCGAAAAGAACAGAACTAGCACAAATCGGTAGTGTATGAAACTCATGGCTGACTTAACTCCTTTGCAAAACAGATGTACATTTCGGTGACACTGTATAAAAAGCCGGGGTCCTTAGCCAAGGTGCGCTTGTCGTCCGGCATAATTGTTGGTACACAACAACTATGCAATAGATTTGTAAGTTTGTTATTCTGTCTTATGCATCCTTTTGTGTTGTATGTCCTTTATGCTAGATGTATAGTGAGCTAACATGGAGTCATATATTCTCTCTTTGCATTTCAGTGACCACTTTACAAAAGAGGCACCTTCAGTACATCATCACTCGCTTATTGCACTATGTGCAGAGAATGGTGCTGATCCGTTAAGCTCATTTAAATGAGCTAAATACAAGGTCAGGGACAAAGCGGCGAGTTGATTATATTTCGGCGACACCGTCCAAGAAGAAGATTGAATTCATGAACTTGGCAAAGTTGTAAGGCATATGTAACAGCAAGTCATGAAGATAAATTAAGTTAGAAATGACAAGGATAACTTTAGTGAGGCATGACATAGATAGATTATCTAGACATGTCAATGATAGATTTAGAGAGGCATGACAATGAAGATAAGTAATTGGTTGTCTTGTGATGCAATGTATCGGTGACATTTGCTATACCTTATGAATGAATTTGTTAGCATTTTTGTGCTTCTGCTGTGAAATTTTAAATGTCCAGTGGCAACTCTATTCCTGCTCTAGGCTTATGAAGAAACCTCAATGCAAACGAGCAGAAACAGAATTTCCGTTTCTGATGAACATCAGAAATGGAGGTATGTGCACCACCGTTGCCAAACCGATGCCTCATCAGCGACGGTTTTTCGCCTCCGTTACCGATGAGGGCCTTCACATCAGTCACGGGGTCGGGGACCCTTTTTCCGTTTCCGATGGGGTTTTTGGCCCGTTTCCGATGTGTCGTCCTGTACTAGTGAAATGAAGTTGTTTGGCTGAGGTAGTTCGTCATCGAGCTAGGACTGTTCCCAAGCGTGCAAGACCCTGTGAACCTCTACTGTGACAACACAGGTGTCATTGCCAACGTGGAGGAACCAAGGTCTCAGTCAACTGCCAAACACATTCTCCGACGCATCCATGTGATAAGACAGTATGTCAAGGAAGGCGATGTAAAGATTTGCAAAATATATACGGATCTGAATGTTGCAGATCCACTGGCGAAACCTCTTCCATGAGACAAGCATGATAAACACCAAGATGCTCTGGGTGTTAGGCTTTTACCAAGTTGTAAACTAGATTAGATTGTACTCTAGTGCAAGTGGGAGACTGTTGGAGATATGACCTAGAGGCAATTAATAAAGATATTTTATTTGTCATATCTCAATTGTTCATAATACGTTTTTGTATCATGCTATAACTGTATTAAGCGGAAACATTCATACACGAGTGATACATAAACGACCAGGTCACTAGTAGCCTCTTTACTAATCCGTTGTGCGATTGATAATTGAGGTTTCCCGATCATGTGACATTTATGTCAGTTAACAATGGAGTCAATCATTAGGTGAATGATGTGATGAACACACACCCAATATTTATAGGACGTAGTCATTACGCCTTCGACTGTGAGATCAACTCTAATTGCTATTTCTGAAAGATACTTTGATTGCATCAAACGTCATGTCTTATATAGGATGACAATAAAGGTGTCCATCTCGGGTATCGGAAGGAAGTATGTTGAGGCGAGGGATCAAGAGCGGGATTTGCCAATCCGCATAGCAGGATAGATACTCTGGGCCCACTCGGTGAGATTACATCAATGAGCTTGCAAGCATGTGACTAGGTCACGAGGATGTAATATCCTAGACGAGTAAAGATAGTATTGTCAAATAACGAGATCAAGCTCGGTATCATGATATCCGAGATCGAGTCTCGGACAAACTAAGTATCGTCTGGTAAAAGGCCTGAGACTCGACGTCTAAGGTTCAAAATACAAAAAATATTTCGTGGACGCACATGGACTATCATACCCATCCAGGTCTCCCTCATAGTCACTGATCGGAGAAGGGTTCTCGATCATGTCTGGAGTGATCCCGAACCGATAGGGTGTCACACTTAAGGGTAGGTGACATTTATTTAGATTGGATGCAGAAGAGAAAATAGAGAAAGGACACCAGAATTGTTCCGGGTAAATTTCGATGAAGTTCGGGGGCCGACGAAATAGTTTTCGGAGCCAGAATAAATTAGATAATATATATTTAATATTAATTAGTGTAATTAATAATTAAATATTTTTTTATTTTATTTATTTTCGAATTTTAAAGGTAGCCCACCTAAATGGGCCTTGACCGGAGGTCAAAGGCCCATAGGGGGCCGAAACCCCAAAGGGAGAGGGAAGGGAGAGCCGGCCGGCCTAGGTGGGCCACATGGAGCCCACCTAGGGCCGGCGCTCCAGCTTGGCGCGTCTGGCCATGTGGGAATAGTCCCACATGGCCAAGCCAGCAAAGTTGGCTACCCTCCTCCACCTTTAAATAGGGATGGCCCCCATGCCTTTGAAATTACACCATTCTCTCTCTCTCATCCGTTTAGACGTGGCTCCGCAATTGGGGTTGCGCACGGTTGAGGTTTTCTCCACCATACGCACACCGCCGTGCTGCTGGTTTCTCCGGTCCAAGTCTTCTACTTTCGCTGCTCGGCTGGATAGGAGCCCAGAGGTCGTCATCTTCTACGTACCTGTGTAAGCTCTGCGAGGCGCCACACTTGGGGCGCTTGAAGGAGTTCATCTTCACGACCGCGAGGTCGGCTACGTCGGCTTCATCAACAAAGCTTGTTGCGGGAGCGTAATCCCCGCTTACGGTCTACAAGGGTATGTATATCGTTCTCCTCCGTTACTCTATATCTGCATACTAATAGATCTTGGCTAGTTTAAGGTTATCGTTGTTAGGAATTTTTTTGTTTTCTGCATACGATTCCCTTCAATTCCGTCACTGGCCGGCCGCCGCAGTCGTCGCCCCTTCCTCGCATCGAGCCGCCTTTGCCTAGTAAGAATGGAAGCTAACCTTCGCCGCCACCATAGCCAGCGCCATACACCAACACATTCGTCGTCACCTTATGATGGACCCATTGGGCCACGGCCGCCTGAGAAGAAAGGTGGAAGAGGAGGGACTCCTTGCCTTCGGGTGGCCGCATCGAGATACCGATGTCGCCATTGCTCCCGGGTGGCCTCATTGAGCCACCGCTGCCGCCATTGCCTCCGGGTGGCCTCATCGAGACATATAGAAGGGTGGTTGTACCCCCGGCCTAGTAGAGTTCAGACACCAGGTTTCACACTAGTGTGTCGCATAAAGGCGGATTATTCTTTCAGTGGGAGAGGACGTTCCTCTCGACAACGATACACCTATGGTCAATACGTCAATCTCAAGATCCCGCCGCCTTAGTATTTCGGAGCTGATCTTAGGATTAGGGTGTGCGTGCGTTCATTCATAGGGGTGAGCGTGTGCGTTTGTATGTTTCTCAATAAAAAAAGGTCACGGTGATTGCGATGTGTAAAGTACTCCCTCTGGTTCTTTTTACTCAGCATATTAGGTCTTTCCCCAGTTAAACATTTTAAATTTTGACCTAATTTATAAGAAAGACTATTGATAATTTCTGATACCAAATCGATACAATATGCGAAGTAAAAAAAGGAGGGAGTATGTCGTTTAATTGTGTAATCTGTTCGCTAGAGCTCCTTGCAACGAATTACCAATAGAGTCACTGATTTGTGCAACAAAATATTTAAGTCAGTGGTCTATGCAACAATGACCCAAATAGTTACTGGTTTGTGCAATTTTCTCTCCTGTAATCAAGAGTGGATTAACATGACAATCCATATTATAAATCTTCATTGCAATTTTTTATACAAACCCAACTTACTTGCATTGCCATAATTTTAACCACATGGATTTGAGTGACATTTAAAATATTTACCAACCAAACACAAACTATTTAGTTAATATAATAAAGTTACTTTCCTAATTATGATGAGCGAATAATCTATTGTGTCCCATTTGGCTCTTAAAACATTTGCTTGAATTTTAAAGCTATATATACATTTTCCTACACTGGTTTAAATTTCCAAGAGAGACGGAAATAAAATGAAATTTTAAAAGATATAATCATGTGTGGGGATAATATAAATTTCAGAATTATGACTAGAGTTTTAAAAATACTTTTGAGGGAATATATAAACCCTCAAGGGTTGAAATTATTTAAATGATCATGCGATGTATATTGCCTAAAATGCTTTAGAACTATTTTCAGAATAACATGAGTTTAATATGTCCTATATTAAAAACAGTATCTTATAGAAATTTCGTAGATTTTATTTGGTGCTAATTTATTTAAAACCTAGACATATTTTGGGAATTGCATAAATAACCATATAAGGCCAAAGTGCATAAAAATATATCTATAGTTTTTAGAATAAAATTGATTCTATAATTATAAATATACCTAATTATATTTTACAAATTTTTGGATTTTTTAAAAGTGTTTTGAGCCAATATAACTCCGAATAAAATATCAGGAAAACGAAAAAGAGAAAAGATATTCGGCTAACCGAGCCGAGCTAGCCCATCAAGAAGCCCACCATCCACTCTATCTTTGTTGTTTTTTATGTTTCACTGTTAGGCCCAATTTCTGGTCTAAGACTCCTTTCCTTTTACTATTTTTTTCAAGTTATTTGTCGGGCCGTATCAGAACCAGCCCAAGTAGGTGCACACGACGCGGGAGTCTCTAATTTGACGCTTTTAGCGTCGCGTACAGCCCCGACGACTCAAGAAAGCAGTGGACCGAAGTTTTTTTTTTGCGAAACACAGTACAAACGCAGACGCTCACAAACACATGCATATACTCACCCCTGTGAACGCACTCACGCACACCCTACCCCTATGAGCACCTTCGATAGACTGAGCCGACGGGTCGAGTCTTGAGATTGAACCACAGGCGCCTCGCTGTCGACGGAAACGTCGCCTGCCACTGACGAATATTCCGCCTAAATAAGAAACATATGTGTCAAACCTGGGGTTTGAACTCTGGTGAGCTGGAGGTACAACCACCCTCATAACTGTAACGTCCCGGGATTTTCCCCAATTAGAATTGTGTGTGTTTTTTTTTTGCATCATCATGTCATCATGCATCATGAGCATTGCATTAATTTGGCAATAAAATTATTTTGCTAAAATCTATTTTTGTTGCTCAAATAATCCCTTCCCTTCTTTTTGTTCGTCTCCGTCTCAAAATTTGTTTTGTCAAAAGATTTTGCAAATAAAAAAGTGTCGAGATGAGAGAGAGAGCAGCCCAAAGCCCACCTAAGGTGAAACCCTAGGGTTTGCCCTGCCTCTTCCTTTCCTCCCCTGCGTTTTGCAGCCGCCCACCCTGTCTTTTTCTTTTTTGCGTTCGGGTCCCTCCACCTTACCTTTTCCCTTTTCCCCCTCCCTTTTCTTTTCTTTCTTTTCTTTTTTCTCTTTTTCGTTTCCTTCCTATCTCCTTATCTTCTCCCTGGCCACACAACACGCACCGCACCCGACCACCTGAGCCCCTGCTTGCCTCTTCCTCCTCCGCCCCGATGCCCTGGCCGCATTTGTTCTAAGTGCGTCGTCTCTCTTTTCCCCTCTCCCGGAAAGGCGACCGACAGGCGAAAAGGGGGCGAGCCCACTTTCCTTGCGCGGCCGGCGGCCGGATCGGCGGTCGTCTCCCTCTCTGGTCGTCCTTGTGGCGGCGGATGGGTGGAGAGGCCTCCGATCTGTGCTGTAGGCCTGTAAATAGTAGGGTAGGGCTCCCCGGCGGCGTCGGCAGGGTGGCGGTGGCGGCGACGCTGTGGAATAAAGGGGGTGTGGCCGGAGTTCTTTCCCCATCGCGGCGAGGTCCTCTGGGATGGAGCCGGCGAGCTTCCGGCGGTTCGTGCTCTTGGATCCCTGGATCCGGTGGGCTCTGGTGCTCTTGGCGGGATTGCTGCGGCGGAGGCGGTGATTTCGCTGTGGAGCTTTTGTCCCCTGACTCCGTCTCCGTCTCGGTGAGGTTTGCTCTGGCCCTGCCGTGGAGCTTCTGGGGGTGGTGCAGCGGCGTTCCGGCGGTCGTCTGCTGCTGTACAGTGCGTGGATCTTCACGATGCAGCTGAGGTGGGCGCTCGGGCTCTTTGGTGCTGGCTGTTCTTGGTGTGGGTTGGTGGAGGTGGGGAGGAGTCTGCGTCTTGCGGCGTCGACAAGCTGGCGATGGCTCGGGGAGGTTTCCCCGCTGATGCTCGTTCATAGGCGACAGATTCCTGTCTTTGGGCAGGATGGCTATTGCGGTCTTCAACGCAGCTTTGCTGCTATGGAGCTTCGTCCAGCTTTGGGAGCGTGGTGGCTTCGTCTTCTTCCGATCCAGGATCGTCCGGCGGTGTTGGTGTTGGACGGCGACGAGCTGTTCGGTGGTTTGCTAGCTCCAGAGTTGTTTCTTGCGTGTGCGTGTGTGCGTCTTTGTAGTCTTTCTTCTGTATGATCACGCAGCCTCACATCTCAAAAAAAAAAAAAGATGCCCTGGCCGCCTTCTCGCATGCCGCTCGCGGCCACCTCGCGCCCCGGCAGGCCTCCGCTCGCCGCCGCGTGGTCACGGCCGCCCGCCGCCTTCCTCCCGCGGTCGCGCGCCGCCGCCTTCCACCAGCCCGACCTCGACCTGCCGCCTCCCACCTCCTCGGCCCGCGCTCGTCTCTCCGGCGCCCGGCGCTGCCCGGCTCCTCCGCACGCCTTCTCCTTCCGGCGCCCTCGACCTCGCCTCCTCTGCGCCCGAGCGTGCCCGACGCCGCCGCTAGCTCCGGTCCCCGCGCCGCCGACCCCGTGCCCCTGCTTCCCCGTCGGCCGTGCACCTCGTTCCCGCCGGTCGGCCATGGGAGCGCCCCGGTTCTCCTTCTTCCGTCCGGCGCCCCGACCCCGACGCTCTCCTGGCGTGGACGTGCTCGTGCCCGTGACCGCCTCTTTCTGTTGCCGTCTCGTTCGAGGCCTCTCGTCGACCTGATGGTGCTGCTGCTCGCCGAAGACCACGTGTGGGTGCTGACCATGACCGTGACCTCGTGGAGCTCCTCTTTGACCTTGACGGCGTGCCCTATCCAGCCGCGTTCAGCGTCGCCCTCAAGGTGCTTGTTGGAATGCCCGCAAGAAGTTGACGCCGCCTTGTTGTCCGAGTTGTCCACCCGTCGAGGTGCTGCATCGTGTGCTCCCGTGCGTGTCTTCCGGTGTCCGTGTTGACGTCTCGTGCTCGCCGTGCCACTGTCTGTCGCCAAGAACGCCATGAACCTCGCACGTGCCCGAAGTCCGACGACAAGACCGCCACCGGCGCCGTGAACCCCGACTGTTGACAAGTTCCGCCACAACTACGAAACGTGAACAACGACGACCGTGACAAGTTCTCCGTGTTAGCGACCGACGGCAAGATCCACGCTGTGTACCCCGTCCGTCGGCACGACCTCCGCCCGTGACGTCGTGTTTGTGTTTGGTCGCCTTCGTGCGAGTCCGTGAACCCCGTCATCGCCGAAGACCGAACCCGACAAGAACACCACCGACACCGAAGCCGGTGCCCCGTATAATGACGATCCGAGTACAACTACTTCGACCACTTTCACGACACCGACAAACGACGATGTCCGGGTTCGGCGACGACTACTTCCCCGATTTCGACTACTTAAACTTCGACCCGAAGTTTCCGGCTTTGACCCCCCGGAGTTCCTCGACCCCTCTTCCCGACGTGCGAACCCAAACCCGAGCCTAAACCTATATACCTATTTTATAAAATGTCATCTATCTTGTGCATATCATATCTTTCATGCATGTGTTGCATCTTGGGTTGTGGGTAATTAGCAATTCATCTGATAATTAAATATGGAGTGTGCGGGAATGTTCGATAAATGTCCCGACTTCATTTAATTTGTTTAGCTCACCCGTGCCATGCTTCCCATGTTAATCAACATTTAAATTGGTGGTTAGATAAATAACTTGAACTCATAATTAATTGTCGGAATCCCGGTTCCGCTTAATTTGGCTTAAGTTGCATCTTGCCATGTCATGCATCATATCATGAACATGCTGGATCTTTTGCCGTAGTTGTAAGATGCATCTTTTGCGCTTTCCAGTGTTTGTTGCTTCTTCGCGGATAAGAGGTTGAGATGATGTGAGCAACGACAAGTTCTGCTACCCCTACCGTGTGTCCAGGCAAGCTTTGCTCACTTGCTACCATTACATTGTCTTCTATTCCTGCCGTTGTGCTATTGCTATCCTTATGTTACGATGCTTGTGTCACGATCCCATTTATGTTTACCATGCAGCCACATACAGCCTTATCCCCACATCTTATTACCTTGTTGCTTGTTTACCTGTTGGCCTTGCGAGTCGTAGTTGCATGCTTAGGTCTATTGTTGCAAGTCAGTCTTTTCTTTTGTATCACCTGCTTAGTATGATAGTTTGGCTCACTTTACTTAAAATAATGTTAATGTTTGTGGGAACTGAACTAAATGATAAGGCACCCGGTGGAAGGCCAATTCGTTGGTGTTTTGTTTTGTTGAGTGTCGCTCTAGGAACTCAGTTCTTGTCCTCTTATCCAAGTACGAGCGCACTATCCACATGTGGGGTCAATGGGAACCCCCTTGACTTAGTACCAGATCTATCAGCTTGTCCAGGAGCCACAACTAGTTCGGTCTTTCCATTTGCTCATATGCATGTGCATGTTACTGTTGATGAGAGGTTCGATGATATGGGGGGACATATAGGTGCGGTACGACGCGAAGCGGACTTTTCCTACTATGGTATGTTCCGCCTAGTGCGTAGACGCAAACTATTAAGTCCGCTACGGAGGTATCGGCCGGACTCTGGACGCGGGTAACAACTCAGATGGGTGGCTCCCTGGACTTGTTGGTAGTGAAGAGAAAACGTCTTGTCGCGACATCCTGCCGACACACCGACGAAAGTGTGTTACTCATGGGCATTAAGGGTTGAACGTCTGTGTGGCTCAACAGTAGTGCATCCCTGCAGGGTTAAATCTTTTCGAGAAGTCGAGTCCGCGGTTATGGACAACTTGGATCGGATGCTGGCTAACAAGATCATAGACAAATTACACCTAATGATTCTAATTAAGTTGACTAGTAATTTAGACTTATTCTCATAATAAGATGTAACTAAAATTTGACAACAGTGTGAGTTTCCATCGATTGCTTCCTCATACTTGGTTGAGGGGGTGAATCTGGGAAGTGTTATGTTTGGTGTTAGAATCTAGTTGGTTCCGATGCGCTCTCTTATCCCTCTTCAATAGATCGAAGTTGTAGAGTGTCTCTATAGGTTGTTTAGTGCTGCTGCTGCCGCTCAGTCCACCTTCCCTTACTTTTGGTAGTCTTTGTGCTGGTATCTTTTGAGCATTACTTGCCAGGCGGTTGTGCCTGACCAATCTTTGGGCTGTAATTTTATGTGCAGTCAACAGGTTTGAAGTCTGACGATGTTAGCTTGGGTATCCCTCCGGCTCGGCCTGGGCAGGGATATGGACGCCATGGTTATCTTTAGGACTCTTAGTCCAATTTGTATCATATCCGTAGTCGGATACTATTTTGCTTCCGCTGTGATTTGGATCTTTGTAATGTATCAGTTGTATCCTTACTCTTTTGAGTCGTTCTTGTATATATATTCTCCTTCTGTTGTTGTTGCGGATTCTTTCGTGAAGTGTTGTAATGTTATCACAATTCCACCCACATAACGCGCATGTTTCGGCGTGCACGTTATGTCTGGAGGGCGACCTAAGATCGTTATTATGCGGGTTTTGGCGCGATCGCTGAAATCTGCATAGTATCGATTTTGGGGGCATCACAATAACAATCTTGCCACAGGCAAGTTCTTACAATGGACCGAAGTCCGAAGCACACCACGTGCCACGGAACCTATCCGACGCCCATCGCGTCGGAAAGTCCCCCCGACGTGTACCCCTGCCCGCTGCACAGGCGCGTGCGGCCTGGCCGGCCCAATTCATTCAATTCGGCTATTTCCAGTTTTAGAAAGTTTAGTTCCTTTTTTTTCGTGATTTACTGGTTTTTTGTTTTTTCGATCTGTTTTATATGTTTTCGGTTCTTTTTTCTTTTATTTATTTACTCTTTTTAAATTCATTAATATTTTCATATTTATGAAAAATGTTCATTTTATAAAATGATTCAGATTTCAAAAAATGTTCATTTTTTAAAAATAGTTCATTTTTTAAAATGGTTCATCTTTAAAAAAATGTTCATTTTGAAAAAGGTTCATATTTTTGAAACTTGTTCATTTTTTAAACTTTGTTTATTATTCGAAAATGGTTCAGATTTGAAAATTGTTCATTTTTCGAAAATGATTCATAATTTGAAAATTGTTCATTTTTTAAAATAGTTCATATTCAAAAAATGTTTATTTTTTAAAATGGTTCCGATTTTGAAAATTGTTCATTTCTTAAATTGGTTCGATTTTAAAATGTTCATTTTAAAAATGATTCATATTTTTAAAATAGTTCAGATTACAACAATGTTTATTTTTCAAATTCATGAAACATTTTCAAATTCTGAAATTTAGAAACCAAAAGAAGGAAAAAGAAGAATCGAAGCTGGCAAGCAGGCTTGCCTAGGCCGGCCCACGCGGGGCAGTTTTTCAAGCGTTCGCGCGCCAAGCGACGCTAAGAGCATCCTACAGGAGCTCCCACCACGTACGAGTATCGTTTACATCGCACTAGTACAGAAAAACCTTTCTGTGGCGCACAAAAAACCCTTTCTGTGGCGCATGGTGGGTGCGCCACAGAAAGCTCGCCACAAAAATATTATTTCTGTGGCGCACCCAGTCCGTGCGCCACAGAAATATCACAATTCTGTGGCGCACGCCGTCCGTGCGCCACAGAATAACTTTCAGTGTCGCATCCCAGTGGCGTGCGCCACAGAAATGGGTGCGCCACAGAATTACAAACCAGTGCGCCACATAATAGTTGTATATGTATTCGCAATTTGCTGCTTCCCGCTTTACAAATACAAGTATATTACAGTATTTATATAGTAATAATATAAACAATAATATATTTTGACACGGTATATGAAAACAGACACATTATACTATATCATCACATCACTTAGAGCCCGAGATACACATACATATAGTGACAAGTGCCAAATTATTACACAAGTCTTAATTGGGGTACAAAAGTTCATCTCATGTCACACAAGTCTTAGTACAAATGAAGTTGTCACCGCCTAAACTAGGATCAAATAGATCCAAACCGGTATGATTGAGCCTTCTTATTGAGCGGCGTCGGGAACGGTTTGTAGCCGTCTTTCGTCGTCCACGTCCTGCTGTCATTCTGCAGAGCTAGGCGTTTTTCGATCTCCCACTTAGACAACCCTGGAGATGGATTGGATATATATTTGGTTAATAATATAAATAGAGTATGATTTATTCATCTAATTAAGTGGATAAGTCCATAATAAAGAAAATAAAGAAGCACTTCTATCGAGTGAGGCAATGCTTTCTTTTATAATACATCCTACCTCTGGCGTTGTGTAAGGACCCCCCTGCTGTCATGACATTTCCACGATGATTTGCATTACTGAATCTGGATGCGATGGAAGTCTTCTCTAAGCTTAGCATTGGTGATTTCCCCCCTAAGTTCGGTCCATTGTTGGAGACTAGATGGCCACCTCGTTTTCTCTGCATCCCGGACAAACGCTTTAATGTGATGGAGGACGTAGAAGGCATCCTTCACGCTGCCAGGCGCCTGCTTGATGCAATCGAACCCGGTCCCATGCCAGAAAATGTGTTTGTTGTCCTTCGTGAAACGTTCCCCATTCTTTTCTTTGTGGAAGTGGCCTCCCTTTTGGGCATAGCCTTCGAGAGCCTCATCGAGAACACCCTTTATTCTGGTGTAGTCTTTAAGACTCCCCGAGTCAAAATAAGTGGCAACGGACCACCTCGGGCTTAGGACGATGAGTATGCAGTACTCGTCACTGCTCAACACAGTTGAAACAGAATGTTGGAAAGGATCAACAACGGAAGAAATCTATAAGAAAGCATAAGATACGACGGCGGCGACCGGATGTGTACTTACTCGGAAAAGAAAGGCAGAAGAAGGTTGTTCTTATCCTGGTTGGTCAGCATGATTCTCTGGAGGAACTCCGTGGCCATGGCCTGTGTCGTTGATCCTTCCACCAGCTGGCTGTCACGCATGTAGTAGGGATCCACTACCTTGACGGACGGGGTATTATCTCTCCTGATCCTCATCGCCTGGTTGAGCGCGTATAGGCGGACCAAGTTATAGTCCATCAGTCTATAGTGAAACAGCCTGAAGACGTCCTCGTACGATATGAAGAACAGATCCGCGGGGGCTTCATGGACGAAGTCGGCCAAGTCCTTTGGCACCTTGACAGTGAACACCGGGTAATTTGGATTCTCTTCTTTAAGAAGGTTGGCCTCTAGCGCCAAGATAGCATTTTGCAAAGAGAGCATGCATCCGTCTGCGAGGCGGAGCAGCTCCGGAGTCAGGATCGGTTGACCAGCTTCATGAACTCGGGTCAAGCCATCTGCACGGGCTGATACCATGTCTTCATACCCCCGGATAGTCGTCTTAGGAGCTGGCTTACTTCTTTTCCTGTGCTTCTTCTTCTTTATCTCTGGGGATGCTGGGGGTGCATCTTTTGTAGCCACATTGATTGGGTACTTGTTGGAGCCGAAGCTGATCACTGGGGGAGGCCCTTTTTTCCCTCCCTCAATCCAAACCCTGACAGACTCACAGATGGTAGGAAAGAGCGACGTGAGCGTCTTTGTCACTGCATGTGCGATGACCGTCTGAATCATACTATTTTCCTCTATCGGTTCCTCGCCTCCTGTTCGAGAACCCCCGACCTCGTTATTGTCAGCCATGTTCGCACCTATAAGAAAAAAACGTCGAAGTTAGTACACCAAATATAAGAAAAAAATCACTTAATTAAGTACTAAGATACCCCGGCCCATGCATTAGTCGCAATACCCCATATGTCCTATTTTTAGCAAAGTCATGCCAAAATTCACGAAAAATTTCGGCATGACCTTTGCTAAAAAAGGGACATATGGAGTACCCGAATTTGTCGGAACGGAAGTTAATCGACGTTCCGGCAAACTCAAGGGCCTCATGGGTACCTGCAGACATTTCATCCACAAACATTTGGCCCATGCATTAGTTGCAATACCCCATATGTCCTATTTTTAGCAAAGTCATGCCAAAATTCACGAAAAATTTCATCATGACCTTTGCTAAAAAAGGGACATATGGAGAACCCGAATTTACCGGAACGGAAGTTAATCGACGTTCCGGCAAACTCAAGGGCCTCTCATGGGTACCTGCAGACATTTCACAAATCATGTTGCCGGCATCTCCGGCCGGCAACATCCACATACACTGTCGGAACACAAATAACCACGACACGATGGTCGTGGTAGCACAAAACACAAGCACCTCTGCACATCTCTCCAGGTACCTGCAAATATTTCACAAATCGATTGCCGGCGTCTTCTTGCCTAGCACACACAAGAGGAAGGGGATATAATGAATTGCAACAATTGACATGTAAATAGCAACAATTGCAACATGTAAATAGCTAACAGAGATTGCATTGCCCTAAACCTAAACAAAATGATCACCTAAACAAAGTTATATAATTACAAGTTTTAAATCACATGGTGCAACTAGAAAATTAACATCCATATATATCTTCATTTCCTTTAAAAAGTACCAACTTTGGAGCATTTCTAAAGCATCAAATCTTGATCCTATTTCACATTAACCCTCATGGATCTCTTGTACTAAGTTAGTACTTCATGATAAACCCCAGGAATAATTTTTTAATACATCTAGAACCTTAAATGAAGACATTTTTGTAGGCATGTTTAAATAGTGACCATATTTAACTTAGCAAAATTTTAAATTTTTTTGGTCTCCAAAATTTTCCTAACACCACTAGCACCAACTAGAAGCATTAGCAACTACTTGCAGCAAGCAATCAACAATCAAATCATCAATTTTTTCTAAAATTGTGGGTTTGGCATTTGACCAAACACCTTATGTGCAGGTGTGGAGGGGAGGGAGAGGGATGGAAGAGAGGAGCAGCACCTCGGGGAGGGGATGGAGAGGGCGGCAGTGTCGAGGGCGGCGGCGTCAGTGTCGAGGTGGCGGGCCGGTGGCTCGAGGCCGAGCGCCACGCGGCGGCGCTGAGCTTGTGCGTGGGCGCGCGCGGTGAGGGGTTGGGCGGGGCCGGGGGAGGGGAGGTCGCCGGGCGGGGGAGGGGAGGTCGCTGGCGCGGGGGGGGGAGGGCAGCCGGCGGTGGTGGTCGACGGCGACGGCGGACGCGCGCGCGGCGGTGAAATATTTGAATGTGGGGAAGAAAGGGGAAGGGGAGGCCCGGCCCGCGCAAATGGCTAAGTGAAGGAATTCTGTGGCGCATCCCTACCTAGATGCGCCACATAATTATGTGATTTTGTAGCGCACCCAAAAGGATGCGCCACATAATTACGTGATTTTGTGGCGCATCTAGGTAGGGATGCGCCACAGAATTTTGTCGATAGATCTGTTAAAATACACATTTTTGGTTATATTTAAAATGTGTACACACATTTTAGGTTATTTTTTAAAGTACCGACACACATTTCAAATATTTTTGGTTATATTTAAAAAAGAACCGACACACATTTTAAAGAAAAGAATATACACACATTTTGTTAGTATACCATTATTTTATTCATGATATATATATATATATATATATATATATATATATATGCTTGTCTCACACACACACACACAAATTAATACACCAAAAAAGTCTTCTTCGTCCCGGCCGGTTCCGAGCTAGCTTCTCTCTTTTCCCTTCTTCGCGGTTGAATACTTTAGGCCTGGCACCTTGAGATTTCTTCGCGTGAATGGACAACCTTTAGTAGGTAGGGATGTCTTCCTTCTTTGTTTACTAGTAGTCGGCATGTCGAAGTACTTGTCGAACTCCTCCTCGATCTTTGGATCGCCGTTCTTGTCCAAGTCTTCCTCGTTGGTGTCTCCTTCCATTCCGATGATGCTCCTCTTGCCCCTCCTCATGACAACACGGCTAGGCTTTGACGGGTCGGTAATGAAGAAGCATTGCTCAACTTGGCTAGCGAGTAACCATGGCTCATTTTTTGCGGATGCGTTCTTCGATTTGGCATCAGGTATAACCATGGTGGTGAAATATCGGCCTTCTTTGACGACGTCCATGGCCCATCTCACACGGAACATTGGCACCGACTCTCCACAGTAGTTGAGCTCCCATATCTCCTCAATCCTTCCGAAGAATCTTTCCTTGACAGTAGCCTCGTCATCGGCGTAGGATAGCAAAGTTACTCCTGAGTTTTGATATTCGCTATACCTGTCCTTTTCCTCGGTGCAGAATCTGAAACCACTGATGTCGTACGACTGATAGGTCTTTACGTTTTGCCCGGGGCCCTGTGATAAGGAGAATATGAGTTTTTCATCTTCCGTAGATGGCGTCATGCTCTCTGCTTGAAGCAGTTGCCTTTTCTTGAACCAATGCGTGAAGCTAGAGTTGTGCTCTCTGGTTACGTCTCCCTTCTTCCTCGGCCGGCCCAGGTCGACGTAATTCTGCTCGATTAAGATTTTGTGCTGTTCCACCCAAGGTTCGATCAATTTTAAGTGTTGTAGCGCGACCCGGTGAGCCCTGTCGAGGTCGTCTTTTTTACCATGAATGCCGAGAAAGAGTGAGCGGTAGCCCTCGCGGTGACCAAATCCATTGAGCCTGCCGAGGTGTGTCCTGGTGGGCAGACCAATATCCTGGTTCTCGGTTCTTAGATAATTCTGGCAGAAGGAGATGCACTCGTAGGTTAAAAATCCCATGGCCATGCTTGCGTCTGGATGGGCCCTGTTGCGAATGTATCCTTTCATGACACCGTTCTGCCTTTCGAACGGCATCATGTAGTGCAGGAACATCGGACCGAGCTGCCTGATGTCATCAACGACATGGAGAAGGAGATGCACGCAGATATCAATGAATGCGGGCGGGAAGTAAATCTCGAGCTCGCATAGTATCACCACGATCTCTTCCTCAAGCATGTCTAGCTGCCTCACGCCGATCGACTTCCTGCTGACGACGTCGATAAAGTTGCAAAGGGCAGACAGCGTATCACGAATGTGCTCATCCATTAACCCTCGGATCGCAACGGGAAGTATCTGTGTCATCAGCACGTGACAATCGTGAGACTTCATCCCGGTGAACCTCTTCTTCGTTGCATCCAGATATCTTCTTATCTTCCCCGAGTAACCGTGAGGAACTTTGACTCCTAGGAGGCACATGAAAAACTGCTCGAGCTCGAAGGTCATGTCCAATGTTTCCCACTGGCTAGCATCTGAAGGGTGTGTCAGGATCTTTCCCTTCTCCGGATCTTCTTGGGGCTTCTCCCTTTCCGCATGCCATTGCATGAGCTTTGCTTCCTTAGGGTCCATGAAATACCGCTGCAGATGGGGAGTGATAGGAAAGTACCATACCACTTTTCGAGGAACTTTCTAGTCCTTCCCACTCTTGTACTGTCCTTGGCCGCACACCGGACATGTGGTTCTGTCCTTGTACTCGCCCCGATAAATTGCGCAATCATTGATGCAGGCGTGGTATTTAACATGCGGTAGGTCAAGAGGGCACACGACTTTCTTGGCCGCCTCGATACTAGTTGGCAATGTGTTCCCCTCGGGAAGACGATCATGGAAGAATTTCATGTTCTTGTTGAAGCTCACGTCGGTCCATTTGTTTTCCGACTTCATCTCCAGAGCATCAAGCGTTACTTGCAAGCGCGTATCCTGTGGCCGGCACCCAGGATACAACGGAGTCTTCTCCATTTGCGCCAGCTTGGCTTTCTCTCTGGCTACAGCTCTGGCGTTGCTCGTCTCCTTGAGTAGCAGTTCTTGAACATGAGGGTCCTGCAAGGCCGAAATTAGCGAGGTATGCGTGTTCGCGTCTTCTCCACCACCATCTACTCCTTCATCATGACCGTGTCCGCCGGCATCTCCTTCGTCATCATGATGATCTTGTCCGCCGGCATCTCCTTCGTCATGATCATGATGATCTTGTTCGCCGACATCTCCTTCGTCATGGTTGAAGCCTAACATGAAACCGCGCCTGAGCAGGTGATCCTCCAATTATCCGGAATCAGGGTCGATCCAGCTCATGAGTTTGCATTTTCGACACGGACATCTTATCTGGCGCCTGTTGCACCGAATCATGTCCGCCTTCGCTTCTTCCTTGTATCTACTGATTCGACCGGAGCTCATCCTGACGACCATGGTTGCGGCCTACGCAGTATACATAGAGCAGAAATGAGAGTATGTTAATTAGAACCGCAACATGCACACACACACAGACACACACATGCATGGTCGACGAAAAAATTCGGCATGACCTCTCCTAAAAGTAGGACATATGTAGTACCCGAATTTGCTGGAACAGAAGTTAATCAACGTTCCGGCAAACTCAAGGGCCTCATGGGTACCTGCAGACATTTCACAAATCATGTTGCCGGCATCTCCGGCCGGCAACATCCACATACACGACACGATGGCCGGAACACAAACAACCACGACACACATCCGGCCATACACACACCGCCGGCGCCACAAAACATGCATATGCATGTCCATCTTCCATGTAGATCCATGTCTCACCTAGTAGATTCGGTGCCGAGACGTGACCGCGATCGATGAGAGAGCGTGTGGTATTGGAGAAAACTAGTGGACAAAAAGAGATGTATTGGAGGCTCTCCTAACCCTCACCAATAATCTATCAAACAAAGTAGGTTTAACTGCAAAACATGGAGAAAAGTATGGGCAAAATGGGAGGGGAGGGAAGAGAAATACGAGCTAGGTGGAGGTGGAGGAGGAGGAAGAAGAAAATGGTGGTAGGTAGAGGGTTGCCACCTTTTTTTTAGATCTGGGCGCAACATTCTGTGGCGCACGCAGCATGGTGCGCCACAGAAACATGCCTTTCTGTGGCGCACCGTGCTGCATGCGCCACAGAAAGAACACCCCTTCAATGCATTGGTGGGGGCGCACCATATTTTCTGTGGCGCATGCAGCACGGTGCGCCACAGAAACATGTCTTTATGTGGCGCACCATGCTGCGTGCGCCATAGAAAAAACACCCATGCAATCATTGGAGGGGGACCCACCGCATTTTTGTGGCGCATTGGGATGGATGCAGAATTTCTGTGGCGCATCCATCCCAATGCGCCACAAACATGTCACCAGATTTTCGTGGAGGCGGGACCCACCTTATTTCTGTGGCGCATTCATACCCGTATGCGCCACAGTATTCTGTGGCCCATGTGTCATGGTGCGCCACTGAAATTTATTTGTGGCGCATGGCCTATATGGTGCGCCACAGATAGTGAATCCACAGAAAGGCAGTTTCCTACTAGTGTCGTCTTCACGACGATCTCATGTATCGCTTTCGTCTCCACCTCCGCTCTCCTGCTCTGCCGTAACCCCCTCCCCCCTTCCCACTCCTGCCGGCCCCCGCCTCGGCGCACCGCCCTACTCACCGCACCGGCTTCCTTCTAAGCCCCGCCCCTGTTTCCCTCTGCGGCGATCCCAGAACCCTAACCGCATCTCCGAGAAACTCCCGCACCTGACCCCCAAGATAAGTTATTGCCGCAACTCCGCCTACGCAGCCGCGGCGTCGCCGGTTATGGTGAGGCCTCGCCGGCGATGCCGTGGCCAGCCGCGTTGTTCCCGTCTCCGGTGCTTCTTCTCTCGTGAGGTCCTTCATACACATCTTGTTCGTCTAGTGTTGTCGGGGCGATAACGGGCCAAGCCCACAAACGATAACAAGGCCGTATGCGTCGCCCAGCTCGCCGACACAACAAGCGCCAAATAGGGATTGCCGAGTCTCTAGGCATCACATTTAGCGAGTCCTAGCATGGCGTCGCCCACCTTGGGCTGGCCCACGAATCGCCTCTACGCCTCCATACAACTCGTTGTTTGTCTATGCATGCGCAGCCACTAAATATACACGAGATATGTTGACTTAAAAAAAATCACACGAGATCTATATGCCAATTTTGTCTATTCTGGGTAAATTTGTGTCCTCTATATAAAGAAGTGGTAGCTTGTAAAGCTAGCGCCCAAAACAACATACCAGCTAATGAGAAACTAAAATTCTTCTCAGACCAAATAATTAATGTTCTGTTAAAGTAAATTATTGTATATGTTATGTTTTCTGTATCAGAAACATATAGCTAACTAAATTCTATAAATATTGTTCATGTAGCTCCATGAAATTATTCTAACATGTCGGAAAAATGGTTTGTATACAAAATATTTATTATAAAACATGTTCCATGATCTCTATAAATGTTAGTGCACATAAAAAATTGGTCATGATCTTTAAGAAAAAAGTTCATATATTTCATAGGAAATGGGCATGAAAAGCAAAATGAGTCTCATATACTCTAAACAGCTCGTACTTGAAAAAAGTAATTTTGGGAAACAAAATTTGTAGAAGTTGCGAAAAAAGTACACACAATTTAAAATAATTGTCCACGAGGTTCAAAATAAAATATCTATGTGAGAAAAAGTGGAAGAAAAAACAGCCACACGGTTTAAAATATTTGTTCATGAGGTTTAAAAAAAGTTCCTGTGAGAAAGCATGTTCATATAGTTCAAAATAATTGCTCACAGGGTTAAAAAGTTGTTCATATGACAAAAAAAATCATACAATTTAAAATAATTGTTCACGATGTTCTAAATAAAATATGCGTATGACAAAAATGATCATACATTTTAAAATAATTGTTCACGGGATTTAAAAATGGTTCATATGATAAAAATAATATTAATACAATCGAACATAATTATTCCAAGGTTCAAATTAAATGTTCGTGTAAGAAATGAATGTTTTTACCACTTAAAATAATTGGTCACAGGGTGAAAAATTTATTCACGTGAGAAAAAAATTGTACAGTAAAAAATAAAGATTCAAAATATATTAATGTATTACAGAAAAATATTCATATGTGTTTTTAATATATATAAGAAAACGAAATAAGAAAACCAGAACAAAAGGAAGACATGAGAAGAAAAGAGAAGAAATAAAGTGAAGAAGAAGAGAGAAAGAAAGTAAGAAACAAAGAGAAAAAGGAAAATAGAATAAAGAAAAATCTTTGAAAAAATTCGAAGGAGAAAGGAACTACTACTACATGATTGTACTTTTATGGAGGCTGTCCACGCTGTAGTAGAGATCAATGCTTGACCTTTTATGTTGGGAGGGTGCCCGATGGTGCATATATAGTGGCGAGAATTAGTGTGTGTTTGGAGAGGTTGGTTTGTTGGATACGTGGTGTGTCGTGTGAGCTTGGGTCTCGGAGCTCTTGTTTCAGCCACATACGATGTTTCATGAGTTGTAATGTGCGGTTTCAGCCGGTTCCCGTAAATTAACAATGCGTTGTATGGTTTTTGGGTCTGATTTCTCTATTAACTGGACCAACTCTCTCCTTCTATAATGCAATGCGGGAGCTCCCCGTCCTCTGAGGAGGTTCCGTCGGGAAAAAAAAAGCACCCATGTTAGTTCTGGCACACACCACGCTTGGGACTCACGGAATCATCCGCTCGCGCTTCATCATTGTATCTTCGTTCCTCGGACACGCAATGTTTTGTCAGTGGTCGATCCAAAACGTACGTAGACGTTAGTGGGTAGTAAACGGCCCGTCCGGTCGTCGACGATCGATACTGGTCTCCCACACATCGAGAATACCAGTCAGCAAAGTCGATACGCCGGGGCCGAGCTGGCACCGTTGTTTGGGTCCAGATCAGGCTGCCGGTTTTCTTTTATATCTTGTAGAGATCAAGTCCATGAGGGGGATAAACAACTCGCGCAACTTGGTGATAAACTGCAGCGCGCCTCGTCGTTTGTGGGGGCGCTAGCTAGGTACATGCATCTCGGCGGGGCGGGCATCTTTCCTGGAGTGAACGCATGCTCTCTCTCTCTCTCTCTCTCTCTCTCTCTCTTCACCCCCAGAGTTTCTTGAATTTTTGTTGCGTGCAGCTGAATTGATTCCGACGAAGATGTGCTGCCAAGATTCCTCAGCACTACGCCAGCACCCTACGTACGTACGTTGTGGTCTTGGAGGAGTATTTCATCGCTTTCAATTAGAGGCGAAAAACCTTGGTCGATCGTAGCCACTGAAGTTTCCAGCATTTCACAACTTAGAGCATCTCCAACAGATACCGTATAAAACGAAGCCGGAAAATCAGTTTGACGTACCCCAAAACTCATTTTACGGTTTGCAAAAACATCATGCGGAACGGATACTGCAAATTCATATTGAATAATTTAATTAAAAAAGAACGCCGCACTAGAAGAGTCATGGTGGCAGTTCATCAAAAACATAGTTCATCAACCAAACATAATTCATCATACGGAGGAAACATAGTTCAGAGATCTAATAAGACACCTAACCCTAGACTAAGCAAACGAAGCCTCAAGAATCATCACCGGGCCTTCGGCCGCCGTCGCGCCGCCGCACTACTTGCATTCACGGAGTTGGCGCAACATTATGCATTTGCGGCACCGCTCCTTCTCCCACCGCCACCCGTGCGGCGTGCTCCTCGGCATCATCGTCAGTGGAGGACTCGTCGGGAGAGGAGTAGGAGTCGTCGTCGGAGGAGGAGTAGCCGTCCCGAGAGAAGGATAGGTCCAAGGCCCGCAGCGACGACTCCGCCTCCACATCGTGGCCGCCCAGAGGCGCGCGGCTGCCCTCGCCTAGGCCGTCATGCCCGCGTCCGGATGAACCATCCATGGATCTACCTGAGAAGTGGACATGGGAGGCGTACAAAGGGAGGAATCGCTCGGTGGAGGGGATTTCGCGGAGGCTAACCCTAAATCGAGCGCGGTACTGATGATATAGCGACAGAGGAATGGATATAGTGCGCCCCGAAAAAATGGCGCGGAACCGCATATCGGCCAGAATTTTGTGTGTCAGGGTGGTGGATCTGCCAGAGATGCTCTTAGCTGAGTCGACCCTAGTTTTACATATCCTGGCCGTCCGTTGGACCAGCAAAACGCCGTATTTGAACACGTAGTATTAAACCTAGAGTAGATAGAGTGCCAATAGGCAAGAGACAGTACCCTTTCCCCTTCTCGAGTCCTCCGTATCAAAAACTCGGAAGAAACGAAGGCGCCGATGGATCCTAATTTCCACTTGTAGGTCGACGCAAACCCACCCGCGTCTTCTGTCGGTCCCCACGCCGCCTCACACGCCCCGAGAACCAATCACGGGAACCCATCTCTCCTTTAAAGCTCTTCTCGCCGGTCCCTTCTCCTCCCCACTTGCACCCTCTCTCCAGCGTAGAAGAAGAATCGCATATAGGATAGGTCTGGCCGTATCAATATTCCACGCCAGAACGCACACGCAGATCGTCCACGACCGGCCTCTAGCTCGCCGCATGCAGCCGCGCCGGAAGGTATCTACATGAGGAGGTTCATGCCGGCGGGAGGAGGAGGGGAGCCCACCTCGTCCTCGTCGTCGGGGCAGCACGGGGAGCACGAGGCCGCTGCTGGTGGTGGTGGCCTGCGGTACGGAGGAGGCGACATCTCGCTGGGGCGCGGCCATGAAGTCCACCGCGCCCATTTCCGCGGCGGCGGCGGCCGTGGCGAGGAGGAGATGAAGGGCGACGGTGGAGCGGATATGCTGGCCCGCCACAGCAGCTCGCCCGCTGGCTTCTTCTCCAACCTCATGGTCGACGACGGTAACGCCTACCAGCTCATTCATTTGGCCCCGCCTGGATTAATGGCATTCTCATAGTACTACTACAAGCTAGCACGCACGTGATGGCGGCAGCATCGATCGTGTCCATGTTTTTGGTTCCCGGCGCACCCACCCACAGCGGATGAGCAGCATTTTCGCGCGCTTTCTTCTTCTTTCTTCCGAACTTTCTAGAGCAAGGAATAAAGCTGCGCTGTTTTTACCCGGCCCCTGGGGCGCCGCAAAAGTGCAGCTCCACTAGCTTGCCGACCGCTTCCTGCAACTTGCGTGAATGAGGTCGACCGGGCAACTTTGCCAACCACTCCCGCCTGTTTTGGCTAGATTAGATTTCCTATAAACGTACATGTACGCATAGTACTATATATATCTACAGTTTTTGTTTTGGCCAATTTGCCAAACGACACACTAGTCTATAACTTCTTTCAATTTTATTTCGTAATCTTATGTACTCACTCCGTCTAAAAATAAGTGTCTCAAGTTTGCCTAAAAGTGGATGTATCTATACATGAAAGATGTCTAGATACATCCATTTTTTAGCAAACTTGAGACACTTATTTTGGGACGGAGGGAATACAAATATATCTGATTGGGGGTGTGTTTTTGTGTGATCTAAAGAAAACTGCTTAGGGAGGGGATGCAAAACTAAGGGCTTGACATGGCGGTTTCTCTTGAAACAACACGCTTTTATTCTGTTTGCATGTACTTTTATATTCAAGTCTCTCTCTAGTTTGTCATGTTTTATAACCCTACTTGCAATTACTCATTTTTTTCTTGCACCACTTGCACCCTTATGTGTTTGCTTGGCTTCTCGCTAACCTTTTGCTTAGAATTGGCACGAAAAGCCAAGAGTCAATGCTTTCGTCTGGGCCATTATGATTTTCTAAGGCTGGTTGCACATTGAAGAATACAGTTAATGGGTTAATTAGTGCATCGAACCCTAAACACGGTTAGGTTAACTAATGCCACCACTTGTCCTAATCTACGGCCGACTGGCGTGGCATGCCCACTTGGCATGGTGGGCTGGTGGCCCGCGGCCAGGTTCAGCTGATGACGGATCCACGATGGCGTCATGGCAGCCCGTTCGCTAAATATAGTACTGTACTAGTAACCTATGCATATGCGCGCCACTACATGGACCACGAATTTGTAGTCGACCGGTGTCCACGCCGTTATCACGTGCCCGCCTTTCCTCTATTGGCCAGGCACTTCATTAATTAATCGTCTCCTCCTTGTTTAATCTCAGAACAAGATTCCATCCTTCAATAGCATAATGTACCATGTCTGGATCGAGGCATGTATATATAAGAAAGAAAATGGATAGCTAAATTGCACCATACAGGTCAACGAACTTAGCTGGTGGGATCAATTTAGCTTGAACATATCTAAACTTTAGGGATGTAATTAAGTGCATCATCATTAGGATACTCTCCACTGTCTTTAGTTAAAAAAATGAGCTACTTTTTAAAATGATGATGCTATTGGAAAAGTTTTTTCTGCATTGAAGATTGTAAAGATTATACTTCGATACCCACTTGCCGGACGCGGACTAATTGCTCTCGGGTACCATCGCACCCCATATATGCCAAAAAATGTTGTAATTCAGAAAGAAATAATAAATTGAGTCTTTTTGGGGATTTCCATTTCTTCCTACCGCACCCCAGTTCTTTCCTAGCAGTTGAAAATTGATATGAAAAGTATTATACTCGTATAAAAATGTTTTGACAGGAAATGAATCGCATTGACTTTAGAGCAAAAAAGACAAATCTATTACAAATATAGCGTATATATTTAGTGCCTTTTTTTTGGAAAATCTTTAACCCATGGTGCAATGAAAGTCATGCTCTGGCGAATCTTTTCATATGGATACAATACTTGATCATGTTTGCCCGATTGGTAGTTCAGAGTTTTATTTTAACTTTTTTGAATTACTAATTTTCTTTCTTGCATATAGGCTGCGCTCTTTGAGTAATTAAACTTGCTTCTTCACGGAGCACCACACTTTCTTTTCCTCAGAATGCCAAATCTAAATATCAGATTAAAGTGAGGAAGCAAGCATTGAGGGTTTATTTATGTGAGTTGAGGAATAGGAGGAGAATGCCCTTGCGCTCTTAGCAAGAAGGAGCCTTCTCTTCCCAAATAGTAAAGTGAGAGATTAAACTAAATCCGATTGACTACTGTGAGAGGTGCCATTTAGATCATATCTCGTAACATCATCCCCCGGGGTAACGGCCAGTGCAAGGAAAAACCCCCACTTGTTGTAGACTTAAGAGAAGAGAAAGTAGGCGGAAGCCTAGGAGGGCCAACCGAGTACCCATATGCACCAACGTATTTTTGCCCACTTGCCTCTCTATTAAAAATCGTGAAACTAGTTCCTAACAATCTGCCTAAATGGTGCACTTGGGAGTTCAAAATGAGTCTTGCTTGTAGAAAATACAAATTTTCTATGGTGAGGTACTTGGCCTATGGTTTGCATGCTCTTCTTTTTCTCCGCCTCCTCCCTATACTCCTTCTGTGTCTTTGACATTCATTGAACAACTCATGTGCAACAAGCTCTACCTCGGCCTATCTTGTACTTCCTCCGGTCCTTTCTAATCCCCGTATTAGGTTTATCTTAAATCAAACATTCTAAAATTTGACGAAGTTTATAGGAAAATGTACCAACATTAATAATACCATATCGGTACAATATAAAAATATGTTCAAGATGGATCGAATGATATTGATTTGGTATTGTGAATGTTGCTATTTTTCCTATAAAGTTGATAAAACTTTAAAAGTTTGACTTAAGACAAACATAATATGTAGAGTAAAAAGGACCGGATGGAGTAAGTGAACTCTAGCTCCCTTTAGTAGGTCATGGGGAACATAGTCACCAAAGTGTGTCGTTGAGCACCAAGGTCTAAATTGGAGGCACATAAGGTATATATATATATAACGGGCAAGGTGTGGCTCTGCACAATCTCGGCATGGTATGATACTCAAAATCTTGGGCGATATCGATGGTGTCCTAGACATGAGGGAGCTAGGGGATGTGAAGCCAAGGCTTGCACAAAGGATAAAGAGGAAGGTGACGATGTTGCGGCATTATACGAGAGTTTGCATTCGCACGTGACTCTGCGAGTCAGGCACCAAATGTCACCGTGTGCACAATGTGTGCAAATAAAAGATGAATTCCAAGGGTGATGCACTCAGTACTCTTGGATGTGGAGGCATGGGATCATTTTCATCGCAATGGGGCTTGTTGTCTGGCTCCCAAACCACAACCAAGGTGGTTGCAGCTCGCCACTACCTTCAACAAAGTCGTTGATGCCACAACTCCATGGAATAAGGAACAACCGCATTATTCCTTGCTGATAGACACCTCCGCCACCATGCTCTTGGTAACTGGAAATGGATATGATGTATTGGTTGCAGGAACGCAAATTCCGATGTTGATGGTACTCGTAGTTCCCGACTCTCTGCATCATCTCGGAGTTTTGTTTGAGTTGGCTAGCGCATCAATTTAATATGGTACCATAGTCGAGAGGCTTCAAATTCAAGACCCTGCCAACACGGTATTAAAAAAAGATTCCGCAGCGTACATGAATACACATTAAAATAGCCTAGACATAAAAGGAGGTGTTGAAATATATTATTCGCCCCTCGCGATCAGGTGTAGGGTGAGCAGGCGAATGAAAAATAAATACGGGGTTATAAAAAAGAAAAGCTGTAGTAAATGTTTTTAAACTACCTCTGATGCCACTTGTGCATCCCCTCCGACTAGTTTGTGCTCTTGTTGGCGTATTGGAAGTAAATATGTATCAATTAGCCAAAATAAGCTGTGTTAGTTTATGTTTTTTCGCGCTGTTGGATTAAATTGCTCTGTCCTGCCAAACTTAACTCATTACTCATTCCGTTCACTTTTATAAAGCATTCTAGATATTTTAATATGGACTAGATACTGATCAAAATAAGTGAATCTACACACAAAATACGTCTAGATACGTTTATTTTCGAAGAAGCTAGAATGCCTTATAAAAGTGAATGGACGGAGTAAAAAAAAGTCACAAGAAAAAACAGAGTGGGTTCAAAACTGAGGGGTGCTATGTTATTTGCAGAAGTTTGTTAGTTAATGCGGATTTGTTTTTGTCCAGTCAACAATTTTTATATCAGTTTATTTTTTCTATTTGCTCTATAATTGCTCTTTCCATATATACCGGTGGTACATTTTTAATTTGCACATGTATTTGTTTGTTTTTGTACTTGTACATATTGTTTTTTTATTGGTTTCATTGATGCATTCTAGATGTACAGTTGTACACTAGTTACACACATCTGATCGACTGGGTTTTTGGACTTTTTTCTCAGTCGACTGAAGGGTTTTGGCCTCGCTTGGATGCTCGTATTTTAGGCAAAACGATCGGAAATTTCCCCCGAGCAGTTGAGGTCCTGCTAAAAATAACGAGGGCACGCGCTGCACGGAATATTACGGTTCCGTAAATAATCCAACATTCCATGCGCGGCCGCGATGAGTCGGAGCAATCTTTAACGTACTGTTTTTTTTCTTTTTGCTCAACTTCTACTTAATATTCCGATCAGGATTTCATGGTTCAAGGGCCGGGGCAGGCGGCACCGAAGCCCATCGCAACAATACCGGCAGCACGAAGCTGAAGTCCCAGGCAAGCTTCACGGCCGGTGGGGCGCAGGGATCCGGTAACCTGTCACGGATCTCCGAGGGCGCCGCCTTGTTCCCCGGCGCCGACGCCGTTCGCGGTGCTGGGCACTCAGGCGGCGCACACGCAGTGTCACGGTCCTTCTCGACCGGGGGCAGTAGTGGGGGCTTCTCCATCGTGGGGCCGTGGGACGAGTCGAGAGACATCATCGGCACACTCGATCTCGGCGGGTACGAGTCTCAGTTTAGTGGCATGGGGAGCTCGTCGTCGCTGGAGCTGGCGGACAAGTACATGCAGGCGCAGCAGCAGCAGGATCAGGTGGCGTTCAAAGTGCGGGCCAAGCGCGGCTGCGCGACGCACCCGAGGAGCATAGCCGAGAGGGAGCGGAGGACGAGGATCAGCGAGAAGCTCAGGAAGTTGCAGGACCTAGTGCCCAACATGGACAAGGTAAAACTACTCATAGTGTCTTATCTCCGCAGCATATGGTAGCTAGCAATTGAAGTGATCATGGGCTAATATTTGTTGAGGCAACATTCAACAGCAAACGAGCACTTCGGACATGTTGGACCTTGCTGTTGAGCACATCAAGGGCCTCCAGAGCCAGCTTCAGGTATATATATGTGTCTTCCTCTGCTAGCTCTACATCCATCAATATGTTAGTCGCACTAGGCATGATCATGGAGCTTTTAAGGAGCGTTGTCGTCTGCTTGTACGTGTCTCTACAGGCTATGAAGCACGAGCAGGACAAATGCACCTGCTGCAGCAAGCCTTGAGCTACTAATTAAGCAGGGGACCAAGAATCTGATCAACACAGTGCAAAGGAATATTACACCTTCCCCCGAGAGAAACTAATGTACACGCATGGTGATCATCCTACACACGTGCGGTTAAGTTACACGGATACACTAGTGGTGGATGCATGCCAAATGCTACGTACAGGCGAGCACATAGAGCTCAACGTACACGGTTCAAACTTTTTCAAGGCGGTGAAAACGGGCAACCCTTGTGATCCTTCAACTTGTTCCCAATCTTTCGCCTTAATAATCATTAGTTAGCTAACTTGTAGTTTAAGTTCCTCTTTTGTTTTCACAAAAATATTGATTCTGTCACATGCCAAGATTGAGGATATTTGTTCCAATTTTTTGTCATCCAAGCATACGCTGTGCGGGTGACTAGATAAATGTAGGGTCACATGGTCAGATTCAACTTAGAACCTCTATTTCGAACACCAGCGCTCACAACCACATAAGAAATCATCATATAGAGTTCATAAGGATGATCACAAACGGTTTTGGTCTAGCTCTTGGGTCTTCACAGAGACCCAAGGATTTCCACCCTTAGGAGCCGTTGTCGTGGCGTTCTCTTACCCTCATCCTTGTTTGGAGGCAACATTCATCCTGCTCCCAGTGGTGTGATGCCCCACCTCCCTTGTCTTGACCGGTTGGTTTTATCTCTCATTTCCCATCATTTGGGTCTAGAATCATAAACTCATTTATGATTCCACGAGTCAACTTGGTTAGTGTTCTGAGTAGATTGGACAACTTATCTTTCAGCCATACCAAACATGTGCAAGAGGCCACCAACCTTTAAGGTTATGACATAGTGGCATTTTGGATTTTACACATGAGAGATGGGAGATGTTAACCGTCTCATCCAGAAACCCTGCCACTTGGTGGAGTGACGAAATTCTAGGTAAGCCTCCATTTAGAAGTAAGAAAGGAAACTAAGAGAGAAGAGATGGAGAATAAGTTGAAAAAGAGTTTGAAATCAATCAAATGGTGATCTCCACTAGGTTGTGAAGTTCACATAGACGAACTTGTCTCCTTCAGTTGTGCCTTCAACTATCTTTGGTGAGATTGTTCTAATCCCAACTCTTGGGCTGCCAAATCTTCGGTTGGCATTCAAGATTTGTGATAGACGTATGAGATCATCTAGTGCACACTAGACACGAAATTGTTGCATCTCCCGGCCGGACTTCATGATTGTAGAAAAAGATTGCATGGTTTCGGCTTGTGGTTTTTCTCCTCAAGTTGAGGCGTTATCCATGTAAAGAATGGTTGTGTTGACATTATTGATGCACTTTTGGGTTAAGAGAACATAGAATTTGTCCTACATGCTTGTTGAAATCTTATAGTACCCGTCCTACATGTGTGTTCTGTGCACCCATGACTTCACTGGCGGACCTTCATGGAGGCCAAAAGGGCCGTGCCCCCCCCCCCCCCCCCCCCCCAACAAAATTACAATTTTACTACTACCCCTAAGCATCGACTGAAAAAACAAAGACCCAACAGGAAATAGAACTAGTTCTCGTCTCGCGGAAGTCAGCGCCATCCTCTCGAGTCTCGAATCTCGATCTCCTCTCCTCCTCTCTGTCCGCCCTCCGCCGGTGGAACTGCAGCACGGCGCCGGCGGGGTGGCCGGCGTCCGGCGGGAGGTGGCCGGACAGGCCGGTGGCAGGTGGGGATCCTCTCCCAGTTTCTCGTCCGCTCGGCGGGGTGGGCGGTGGGTGGCGGCAGGCAGGTGAGCTGCAGCAGCCTCGAGCCGGCCGGCTAGAGCCTGCGTCGATCTTCAATCTTCGAGATCCTCCACTGTCTTCTCCTTTCTGAGGTAATTTTGTGTCCAATTTTTCCTCTTTTGGTTCTGAATTTTACATCTAAGTTGGGGAATGCTCAAAATAGGTCATGAAAATTATTGATTGTTTCCTAAATCTGTAGTGAGGAGGGGATGGTTAAGGAGAGCAGAATTGATTAATCTAATTATATATATATATATATATGGAAATACTACAAATTCTAGCTCGTTTCTGTGGTATAATTTGGTGTTCCAATTTTTTTGTGCATATTATTTTTAGCTTCGCCCCCCAACGATTTTCTGCAAGGTCTGCCACTGCATGACTTGTCTTAGCTCCATATATGTTGGATGCGTATGTTTCCTTCTGACACGAGCAACGATCTGTGAGTTAGTACACAATGGTTGTGAAGTTATACATTGACTCTGCTGCATGTTTTATCTAATCACGTCAAATTGTGGTAATCTACATAAGTGTGGTATCAGAGCAAAGGTTGCTCTCAAAAGGTTTCTTATCTTAGTTGCTTGATTGTTGCTGAAGTTGCCGCTCACAATGGCTTTGGAAGAAGGGGCCACCACAAGTGGCATGATGAAACTTATTTTTCCATTTACACATTATAGAAGCATGATGAAAGACATCATTTATTGCAAATATTTGTATGAGGCAGTTGTGAAAGAGAAAATACCAACCGATGCCACGGAAGAAGAGTGGAGAGTGCTGAACAGAAAGGCAGTAGGTATGATTCATTTGTACATCAACCACAATATATTCCACCATGTTGCAAATGACAAAAATGCATATGAGATGTCCATGTATGAGGAACACAACTATGAACAAGGACTCTGTAACAAGAAGACTTGCAAAGCTTGAGTACCGATAATGCAGCAGTGTGACTGAACACTATAATGTCTTCAAATTTTATAGAAATCGACTTTTATTGATGAAGATTAGCTCTGAGTATGAGGTGCGACCATTGTTGTTGCTGATTTCCATGCCTGGCAGTTGAACCAAACTTATTATGTCAGTTAGAAATTTACCTGCGGATGGAATGCCGACTCTAAGGACGGTGAAGATTAGCATGCTAAATGAAGAAGCCATAAAGAAGAAAAAGAGTGATATGCCTCTTCTTCTTATGCGTATGTGGCTGAATCCTATGGCAAGAACTAGAACCGTGGACGCAGTCAAGCCAGATTCATAAATTCAGGGGAAGTTCAAAGTAAAGACGAAGAAAATCGTATACTTGCTTTCATTGTGTTTGCAGAGGGTAAATATGCAAAGAAAATCGAGCAAAAAGACGAGAATGTTTACTATCTAGTCATTAAAGATGAAGAATGATATAGTGTTGTTCGTGATGATGCCATGAGTTTGAATGTGGATTCAGGTTGTCCTTCAGTATCACATCATACAAGGAGTATTTCATGTCCTATACCAGCGGCATTACTAGCCAGGTGAAGAAGGAGAATTGTTATTCATCAACTGTTGTTGGCAAGGACACACACAAGTTGCGGGTTGGTGATTGATTATTTGAGGAACTTAAACCGGATCGGAGTTAGTATTGAACTATAATGTTGTGAATCAATTTCGATTTATGTTGTCTATTTAGGAACTTTTAGTTGCCGCGTGATTTTTTTTTGCAGTGTGCCCACCCTCCAATTTTTTTCTGGGTCCGCCACTACTTGTATATCGTAAACTCCACCACTTCGTGTGGAGAATGTTATTGATATTGTTCACACTAATCTTTTCTTCATGACCATAAAATCCATTGATGGAGCATTATACTTTGTGACTTTTATTGATGACCATTCCACGAAGATTTATATGTGTTGAAAAACAAGCATAAAAGGGCGACCTTCAGAACAGTATCCTGACAATGGTTCAGTAATGTAAGAACATATAAATCATGACATCGTGTGTGACTTGCAATATCTCTTGTCTAGTATTTTCGCAGAAACTGGAACGAAAAAAGATGTTATGGCTTCAGTACACTAATACGTTTAGATAAGACAGCTTAGTTGTTTGTACTTTCACTACATAGCAAACCAGCGACGGCAATGTTTGGACTGTCTTGTTAATCTTAGGGAGCATATTGGTTCTGAACGGTGGAATATTCTTGAATCAAGATCACCATTCTTCCATATGTAGTCATTCTAGATACAGTTTAAGATAGATTTCAAGAAGCTTCTAAAGTGCTTATGCTTCATCAGGGTGTTGCAGAATCACAACGACCTGTGTTTCTACTAAATTTCTCAGCTGATGTACAATACGTGTAGGGAAGTATTGTGTGGATACACTGTAATTTCTGCTAGTAAAACGAACTACAGGAAACAGCCTGAGCCTACTCCTCGGTAGGAGGATCCACCCAACGGTCATGGTCCTTGATGAGCTGAATCAAGGCTTCAGTGGCACCCTCCATTGCAATTCCCCGTTGCACAACAGTCTACAACAAAAAGATGCATTGTGTCAATGGACAGGATATGGTGGCAATAGAAATCGTGTATTCATTCATGGCATCACCACGCTATTATACAGTGTTCGCAAGATTCTTGAACAAATCTGGGTGAATCACTATTGTTCAACAAAACCAAAATATCCACTTGATATGATTCAGTATGAACATATTGGACTATTACCTTGCCAACATAAAGATCGATCTTTCCAGGAGCACCTCCGACGTATCCAAAATCAGCATCGGCCATCTCTCCTGGCCCATTAACAATGCAACCCATGATAGCAATCTACCACGAAAATACATACATAGTGAATCAGGCTAGTTAAAAAGAATGGAAACCATGAAAGTGTTATGAGTGTTTACAGAGACGCCTGGCAGATGAGAGGTCTTCTCTCTAATCTCAGCGCTGATTTCTTGGAGGTCGAAGAGTGTTCGCCCACAAGAAGGACAAGACACATATTCCTGCAGCATTTGCTAACAGTGAGAAATGGCTCGGATTATATTCTGTTTTAAGTAGAGATAATCATAAATGTTTATCTCCTCTTTGACTGATTTTGGAAGTTTATTCCCAAATAGCCATTGCCCATTGCATCAGGAAAAATCTATGGCAACAACAGTTCAACTGGAGGTGTTTCTCACTTAGGGAATCTTTAGACAGAGCAAGCGATATCTATTAATCAAACAGTTCACGAACATACGGTTTTTGTGTTGCGCATCCGGCAACCCTGTAGCAAGTTGAAGGATGTATCCCTCAAGAATTCAAA
Organism: Poa pratensis; assembly: GCA_947311845.1. NCBI lineage: Eukaryota > Viridiplantae > Streptophyta > Magnoliopsida > Poales > Poaceae > Poa > Poa pratensis. The sequence continues at coordinate 164,121,907 of CAMZMU010000052.1, forward strand.
CTCTTGGTTAGCAGCTTCAAGAAGTAAACCATCACCAAGACCATCTACTAGAAGAGCACCAACATTGCTCCCAGCACCAATAACAAGACCATCTCTGCATTCATTTGAATAGAGTAAGCACGACATAACCAGCACTCAGCGATTCAAATGGGAGGGATATTTCTTGGTCACCTATCGATGCTTTTAGGGAAATCGATGTGATGGATCACAGGGAAGTTCAAACTGTTGGTCTCTAAGTACTCGAACAACCTGCAAAACAAGAAAAACATATAAGAAATTTAGGCACGCACAACAAAGCGGGAGCACAATATTGTGGATTATGATTGGTTGGAAATCATCCCAAAAGGATATCCATTATTTCTCAACTGATGGCCTTCCAAAGAGTCAAAGAATTTTCGTGCTTAAACCATAGACTTGACCATTTGGTTCGTAGTATCAACATCTCATAATTTGGAACCAGTGAATACTGAATCGAGCTTTTGAACTGACCCACTGTGTGCACTTACCTCCTGCCAGTGTGTACTCGGCCAGTCTTCTCTTCACCATATGGAACATTATGTAACAACATTGTAATATTATCAGCACTCTTAAGAACATCTAGCTGCTCATATGATTCATCTCCACGAAGTGTCACAGCAAATCTAGTGCCTATGGAAGAAAAGGGAGTAACTTCTAAATAAAAACAGGCAAAACAACATCTTAAATATAGTACTTGGAAGTAGAAAAAATATCAAAAGTTCAGAAAATAACAAAATCACAATCAAATACAAATTAGTACCTTCTGGCAAGAGCTTGATTGAATCACTTGATAGTTCGTCGAGGGTGACAAGCACAATTGCATGTGGGAGTGGCTTTATTAATTGCTCCGATAAGGGAGTCAACACACCCATACTGATGTCCACTAATCTTTTGAGTGCAAGTCTCTGCACATATATACAAATTGTAACAGATAATCTTACAAAAAAGGAATAGAGTATTAAATACATATGCCTGTCACGTGAGGGGGACAAAGTAATATATGAAACTCACAGCTTGAGCATCTTCAACAGGGGGGAGTTCTCTCAAAAGAATTGAATCTACAGTTGCCAAATCCTGATGTTCATACAAGGAAACAGTCATTTTAAACTAAAGTCCCACTAGAGATGGTCGTCTGCTAGAAGACAGTTATAGAAGATCAGACCTTGAAAGGCATGCCGACCACAAGCTTCGTAGCAAGAGATCTGTAAAGGAGCTCAGGAGCCTGGCAAATAAACTATGTTTTCATCATTACAGAACACACTGATTCAGATAGCAAAATGAATGCATCTTCACTGCAGCTGTTTTGTCGTTCCAACTAACAAAGTTGTAAATGCATGGGAAGTAAAAGAACAGACTGCTAAAAGTCACTCTGGTGCAGATTAGAAAATAACTGAACTAAACTATCTTTGGTGGAGTAACACATGGAAATTATACATACAATCCCCACAAAAGGGCAACAAAGTGCAAGTTACCTTCAGCTGATCAAGTGAAACTGACATCAGAACAGAGCCATCACGATGCAAGACGCCTCTGTAATCTACTGCTTCACCCTGTTGTAAGAGCAAATTGTAAGAAATTTAGTAACATTAGTTTAAAGATCTAGTTAAAGATCTTCTTTTCAACTGACCTCCTTTTGTAAAGGCAACTGACCACTTCTACGCTGGAAATCGAAATAGCGCCTGTGTTTTTCTTCAAATGGGGCCTAAGAACACAGGATAAATGCATTAAGAGTGCTCAAATAATCAGATAAGGCAAAACACTACTATTAGTAACCAACATTACAGTATAGCGACTAAACAAGAGGAAAATGAAACACTAGGGAAAGGAAAAGTGCATTACCACCCCTATTTGAAGGTTTGCAGCCTGAGTTCCGAGATTTGCCAGTCTCCTGCAAGGATCAATTTCTTCCTCTGGTGGTTCTGTGAGGGATACACGGATTGTATCGCCCAGGCCATCCTGTAAGATAACAAAAAGATGATATAGGCCTTACAAGAGCTACCAGTCATATGTGTGGCATGTGTCAAATGATAGCATGGCAAAGTATCAGGATGCAACAGAAGCAACTTATTCAAGCATGGCACTGGAAAGTGAGCAGGCGAATCTTGTCTTATACATCCACATTAGCTCATTGACAAACTATATTTCTTTTTTTCGAGAAAACGGCAGGAGCTCTGCCTTTCAATTAGAAGAAGAGAGTAACCATAAAGTGCATAAAAAGAACAGGGAGTCCGAAACGGCTCCCCCTCTGCGGCTTGGGAATTACTCCCGAATGAAGAAACTATATTTCAGTACTCTAAAACTCCTGTTTTCGCATCAGCTATTCTCATGTAAGAAGGAAACCATCAGCTAATTTAATGTCAGAAGAAAACCAACATTTTCATGTAATTCATCTCAATTACATATAATTGTATGAAAGAAACTCATTTCATACAACAGTAGGAAGTAAAGATGTACTTACCATCAGAAGTGTTCCGATACCAATAGCAGACTTCATCCTCCCATCCTCACCCTCACCAGCTTCAGTAACTCCCAAGTGCAAAGGATAATCCCATCCTAGGTTATACATTTCTGCTACAAGCAAGCGATATGCTTGGACCATGACAACAGGGTTACTTGCTTTCATTGAAAATACAAAGTTATGGAAGTCCAAATTGCGACAGATCCTAGCAAATTCCAAAGCAGACTCGACCTGAAATTAGTATGCAGGGGAAATGTCATGTATCTGTCAAATGATGGTCAAATATATACTCAGAAAGGAGATAATCACCATTCCCCTGGGAGAATCTCCATAGTAGCTCATTATGCGGTCAGAAAGACTACCATGATTTGTTCCAATACGCATGGCTCTTCCATACTGCTTGCACTTCTCAACCAATGGAGAAAAGACCTGAAATGATATCAAAGTGGTTGCTGAAGTAAGATAACGTAGGATATGTTCTACAGACTGACACAGCAGTGAGAAAGTGAATAAATTTGGAACCTTCTCAATATGCTCAAGCTCCTTTTCGTAATCGTCTTCAGTATATTCCAGTTTCTCAAATTGTGCACGGCGATCGGCTGCAAGTATTATTCTCAGGTTTTGCACAACACATGGTTAAGAATATAGCCAACACAAATGAGAGACATCATGGCATCACTCACCGAAATTCCCTGGGTTAACACGAATTTTGTCAAAGCATTCCGCCACTCGTAAAGCAATTGCTGGTGCAAAATGAATATCGGCCACCAAGGGGATGTTGTAACTGTTGGAATACAACAAAAAAATAGGTGAGGAATCATTGATGAAACAGACCGAATATGTGGAGATTTAAAGTCGGCTACTTACTTCTTCTGAACAAGAGTGTTCTTAATCTCAAAGCAGGCATCAGCCTCCTTCTTACCCTGAACGGTTATTCTAACAAAATCAGCCCCTTTATCTGCTATCCTCATAACCTGCAATGGTGCGATTGATATACTGCATCAGTTCAGTATCAGCAAAAGAGAAAAACACCTAAAACAATATGGATTTTCGCAGGCCTGACACCCACAGACAGTAGTGAGAACAACCCCCGTGCATTTCAGATCAGGAGCACACACCTCTGCCACGGTCTTGGCAACATCCTTGGTATCTGAAGTGGTCATAGTCTGAATCCTCAAGGGATGGTCACTGCCCAGTGCCACATTCCCGACCATAACAGTACGGGTTTTTCTTCTCCTTGTCTGATATACAGATTCACAGTACTTCTGCTTGGGAACTAAAGAACAACAAACGGGGAAAAAATCATTCAGATGGTAAACTCCGGAATAAATCTTTTGACATGGATATTCAGTTCAACATGCAAGGACAGCAGAGCATGGGAGTTATACCTAGCAGCGGACTTCCTTCTGAAGCCGGCTCGAGCTCCATAGTATCAGACTCCGTACTTGAGCTCCTCACCACGAGCGTCCTGGCTCTCGAGGAGCCCGTCCCGAGCGCGCCGGGAGCGGAAAGGACCTTGGCGAAGTCGACGCTCCTGCTGAAGCCGATGCCGCCGCCACGGACCCTGACATGGGGGAGCGGAGCTGGCGCCACGCCGGTGGCCATGGCTGTGCCTAAGCTCCAAAGCCTCGCTCACGCAATCCTACGAACACCTGCGGGGCAACCAACGCTGGAGGGTGAGGTGAGGTGAGCAATAAGCTCGTGTTGTGGCTATATAATTGACAGGAAATGAAATGAGGATATTCTTCCGTTGCTATGAGCGCAGGAACAGGACAAGGATGGTCTGTGTTCACCAACACTGAGCGAGTAAACAATTCTTCACACTGAACTGACGATATGATTAAAAAACTGAGTGGGTGATAATATTAGGAGCGGCGATGGAAAATAAGCTACTACTCCGAAGACAAAAAATGGCATTAATCCTTAGAAGCACTCCAAATCCAACGGGGAATCTGCCTATGTTCAATCCGTCCTAGTACGATATTCGAATTCCGAAACAAAGCGAAGCGAATTGAGCTAAGCCTAGCGTGAATTCCACCCAACGGCGATCGGAGATTGAGGAATCGCACAGAGCTACGAGAGATCTCAGAAGATAGGCAACCAACCTCGCAGCTCCTTCTCGCGATGCCCTCCGCCGCCCACCACCTCCTTCCGGACCACGAGTGGAACGGTGGACTGCGAGTGAGTGGGAGTTTGTGAATAGGCAGCAGCGACAGCGAGGAGTGGGGATGGCAGCTCGTGGAACGCGAGTGGTGCACCGGATAGCCTTGTTGCCCGTCAGATCTTTTGCTCGAGAGAGAGGAGTGTGTGCCAAAGAAATGGTTTGCCTCAATTTTCTATTTTTCTATTCATGGGGTATTTATAGGGTAAATACTATTCATACAAATATCTGTCTAGATATTTCCAGCCAGCTTGGCGAACCTATCCACACAGGGACATGTGTCACACCACTACGCACGGGCCACACAGGTGTCCAGGACACCTTTACTTCTAGAACCTCCTAGCAGATTCCAGACCGCCAACACCCGCGCTGACGTGTCCATGAGCAGGAGTCGACAGGCCGACTCCGTCACTCGACACTTTCACGGGTAGGAGTCGAGAGTTCGACTCCACGTACCCGGAAACTACCTCCAGTCAGAACAACCTCCGACTGGGCTACCTACTCGAGTCCTCCTGACTCGAACACTCGGGTTCTCCTGACCCGAAGTCACTCGAGTGACAATCCACTCGAGTCGACTAGGAATACAAGCCTATTCTAACAATCACTCCTAGGCTTGAGTTCCGGCGACACCTCCACCATGCCGATCCTTGAACGCAGCTCCGCCAGGCGGACTCGACCAAGTGGCTTGGTCAGCATGTCTGCGAGTTGGTGTTCGGTGGGCACGAACTCCAGCTCGACTTTCTTCGCCTCCACGCAGTCTCGAATGAAGTGGTACTTCAAGTCGATGTGCTTTGATCGCTCGTGAAAGACGGGATTCTTGGCGAGCGCGATAGCCGACTTGTTGTCGACCTTGAGCACCACGTGCTCAGCTTCGCCGTTGCTGAACTCGGACAGCAACCGAGCCAGCCAGATCCCCTGGCAAGCAGCTGTGGCAGCCGCCACATACTCCGACTCGCAGCTCGACAGAGCCACGACCTTCTGCTTGAGTGACTGCCAGGTCACTGGGCTGCACCCGAGGAAGTACAGGGTGCCCGACGTACTCTTGCGCGAGTCGACGTCGCCCGCCAGGTCGCTGTCGCTGTAGCCGACCAGGCGCGGTGCACCTTTACTCCTCCCATACCTACACCCGAGTCGCTGAGACCCGGCGATGTAGCGTAGGATGTGCCTCACAGCCGCGAGGTGCTCCAGAGTTGGAGCCTCCATGAACCTCGATACGAACCCGACTGCGAAGGTCAGGTCCGGCCTCGTGTGCACCAAGTACCTGAGGCTCCCGACGATGCTCCGATACTCGGTCGCATCTGTCGCGGGTGCCGTGCTGCACTTGGACAGCTTGAAGCGTGGCTCCATGGGTGCGTGGACGGGGTTGCACCCGCCCATCCCCGCCTTCTCGAGCAGCTTCTGGGCATAGGCACCCTGCGAGATATCGATCCCGCTGGGTCCTTGTCGAACCTCGATGCCAAGGTAGTAGCTTAGCAACCCGAGATCGGACATCTGGAATAGGCTCTGCATCTCCAGCTTGAATCTGTCGATGTCGCTGGAATCCGAGCCTGTGATCACCAAGTCGTCGACGTAGACACCGACTAAGAGCCGGCTCGGAGTCGCTCCTCGCGCGTACATGCCATGCTCCGACTCGCATCTTGCGAAGCCGAGCTTGACGAGGCATGCATCGAGCTTGGTGTTCCATGCCCTTGGCGCCTGCTTGAGGCCGTAGAGCGCCTTGCTGAGTCGAAGCACCAGGTGCTCCTTCCCCTTTGCAGCGAAGCCGGTTGGCTGCTGCACATACACCTCTTCCTCCAACTCGCCGTTGAGGAAGGCTGACTTGACGTCCATGTGGTGGACGTCCCACCCCGCACTCGCCGCCACGGCTAGCAGTAGCCTGACGGACTCGAGACGGGCCACGGGTGCGAAAACCTCGTCGTAGTCGACCCCGTGCCGCTGCACGTAGCCCTTCGCCACCAGGCGAGCCTTGTGCTTAAGGACTGCGCCATGCGCATCCTTCTTCACCTTGTACACCCACTTCAGGCCGATCGCGCGGTGACCTGGTGGTAAGGTGGCCAGCCTCCAAGTCGAATTGGACTCGATGGCCTCCAGCTCCTCTTGCATCGCCTGCCTCCAGCTGGCATGCACCTTCGCCTCATCGAACGAGCCTGGCTCTTCGGAGGCGAGATAGTGGAGCTCCTCGTCCGGCTCAAGGGCCGAACCCACTTCGAGCACGTTCTGCAGAGTGCGGAACCGGTGGTCGAAGCTCATGTTCTTTCCATCGAGCATACCTGAGTACCTCGAGGGTGGCGTGACGAACTCGACGCCTGAGACAGCCGGAGTCGAAATCTCGGCTGTCGGGTGCTCCGGTGTTGTTGGAGAACCAGCTGGGGATGCACTCCCCACTCCAGGAGTTGGCGAGTCTGGAGTCGGCGAGTCGGGTGCTGGACCCGCACTCCCGTCACTCGAAGTTGGTTGCGGCTCGAACACCATGTGCTCGACTGCGAAGGTGTCGACTCCGAAGGTGTTCACCGGAGTGTCCGGCGAACTCCAGTCCCAGCTCGCGTTCTCGTCGAACACGGCATCTCGCGTGATGGTCACGCGGTTAGTCACCGGGTCATAGGCCCGATAACCCTTCGTCCCAGGTTGGTACCCGACGAAGATCATCGGCCTGCTCCGGTCGTCGAGCTTCTTCAGCCCGGGGCGCGTCTCTCTGACATGCACCACGCACCCGAACGTGCGCATGAAGCTCACATTCGGCTTGCGGCCATGCCAGGACTCGAACGGCGTCATGCCGTCCACGCTCTTGGTTGGCGACCTGTTCAAGATGAACACGGCCGTCGTCACTGCCTCACCCCAGAATTCTCCGGGTACCTTCTTGGCCTTCAGCAGACTGCGGGCCATGCCCACAATCGTCTGGTTGCGTCGCTCCACGACGCCATTCTGCTGCGGGGAGTACGGAGCCGTCAGGTGACGCTCCATCCCGAGCTCAGCGCAGTATGCTGTGAAGGACCCGGAGGTGAACTCGCCTCCGCGATCCGTGCGCAGCGTGCGCAGCTTGCAGCCTGTTTCTGCTTCGGCTCCCGCCTGGAGTCGAATGATGCGGCTGCGGCCTCGTCCTTCGTCGAGAGAAGGGCGAGCCACATGTACCGCGACAGGTCGTCCACCAGTAGGAGGAAGTACCTCTTCCCACTCGGTGTGGCCGGGGTGATCGGCCCGCAGAGGTCGCCATGGACCAACTCGAGTCGCTCCTTCGCCCGGAACTTCGCTTGCTTTGCGAATGGGGCTCGCCTCTGCTTCCCTGCTAGGCAGGCGTCGCAGAGCTGGTTCACGTGCTCCACCAGAGGGAGGCCACGCACCATCTCGCCCTTCGCCAGTCGGCGCAAGCTGTCGAAGTTGAGGTGCCCGAACCGCGCATGCCAAGTCCACGCCGGGTCGTCGCCAGTGCCCACGACTAGGCACACTGGCTGCGCGACTCGCGCGTGCAGCTTGTACATCCGGTTCGGCTCTCGCCTGACCTTGATCAGGAGCTGCCGCTCCCTATCACGCACTCGAAGGATCCCATCCTCGATCAGCACCTGGCAGCCGTTCTCGTCGAACTGGCCCAGGCTGATGATCTGCGTGTTCAGCCGGGGTATGTAGTACACCCCGGTGACGGCCCGATGCTCGCCTGACTTGCAGACGAAGAGCACCGTCCCTTGCCCGCAGATTTCGACTCGCGAGCCATCACCGAACTTTACAGTTCCAATGATGCTTGTGTCGAGTTCCGCGAACGCGGCGCGGTCACCAGTCATGTGATTGGTGGCGCCCGAGTCGAGGTACCAGACGCCCTTCTTGGCGTCCCCCTCTTGCGCCAGGTTCACCTGCGCCTTCTCCTCTAGCATGAGGAGGACCGGCTCCTTGCGAGTCGGGTCAGCCAGCTCCTTGCGAGCTGGCGCAGTCGAGTGCTCTCCACTCGACGAGGTGTCGAGTCCTTGCGACCCGACACTCCCGGCTGCTGGAGCCGGGTGGCCAACTCCTCCCGAGTTGCCATGGTCAGCTCCTCCTGAGCCAACGCAGTCGAGTGCTCTCCACTCGACGAAGTTATCGGGTGCTCTCCACCCGACGAGGCTGTCGAGTCCTCCTGACTCGACACTCCCGATCCTTGCGACCCGAGACGGCCGACTCCTCTCGAGTCGCCGAGCCCAGCTCCTCCCGAGCTGGGGCAGTCGAGTGCTTGCCACTCGACGATCCTGCCGAGTCCTCCTGACTCGACGATGCTGTCGACTCCTCCTGAGTCGACATGTCCCACTCCGCGATCCACTGGATCGGCGCGAGTTCCTTCGGAGGAGTCGACGATCCCTCCGACTCTGCCACCGGTCGAGTCGCTGACTCTGCCACCGGTCGAGACAAGGGTGCCGCCTCCGAGGTGCTCGACTCCGCCTGGCGAGTCGAAGCAGGGAGCTGTGGGGCAGTCGCGATGGTGCAGGTCTCCATCATGAGGAGTGCGCTGTCATCCTCATCGTCTCCGCCACGGACGAGGTGTGCTTCCGCCCTCTGCGCGCACGAGGTGTGCTTCCTCGCGCTTCTTCTTGCGGCAGTCCCGCACCCAATGGCCGGCGACTCCGCAGTACCTGCACGTGTCTTTCGACGTGCCAGGGTTCCCAGCTCCACGAGCTGAGTTGCCTCTACCGCGACCGCGCGGCTTGCCGCCGCCGCGTCCGGTATGGCTGGAGGATCCACCTCCATCCTGCAGGCGCATCCGAGAGAACCACTCCTCCTCCGTGAGGAGTAGTTTCCCAGCCTGCTTGGCCTCCGGCTTCTCCGCCTCATGTCGCTCCTCAGCCGTTTTGAGGCGGCCGATGAGCTCCTCCATGGGGAGCTTGTCGAGGTCGAGCAGAGTCTCGATTGAGCATGCCATCTGCGAGAACCTCGTGGGAACGACCGAGAGAAACTTACGGATTGTGTCTGGCTCGGTGATGGTGACGCCGAGCACCCCAAGCTGCGACACGAGTGACGACATCCGCATGGCGAAGTCGTCGATGTTCTCGCCGTCGCCGAACTTGATGGCCTCGTACTGCTTCTTGAGCGCAGTCGCCTTCGCCTCCCGGACACGGGTATCTCCGACCCGCATCGTCTTGATCGCCTCCCACGCCTCCTTGGCCGTCTTCTTCGACGCCAGTGTGGAGATCATCTCCGGCGGAACGGCGAGCAGCACGTACTCGAGTGCTGCCCGGTCCGTCTCGCGCTCCTCCGTGCCTCGTGCACGGCGGACCAAACACGGCGTGCCTCAAGCTTCACTTGCATGAGCAGCGCCCAGTCCGCGTAGTTTGACCGCGTGAGCAGCGGCCATGAACTACCGGCCTCCCGCACAACACGCTGGACTGCCAGCGTGCTCGCGGCCTCCTTCACCTCCGCCGGTAAGAGCGCCTTCCGTCGCCCATCTCCGGTGAGATCTCTCAAGAACTCAGGCTCTGATACCAACTGTTGCCCGTGAGATCTTTTGCTCGAGAGAGAGAGGGGAGTGTGTGCCAAAGAAATGGTTTGCCTCAATTTTCATTTTTCTATTCATGGGGTATTTATAGGGTAAACACTATTCCTACAAATATCTGGCTAGATATTTCCAGCCAGCTTGGCGAACCTATCCACACAGGGACATGTGTCACACCACTACGCGCGGGCCACACAGGTGTCCAGGACACCTGTGCTTCTAGAACCTCCTAGCAGATTCCAGACCGCCAACACCCGCGCTGACATGTCCACGAGCAGGAGTCGACAGGCCGACTCCGTCACTCGACACTTCCACGGGTAGGAGTCGAGAGTTCGACTCCACGTACCCGGAAACTACCTCCAGTCAGAACAACCTCCGACTGGGCTACCTACTCGAGTCCTCCTGACTCGAACACTCGGGTTCTCCTGACCCGAAGTCACTCGAGTGACAATCCACTCGAGTCGACTAGGAATACAAGCCTATTCTAACAAGCCTTGCTTTTATCGCTAAGCTCGCCGAGGCGCCGAGAGGCCGATCCGTGGACCGGTGCGTCGGGGTGCGTCGCTTCAGCGTTGGTGCTCGTGGACTCGGTGCACGAAGAGGTATATTTCGCCAGAGGTGGACGTGGATGGGGCTGGAACTGGAGGTGTGTAAGTGGAGTTCCGGGCGATCCTCGCCATGATTTCATCGTGTCCGTCGTTTTCCAGTGCGCCTCCGCCTTCTACCTTTTGATGATCGATTTTCGGATTATTTACTGCCGTGCTCTGCATTGTGTCTGTCACCTGTTTTCTCCCTTGTTTCTGTTTATTTACAGAAAGTATATGCACCAGAAAAAATTATGTGATTGCCGTTGTTGCTACGGAGGAGAACGTTCGTGAATACTGCTGCAAGCTGCGCCATCTTTCGAGTTCCAACTAAGAATCTCTAGCAGATACCCGATACCGGCCCGGAAAATTCCGACCGATATAGGATTGGACCGTTTTTACGGGTCGAACAGGTACTGCATACCGGCCCGGCTTAGAAAAATTTATCCAGAGATCCGGATAAGTGGCGCCTCCGACACTATATATCAACGATACCAAAGGGCATTTAGGGTTCGCCCCCACGGATACCTCCACTGCGATTTCGCCGCATCTAGGGTTACTTTACTCCGCCGAGAAATTAGTTATAGTCGGCACCAGATTTCGCCGACGCTAGGTTAGATCGATGGTGGGCTCCACCATGCGCGACGGTGGCGGGCGCGACGGAGGCCGTGCGCCACCGTGCGAGGACACTGAGTGATGTCGCCGTCGCTCGGAGGGAGCGGCCAAGCGTGGCCGCCTTGAGGGCGCATGTGGGCTGGTCTGCTCACTCAAGGCATCTACGAGGAGGAGGTAGCGCCACCGCGCCCCCGCTCGCACGACGCGGAGGCGGGTAGCACCCGCGGTGAGATTGAGGTGTTGGACGAGAAGCCGGAGGAGGACGTGGTGGTCTCCGTCGGCGGCGGGCGAACCAGGTCGTGCAGTTGGGTCATGCACTCATGCTCCTCGGCCACATGACGCCAGCCTTGAAGCGGGCCGCCGCCGCCGCCGAGCTCAAGGCCGCTATGAAAGTGGTAGAGGAAGGCGCAGAAGGTGCTCCGACCCACATCGAACCCACGGTGGACGAGCACGAACTCACGTGGGCGCTGCGCAGGTCGACGATGAAGCAGTACCTCGGCTTCGAGTAGATCGCCGGGTGAAGAAGAAGGAGAAGAACAAGAACAACAACAACAAGAAGAAGAAGACCTATCTAGTTTATTTTCCGTTTTTAGTTCTATCTATATGTAAATAGCTCGGTGTGTGATGACCTTGTGTAATGAATCTGGCTCGAACTCGTTTGTTTGAATTTCCAGTAGGATTATGGTGGATCTGTTCTGTCCGGTCTCTCTTCATACCGGAAACTAATTTTCCAGGTAATCTGAAACTGGTTTTCCAGTGTGAGATTATGCAGGATCTGCTAAAAATGCTCTTATTCCCGTCTTGGCTAGTGATGTAAATGGACACACTAATGACGGCACATAAATATAATTGCACGTAATTCGGTCAACAGTTCAAAATGTTTTTTTGTTTCCTGTAAAAATGAACTACGAACGCATTTATACGGGATTATGTAGCGTCATTAATGTGTCTATTTACACCCCTAGTCTTGGCATCACTGAATCCTGGGTACGACTTCGGATGTACTCACTCCGTTCCAAATTATCTGACTTGGGTTTATCTAAATATGGATATCTAGACACTAAATAAGTATAGATACATCCGTATTTGGATAAAACCAAGTCAAGTAATTTGAAACGGAGAGAGTACATATACTGTCCTTTCGTTTAGTCAGAACGACTGTACCAGAACCCTGATTGTACCACGGACAAGGAGAGATACAAGCCCGTCGTAATTGTCAAGCCGCATGTTCAACAAGTTCAAAGCGAAGAGATGAGAGAACGTGCGTGCGCTGATTCGCCTGTTTCCCCACGTGGAGATCAGCATGTATTCACGTTAAACAGAACATGGAACACGTTTCAGTTGTGTTGGACCAAGGGGAGACGAACTTAGCACACGTGTCTGGCACTTGCGACTTCTTGTCCATGACCATGAGCTCTCTGAGTACTCTTGCGTCATGACTCAACCAAAATTCCAATTTCAGTTGGTGTTGTCTGTGGGCGAGTCGACGGTACGGTATGCCAAGAGTGAAAACCCATAAAACTGCTGCAGCGCGACGGTGGGAGCTTCGCGGACTTGTCTGGGTCCGGCCGGACCTATGGTGTCGGTCAAGAGGGTAGCGGCGGCGTGGCCTACGTGCAGCAGCGTGGTGGCGGGGACTTTACGGGTCCTCATGGGATCCGGCCGGGCCTGTCCGGCCTGGTGTGTCCTTGCTACCGCGTCCGGTCGGCACCCGCAGTTGGCGGTGGAGGACGTCCTCCAGGTAGCCGTGCTGCTGCCACCCTCCGGCTCCAATGGTCTGGTGTGCTTTTGCTGTCGGGTCCGGTCGCTACCGCCTTTGGCGGTGGAGGTTGTTCCCTCCCGCGTGGCTGTGGTACCGCCACCCATTGTCTACGGTTGTCTCGTCTCAGTCTGGCCTTGCAGTGTTCGCCATGGTGAGACGGCGTTGGTGACTTCAAGATCGTGGTGGCGTCTGTTGGTGGGCGGCAAGATTTGGTGGAGCGCTACGGATAGTCCGGGATGTGGTTTTTTGGGGGTCGGGAGAAATCCCTGTCGTTTTGACACCGACGCGGTGACGCTTGAGAGTGTCGCCCTTCCTTCTTGAAGGGCGTCGGGTGTACCCCTTCCCCACTCCTCGGAGCGTACCGGGGGAAACCCTAGGACATGTCCGGGCAGCAGTGTCGTCGTCGTCGCTTTCCTTCTTGGAGGTGCTGTTTGGTACGCGGCGATTCAGAGCGCTAGTATCGTGGTGGGACTACGCCGGAGAGGACGCAGCGGTTGCGAGTCACTTTCGTTTTTGTTGATCCGCCGATGTTGGCCTTGTTTCTTTTCTTGTTCTCTTTCTTTTCTCTTGGGCATGAGTGTGCTGTTTTGCCCCAGCGGTGGTCTCAAAGCTTGTATCGGGTCGGTCGTTGCTATATTAATATAGCGGGGCGAAAGCCTATTTCTTCGAAAACCCATAAAACTGACATTTTTCAAGACTTCAACATAAAATGAACCGGATTCAAAACTATTTTCATGACGTGACCTTTTGTGGTGTCCGCATCTCGGGCGTTATGCTAGATAACATACGTCTAGGTTAAAACGCCATGCCACCCAGTTGACAACGCCACGCCCACGCAGGGAGGCCCGCGTTGTGTAAGTATGACGGCTTGTACTGGGTCGCCATACTTACTACTATGTCATCAGGTTTAGCTGTTGGAGTCACACCGGTCGATCCCTACTCTATTTTCTCTCAAATCTCTCCAAATCGGAGGGGTTTCTCATGGATTTTGACTCCTCGCCATCCCACAAGTTAATCTCCTCTGCTTCCCTCGTTTTGTCCAATTAGAAATTTGACATTTTGTTGTATTGTTCTTTTTTAACACTGTAAATTGGAGTTGGGATAAAACCTTTGGTTTGTTGTTGTTCTTTGACCATAGGTGATCAGTATGATGGTTACCAAGGTTTAGGGTTTGCCTACTAGGATTAAGGATTTGATAGGTTTAATTAGGCCTAAAGTTTATATGTTAGGTTAGGGTTGTTGGAAATTTGGTATGGCTTGTTCTGAATTTCATGCCATTATCGCAATATTTTCTCCCCCGTCCAATATACTCTCAGGTACTTCATCACCTTTTCTAACTAGGATGAGCTAAGTGAGGCTGTGAATAAAGTTTCACAAGCCATATTGTGTAGTTCATGATACTTATTTATATACTCATACCATACATAAGTATTTTGCACTCTTGAAAGAGTCGTATGCTAGTTTGGCTTACATTGTCCATATGGGTTCACACAAAATTTTGAAATTTCACGCACGCCAAGTTCTTTCAGGAAGCAAAATATATGTGTGCATGGAATATCACACAACCTCACCTCTTACTTATCAAAGTTCTTACAAGTTTACATCAGATCGTGGTTCTCTCGGTTGTGTTAGAGCGACTGAAAGACTACAAGAAAGGGTTTGTGGTGAAACCACACTACAAGAAATGTGTTCGTTTGTGGCCTTATCATAGTAACCATGGGCCAACTTGTAATAAATTTGTGACGATTTTGTACCAGATGGTTGTAAGCCGTTCGGGGGTGTCAAAAGCCTATAAAATTACGAAAATTTGAGTAAAAAAGGTCAAAATTTATAAGATGAAATTGTCATAACCTGAGCTGGGAGGTTTACGTCCTTGTTTTTAAGCGATTGCGAACAATTTAGATGGTCGTAATTTTTACAACATTATTATAACAATTTCGCCCCCACGAACCTGCCTTGTGGGGCGTACATTTTCCCCGCAAAGAATACATAATAAAATCATGAGCCAGGTGGATTTGAAACTACAACCTCGTGCACACCCCCCGTGAGCACCTCACCACCAAACCATCGGCGGTCATGTGATTACTAGACGTATTTTAGTATGTAGATTCACTCATTTTCCTCCGTATGTAGTCCATATTGTATTTATCCAGCCCATTCACGCGGAGAGAGACGTGCAGCCCGTTGAACACGAGGGAGGCCGAAGTTGACCAGGAAGTATTTTGGCCAAATGCCGGTTTGGAAAAGAACTTGTTTTTTTTAGAAATAAAAAATGAGTAATTTCACCATACATTTTGCATACGATCTCGGATTGAGATATGAGATTCAAAACAAAATGATACGAGGCGAAGGTTTTACAATTTTTTGTTTTTTTCTTATGGTGTTTTCAAAATGTGAAATTGTCAGCATGACCGTCGTAGATAGGGGTGGAATCTTGCAAAACTCTAAGTGGATCTCTATTGAAATGACTACTTATGTAACTAAAAATGATTTTTGAAAATAATAATGAGAAAATTATGTAGCACCTGTAGTTCAAACTTGACCCGCTTCCTTCTAGATCGCCACAAATCCGTTTAAATTACCGAATATATCTACAAAGCTCGGAAAGTCATACAGTTGAGAATCATCCATAATATAGTCTAATGTAAGTGAAAAATGGAGTGGTGCCATTTTTCACAATATTTTTGATAGTTGCTTAAAAAACCCGTTTCTCTCACCTAGAAAATGAAAAAAGACTTTTTTTTTGCAAATATATTGGAATCTCCCTTTGTCAACAATGTTTGCCATCCCAAGATGCACCCATGTGCACAATATGACACATTATCACAAACTATGTCATGGTTATGGCAATGACCTTGGTCGTTTGGCTTGAAACTTATGATTTTCGTATTTGTTAGCTCATTTCTGAGAACACCTTTTAAAAATAATTGTCATATTTCAAGTTTGTTATTTTTCCGGATAACTAGGTCACATATAATGACAGAACGCAAAGTTTTTTTTTGAATTTCTTACTATGATTCAAAATGTGATCACAATTGTCGTCGTGAATGCTCGTAGATAGAGGTTGAATCTTGAAAAACTCTCGGTGGATCTCTATTGACATGACTACTTTTGTAACTAGAAATGATTTTTGAAAAAAAAACAAATGAGAAAACTATGTAGCACCTGTAGTTCAATTTGAACCCTTACTTTCTAAATCGAAAGAAAGCCGTTTAAATTGCCAAAAAAACCTAGAAAGCTGAGAAAGTCATACCAGTTGGGAATCATCCATAAAATGTGGTCTAATTTGAGTGAAAATTGGATTGGTGCCATTTTGCACATTTTTTAGTTTTTTTTTTTTGTTGAGGTTTTGCACTTTTTTTAGTTGCAGAGTCCTAGAAAAGAAAAGGGCCAAATTATAAATGTTAGCCCATTAAATCGACCATAAATTACAGGTTAAAAACATAATGGGCTGAATTTTTGGGCTTGAACTGAGCTGATTCTGTTCTATGACCAATTTGTTTGGTCATAATTTTGTCACGCCAACTTCGCCACTTAAAAAAATCAAAAAACATTTCTCATAAAATAGAATTTCCGGTTGAATTTTCAATCAGAATTGTCTTTTATCACCCAGCCGATCCAAACCAGTGCATGTTGCATCACACCAATCCAACCACACGGTGACACCTGATCATGTTCTACAAAAACATCGTGCACGACCGTCACCAATCCAACCAGCGGGCATTGTCAGTGTTGTGACGTATCCAAGACCGGGGCCATCTCAGTCTGGTCAGCATACGTGCATGCCCGCTGCGAGAAGGGCAACTAAACAATCAATGCACCGTATGCTCTGGTAAACCCCTTCTTAGCTTTCTATAAAAATTGGGCTGAAAATCCGGACACGGCGATTTGATCTAGAAAAAAAATTCCTAATGTCAAAAAATTCGAAAAAAAATATTTGCATGTAGTCCAACATATTTGCACTAAGCACAAAAATTGGCATGGTGAATTTTTTTTTTTTGCAACCTGTGCAAAAAAGACAAATTCGGACATACCGAAAAGTATATGTGCGTGTCCGAAATTTGTCTTTTTTGTACAGGTTGCAAAAAAAGTTTTTTCACCATGCCAATTTTTGTGCTAACACATCACGCTGTAATTTGCATCCGGATTTTTTTCCGGATTTTTTTGACATTCTGAAAAAAATTAAAAATAAAATACATAGTGGGTGCATCTAGACCCATGCACCGTTATGAATATCCGCTGAAAATCCTCCTTTCTAAAAAAGACATCGACTGTGTGTTTAATCGGTGCCCAGACTAGCGCGCTATGCATGCCAACTAATTTGGCCATACCCAGCGTTTTGGTTATTGCCTTCATTATTTGCTGCACCAAAAAAATTAGGGTGCCAAAGAGGCAAAGAATATCTTGCTATTCACTCCACAGATCTCAGACACATAGTTCGGCCTTCGTTTCATTTGCCACATATACCCGCCTTGATCCGGGCGCAACAAAGCGTACGAATATCAACTCCCAAGTCCCAACACTTAGGGCATCTCCAGCCGTTCGGCCCCCCAGGCCGAAAAACGGCGCCTTTTTGGACGGCCTGGGAGAGCGCCGGCGCAATTCGATGCCCTGGGTTCGGCGTTTTCCCAGTCGCCGAACCCAGGACGCCCCCAGCCGGCCAATTTTCGGCCAAGTTTTCAACATACAAATCAACACTTTCGGCCAAGTTTCGGCCAACTTTCGGCATACAAATCAACACACAAATAGTTCAACATACAAATCCACGCCGCGAAAAGTTCAACATACAAATCAATAGACAAATAGTTCAACAATGCAGTCGATGCTTCCAAGCATCCCTGGGAAGCCTCTTGCTTCATTGGTGGCCAGGATCCGTGCAGTGTCATCCGCATTGGGCGATCGCAAGTATTTTGGCCCAAACACTGCCACCACTGCCCTGCAGTACCTGTTCAAGCTTTCAATGGCGCAAGACTCGGACATGCGCAGATAGTCATCCTGAGCGTCAGCGGGAGCACCATATGCAAGCAATCTCATCGTCACCATGAACTTCTGAATTGAGGTAAACCCTACCGTGCCGGTGCAATCCGTCTTCAGCTTGAAGTAGGTGTCGAACTCCCGGATGGCATGCATGATGTCGAGGAAGAGTTGCCGTTTCATCCTGAAACGGCGCCGGAACACAGCCTCGTCCTGCGTGGGGTTCTCGGCGAAGTAGTCGGAGTAGAGGATGCAATAGCCTTCGTAGTGCTGCCTCGGCTTGCTCTTGCGGCGGCCGGGCTTTGAGCCACCACGCCGCGGCTTCATCGCCTTGTCGAGCAGGCCGGCAAGGCAGGCGAGGACGAGCAGGTGCTCTTCATCGTCGATGTCGGCCTGGGCTTCCTCGTCGAGCAGTTCGGCGAGCAGCTCCTCGTCGTCGGAGTCCATGGCTCGGCCGGCCAAATCGCCGAACACCAAGTAGGCAAGGTGGAGGCGAGCCTTTCCCGAGGGCCTTCTTTGCGGCGAGACGACGGCGGGGGGAGGAGGGGCGGCCGGCGGCGGAGGATTGGGCGAGATGGCGGCTTCCTAGCTAGTTGTATGCGGCGGAGGTGAGGAGGGGTGGTACCGGCGGCGACATCGCGGCGACGCGAGAGATGGGGAAAGAACACGGCGTGGGGGTGGGATATGCGCTATCACGCCGACAGCGCTGGCCCACGCGCGCTTTTCTCCCCCCAAGCCGAACCCGGTGGGCTGGGTTTGACCTGGGAACGCCGGCGCTAGTTTCCGCCGATCCAGCGCTTTTTGGGCTCCTGGGGGGCCGACTGGGCGAAAAACGGCGCTCCCAGGTCAAAACGGCGCTAAAATCGGCCCTGGGGGGGGGCGCTGGGGGGACGGCTGGAGATGCCCTTACCTCTGCCGCACAAGGACATGGCTCTTGTTCTAGGACGCCGCCTACTCATGGCATTGCTCATCGCGGGCGCCTGCGCTGCAACGCCGCCGCTGCGGCAGATCTCGCCGTCGGAGGCGACGGTGCACGGCATTACAGCCATCTACAACTTCGGGGACTCCATATCGGACTCGGGGAATCTCCTCCGAGAAGGCGACACCGGGTTGCTGAACTACACCACGAGTCTTCCTTACGGCATCACCATCGGCCACCCCACCGGCCGTTGCTCCGACGGCTATCTCATGATCGACTTCCTTGGTATATATCGATCGACCTGTTCTTCCTTAAAAAACTACATTCATGATGCATGCATATTCTGTGGGAGAGTATGTTTGTGTTTTCTATTACACGACTCAGCATTTTGTTGTGCAGCGAAAGATCTTGGCCTCCCGCTGCTCAACCCATACCTCGACCGAAGGGCGGATTTCACGCGCTGCGTCAACTTCGCTGTCGGCGGAGCCACCGCTCTCAGCACATCGACTCTCGCCAGGAGGGGAATTACCATACCCCACACCAATAGCTCCCTTCAAGTCCAGCTCAGATGGTTCAAGGAGTTCATGAGGTCCACCACTACCGGCCATCGAGGTTACTCTCCCCTTCGCAGTATCTTTTGGCTAATTAACTTACCGCTAGAACACGAATTTAAGCTGATATAAAAATCAACTTTGTATTAAATTGAAGCGACTCGTCCTTGTTTTATGTGTGCCTTTTTTGGATTTTGAGATACCTTGCCACATTATGAAATGTGGTTATTTGTATGTGTGCTTTGGGCCGCAGAGATACATAAAAAACTAGCGAGGTCACTGGTTCTGCTGGGGGAGATTGGTGGAAATGACTACAACTACGCCTTCATACAGCCCCGGCCGACTAACGGTCGATATGATCCGATCAGCAATGCCACCCGGAAGGCGGAAAGCATGGCATTTGCTCTCTCACTTGTACCTGAAGTTGTGCGATCCATAACAAACGCAGCCAAGGTATGTCAAGTTACGCTGCAGTACTAAATTACTCCATGTGAAGTCGTTTTTCAGTTTTGGAACGATTTCACATCCAAATCTTCTTCACATAAAAGCAACATCCGATCCTGCATGTCGTCACAGGAGGTGCTTGACATGGGCGCCACAAGAATGGTGATCCCCGGTAACTTTCCCATCGGGTGCATGCCGAGCTACCTGAGCTCGGCGGACTCGACGACCACCGCGTCATCCTACGACGGCAACGGCTGCCTCATCTCCTTCAACCTCTTGTCCCGCGTGCACAACGCGTGCCTGCAGCGCGCCATCGGGGAGCTGCGGCGGTCGCACCCGCACGCGACGGTGGCCTACGCGGACTACTACGCCACCTACCTCAAGATCCTCGGCGACGCGCCGCGGCTCGGCTTCGAGGGCGGCGCGGCACCGCGGAGGGCGTGCTGCGGCGCGGGCGGCGCGTATAACTTCGTGAGCGGGAGACTGTGCGGCGCGCCGGGGACGACGGTGTGCGCCGACCCGAGCGGGCGTGTCAGCTGGGACGGCATCCACATGACGCAGCACGCTTACAGCGTCATGACCGAGCTGCTCTACCGCGGAGGGTTCGCGTGCCCGGTTCCAGTGGAGCTCCCGCGCCAGAAGGATTGCCCGCCCCACCAGTGAGCTGTTGATTCAGAGCTTCTTCTGAATTTCTCTGATGGAAACATGTCGTTCAGCGACGTCCTGCGATGAAGTAATGGTCTATTGAGTTGGTAACCATTATTACTATGCTACAACAACAACAACAGCAGCAGCAGCGGTTTTCGAGACCAAAACATATGACCGCGAGATGAACCTTTCTCAAGGAATAAACACCTCCCAGACCAAAACGTATGACGGCGGAAGTAGTTGTTGATGTTTATAATTGTTTCTATAAACTTGATCATTCCGAAATTTCGTGGCTTCCAGTTCTAATTTTTTGGGCCAAGTATTGTCGGAGTGAAATGCACCTATGGTCCCGGAAGTCATCGGCTATGTCCAAAACGAAGCTCAAACTTAGAATTTGCCCTAATACAGTCCTTCAAGTTGCTCCCGATGTCCACATACGGTCCTGATTTCGAATCCCTGTCGTACAGTGCTGACGTCAATAAAACGGCCCACATGGAGCACCTGTAGGAAATATGTGTCCTGCAACTTTATTCAAATTGCTTGATTATTAATATTCGGAAAACCTCATATGGAATCATACGTGTATGTGCACATGGAATTGCTGTTGTTATTGTTGGCATGGTATTATATATACTTGCTGGAACGTACTTAGCGCATTGTCATGCCTAAGGAAGCTGGTCGGTTATCAATGGAATACAGTATAATGTATGTATATTGAAAAGACTACCCGGGTACGTTGGTAACTGGAAGGAACTAGGTCATGGTTAGATTACAGCCCTAATGTCGACCTGCATGATTAGTGGAAATTAAACATGATCATGGCGCATTGCTCACAAGTACGTGTTCCGGGACTTACGGTTAGAATCATTTATACAGATAAACTATATCGTGGTTGGTAGTTTAATCTGGACTCTATCCGGAAACTAGTTTAAACTAGGAATCTTATTAGTGCAACAGATGGACTCTCTGGAAATAGCACTATATAAGAAGGTCCCTACCCCCTAGCCTCATATATGCGAATTGTGAGCGGCACCACGGAAAAGCGCAGAGAAATAGGGGGTAGACCACAAATCTATTTTCTTCTACAATGGTATCAGAGCGCACGGTTTAGAGTTAACGGTGATTAACTGGAATCGAGTACGGTTAGTTTCATCGTCGACTCTGTTTCCGATCTGAGGTCGAATCCGCTGCACGCCTCTACTTCCTGTCCGCTGCGTACAGAAAGCCCATCAACCAATCTCGCCGAGAGGAAGCCCATCATCTCGTCGAGAGGAAATCACCGTCCCGATCGATCTCGAATCGATCGACTCCCAACTCGCCGCCACTCCAGTCCGCCGCCAGCCCGCCGCTCGCCGTTGCAGTGCGCCGCTGGTCCGCGTCGCTGCTCCCCGCTGAAGTAAGATGAGCTGCACCCTCGTCAATATTGTGGTCTCCCGTCTCCAACAAGCTAGTTGCTTGGAATCTGAAGGTCCAAGTATCGTTTTGCTGCTACTGTTTTGAGATCGTACAAACTGGATGGAACAAACTTTACTATTTGGAACAGGAAGCTCATGTTCCTGTTAACTGCTGAAAGTATTGATTACATTATTGGGAAGCCTGAACCTAAGAAACCAGCCAAAGACGCTGATGATGATGCAAAGGAAAATTATGAGGAAGAGATGGCAGAGTGGACAAAGGACAATAAGAAGGCTAGAATATTTATACTTGGTTCGATGTCTGATTCTTTGGCTAGTGAATATGAATATGAGGAAACTGCATATAAAATTATGAGCAGATTGGAGGAGAATTTTGGAGAAATTTCTTTGGTACGAGTGCTCAGTTTGGTCAACAGAGTTTTGAATACAAAGATGACAGAAGGTGGATCTGTTAATGAACACTTAAACAAGTTGTGCGTGTTGAATGAGGAATTGAGAATTGATGGCTATCCTTTCTCTGAAGAAGTACAAGTTATGATTGCACTCAACTCACTGCCGCACACTTGGGAACAATTCAAGATGTCCTTCTGCCACTCGGAGAGCGTAATAAACATGCGCAATTTGAGGTATCATCTGCACATGGAAGAAGATAGGAAGTCTTCACAAGGGAAGGATAAACACTCACATCATCAAGTGTTACACCTTGGTGAAGAAAGGAGGCAATGGCAGAAAAAGCGTCAAGATGGTGATCTAAGGGACAAAATCAACAAGAAGAGGGGCTGGGATGATCATGCTACTAGGGGAACAAACTCTGATTTAGGAAAGAGGTATTTCAAGTGTCACGGTTGTGGAGAACCTGGGCATTTTCGTAAAGATTGCCCAAAGAAGAGGAAGACATACAAGCCAAGTGAAAGGCCAAGGAAGCAACATCATGAGGACAAGCGTCATGATGGGAAGAAGGACAATTCTCCCCTTGATGCTTTTGCAGTTGTTCCTAGATAAATAAATCTAGTTTCTTTCAAAATAGGCGTTAAAGAGATGAAACCAGCACTATTTCTTGCAATATGGCGTACTCTGATCTTCCTTTATCTTTTTGGGGAGAGGCTCTACATACTGTTGTTTACTTGCTTAATCATTCGCCTTCTAAATCTGTTAGCTCAACTCCTTATGAATTATGGAAAGGGAGGAAACCTACATTGTTGCAGTTAGCAGTGTGGGGTTGTAATGCACAGATTAGAGTTCCTAGCCAATTGAGAACTAAACTGGAACCTAAGAGTTTTCCAGGAATATTTATTGGCTATGCTGCTGGTTCAAAGGTTATAGATTTTATGATCCAGAAAAGAAAAAGTTAATTGAAAGTAGAGATGTTGTATTTTTGGATCAGGATACGCCTCGTCGTGCTAAACGGGCGAGAGTGGAATTGTTAGCAGACCAGTGGGTACCAGTGAATTAAATGCTGAAATTGATTCTAATAATCAGGAAAATCCATCTACCAATGAAGTTAATGTACACACTCCTTCGACTAGTTTACCTAGGAGAAGTGGGAGGAATGTTGATGCACCATCATACCTTGATGATTATTATGTTTTTATGGGGGAAGTGTGATGTAGCCCAACCAACGGCTCCTACAACAAGTGGACCAATGACAAGAGCAAGAGTTAAAGCTCTCCATGATAAGGTGAATTCACTCCTATCTATGTGTGATCTCGACACTTCTTTGAATGGTTTGCTACTTCATTCGGATACTTTGTGCATACTCAGGAATCACCTTGATGACGACCCTCAATGGAGTGAAGAAGATGACCAAGAGAAGACCCAAGAAGATGGCCAAGAAGAAGAGCGGGGAAAAGGAGCTGGAAAACCTGAAGAAGTGTCTGCCGGTACTACCGGGTCAGCGAGGCCGGTACTACCGCCGAGACGCCAGACGGTACTGGATCCGAAGCCACCCTAAGCGGTACTACCGGAAATAATTCCGGTACTACCGGGCTATCCGCACGTCCGGTACTACCGGCACATCAGTCCGGTACTACCGGCCCTGCGCGTGCCTGCGAGCAGATTTGGGTTTTGACCCATGTATTTCGTCCCCTTTTGCCTAGACTATAAATAGTACCTCCCCAGCCAGATCTAGGGTTAGACAATGATTTGGGATTAGAGTAGAGCCTTGCTCCTTCTTCTCAAAGTGTCTCTCTCCTCCTATGGAGATGAATCAAGGCCTCCCCTTGTGGAGATGAACCAAGGCCTCCCCTTGTGGAGAAGATCCCTGTGGATACCAAGGCTTCCTCTTGTAGTTGCGATTACTTGCTAATCTTCCCTCTTTGAGTGGCTAGATTGGATTGGTTGGATTGCCAATTGGACAAACAATCCTAAGAGTAAGGTGTGCTTGGAGAGGAGAATTGGGGGCTACCCTCGGGGATTTGTTACCAATTGAGTCTTGCCGAGTTGCTACTTGCTATTTACCCTTGTTTTGAGTGTTTCCCCTCTTTGTGTTCTTGAGTTCATGTTGTTCTTCGTGTTCATCGTTCCCTCCGCACAAATCCGTGAAAATCGGGACCAACCACATCATATGGTATCAGAGCTCTAGGTTGACACGGATTTGATTTGTGTTTCCACCAAAATCCACCAAATTTTTCTTTGTTTTTGAGAAATTCGAAAATTTCCACCAAAAATAGCCTTTCCTTGATTCGAGCCGATCTGTCGATTCGTTGCGTTTTTGGTAGTTTTTGTCCATGGATCTGTTGCTTTAGGACCCCCTCCACCTTTGTTTGCGTTCCCTAGCCTTAATTTTGCCAATTTTCCACGAATTTGAGGATTTTTCGAGCTCAATTTCCGCCCAAATCGCGAAGAACAACCCAGATTTCGGTCCACCGGTACTACCGGCTGGACCTTCGGTACTACCGGAGCTTCGCGCACGACCGGTACTACCGGGGCAGAACGAGCGGTACTACCGCCGGGCAGGATTTTCAGAGCAGTTTTTCTTTTTCCTCGGTTCGTTTTGGCATTTCCTCTTTGGTTTGAGTCCTTTCTTGGTGTGCCCTACGTCTACGACATCGACAAGCTTCCGCAGCAACGCATCATCAACGCCAAGCGACGACACCACCAAGGACTCGACATTTCCCCACCATCATAATCCGTTGTGAGCCCTTCTTCCTTTCGTGTACCTTGACCTATTGGACTAGCTCTTTGATATTGCGGGGCATTGCACTTGTTCGAGTGATTGTCTTAAAGTATTGGCGAGTGTGTTCGTTAGAGATCTTGGCACTAGCAAAAGAGAAGGAATCATCGTCAAAAAAAAAAAAAAGAAAGAAAAGAAAAGAATCAAGTTGTGACAAAGCTTATACCGCCAAAGTGAGTGAGTGTGTAACTTGTGCAAATCCGTTGCCCATCAAAAGCAATTGAGCTAGCGTCCTCTTGTGTTGGGTGACATTTGAGCACGTAGTCTTCGTTAGGTTGTCTATCTTCGAGTGCTCGCCCTTTGGTCGCCCAACCCCATCATTCGCTTTTGTGTGTGTTTCTTCATCATTTGTGGTTGGAGTTTCTTTGGTAATTTGATCATTGTGGATTTTCTCTACCTTTGACAATATACTTTCGTCGGGTTTGCTTGTTTCGTTTGCCACTTCATACCTTCCTATCCTCATAAGTGTGTGTGTTGGGTGTTAGAACCGGATTCTCTCCTCTCAAGCCACATTATACTTGGGATATAGTTTGTCTTGGTTTTTCCTTACCACACATCTCACTTGTTCTTGAGAAAATGTTTAGGGGAAGTACAAACGGAAGCTCAAGCTCGGATGATGAAATCCATGGTGGAGTTCGCGGTGATCATGGCTATGTCACACAAACGGAGTTGTTGGTCTTCGACACCTTCTTCGTGATGGCCTAGGACGCTACGAGCGCCGTCTTCAAGCTCAAGAGAAACTTCAACGACCGCATGCATGCGCAAGAAGCATATGGAGCGGTGACCGAAGCTATCAACAACCTTGTGCGACAACGATCTTCTTCACGCTCAAGCCGTACAAGAAGCACCTCAAGGTCGACACAAGCACGTCATGGACGTCATGAACCTCGACAAGAACGTCAACATGATCCAAGGCGCGACGCCCATGAACGACCTCCTCCTACGTTGAACAACCACATGATCTTCACGCGAACAATGCCAATGCGCATCAAGAACAACCTCACCAAAATTGAACGTCGCGAACGCATACCATCACCACCACCGCAACAACGTGATCGTCATGACCCATTGGCTAATGACAATGGCGTCCGGGTGCGAATGACTTTGATGAACAAGGACGTCACCCCGTCATCCTCCAAGGCCACGCCATCAAAATCATGACAATGCGAACAATATCGAACAACCCGTTCTCAACAAGAGCTACCTCCTCCATGATCCTCGTCCTCGTCAAGACTTCCACATGATCGTCACAACACCACGTTCCGAGTCAAGTGATAACGAGTCAAGCCAACACAATGGTGATGGACTCAATCGAAGGAGACGTGGACGTGCATTCCCACGTGGTGCCATCGTGACAACTATGATGACTTGACCAACGTCCGCTTTGACATACCCAAGTTCTACGGCACAAGTGATCCGGAAGCTTACTTCTCATGGGTACTCAAGGTTGACAAGATCTTCCGTGCAACGCTTCTCCGACAACAAGAAGGTTGCCTTAGCCTCGATGGAGTTTGAAGAGTATGCCCTCTTGTGGTGGGAACAACTACAAGATGCACGCGTCGCTAACCACCAACAACCAATGACACTTGGGTTGAAATGAAAGAAACAATGTACAAGCGCTTCGTGCCAAGCCATTACACTAGAGACTTATACAAGAAGTTGCAAGAGTTGAAGCAAGGTTGAAGTCGGTTGACGAGTACTACAAGGAGATGGAAATCTCCATGATGAGAGCCAATGTCAACGAGTACGAAGAGCAATCCATGGCTCGTTTCATGAATGGCCTCAACTATCCAATCAAGAAGATCGTGGAGTTCCAACCATATGCCTCTTTGGTTGAGCTAGTACATCAAGCTTCCAAGGCCGAGCGCCACGTGCTTGAAGAGCTCAAATACCTCAAGACAAAGGCATTCTTCGCCAACAAGCCTTCTTCGTCAACTCCTACACCTTCACAAGCTCTTCCTCAAGCGAACACACGAGGTCCTCCAAGAGTCTCTACATCGACACCTCAAGCGCCTCAACCTTTCAAGAAAGTACCTCCCCTACCAAGGCGCCTCAAGGATCTTCGTCCGGCACAAGACTTTGCAATGCTACAAGTGCGGCGGACAAGGGCACAAATCTTTTGAGTGCACCAACAAGAAGGTCATGATCATCAATGACATGGGAGAGTATGAATCTATGAGTGAAGATGAGTACAATGCTTTGAACAAGGTCGCCACAATGCAAAGTGCTCAAGAAGAAGAAAGTGAGATATATTGTGATGGCGACAACAACCCTTCCTTGGTTGTGGCAAGAGCTTAACCACCAATGTTCAAGTGGAAGAAGACCAAAGATGCAACTTGTTTCAAACAAGAGCGGGAATCAATGGAAAGTCCATCAAGGTCATCATAGATGGTGGAAGTTGCCACAACTTAGCGAGCAAAGAACTTTGTGATAAGCTCAACTTGAAGTTCAAGAAGCACCCACATCCTTACCATGTGCAATGGTTGAGTGATACCGGAGCCGTCAAGATTCAACACATGGTGCAAGTGTCCTTCAAGATTGGAGCCTATGAAGATACGGTTGATTGTGATGTTGTGCCTATGAACGTTTGTCACTTACTCTTGGCGTCCATGGCAATTTGACAAGGGTGCTATGCATGATGGAAGGACAAATACTATAGCTTCAAGAACAACGACAAGACCTTCGTCCTTCGTCCCATGACACCAAGTCAAGTCATCGCCGACAACGCCAAGACTATTGCAAGGGCACAACAAGATCGTTCGTCAAGTGAGATGAGTGGTGAGCGAGAGACCCACCATAAAGTGAGTGAGAGCCACAAGCCAAATGAGTGTGACACTTCAAAGAGAGTTCCCACAAAACTTACACTATTTGCCACAAAGAGAGATGAGGGAGTTGAGAGAGAACCCATCCACCCTCCACTATGTGCTCATATGCAAGGGTGAAGTTTCTATGACTAACACTTTCACAAACCTTCCTCCTTCTTTGTTGTCTCTTTTGAAGGACTTTGAAGATGTCTTCCCTCAAGAAGTGCCACCGGGACTACCTCCTCTACGCGGAATCGAGCACCGCATCGACCTTGTTCCCGGCGCACCGCTACCAAACCGCGCTCCTTACCGCACCAACCCCGAGAGACAAAGGAGATCGAGCGGCAAATACAAGAACTTCTTGCCATGGGACATATCCGCGAGAGCTTGAGTCCGTGCGCCGTGCCCGTCATCTTGGTACCCAAGCACGACAACACTCTTCGCCTTTGCATGGATTGTCGCCCCATCAACGCCATCACCGTTCGGTATCGCCATCCTATCCCTCGACTTGATGATATGCTTGATGAGCTTTGTGGTTCCGCTATATTCTCCAAAATTGATCTTAAAAGTGGATACCACCAAATAAGATGTGTGAAGGTGATGAATGGAAGACCGCATTTAAAACAAAGCTTGGTCTTTATGATGGCTCGTCATGCCATTTGGTCTTTCCAATGCACCTTCTACTTTTATGCGTCTCATGAATCATGTTTTGCGTCCTTTCATTGGAAATTTGTTGTGGTATACTTTGACGACATCCTTATTATAGCAAATCTTTGGAAGAGCACACTTCTCATGTTGCTCAAGTTTTGTTGGTTCTTCGCAATGAAAAGCTTTATGCAAATCTTTCTAAGTGCACTTTTGCCACCAACAAACTTGTTTTCTTGGGTTTTGTTGTTTCTTCGGATGGAGTCGAAGTGATGAAGCAAAGATACAAGCAATTCGGACTTGGCCTTTTCCGATGTCACTTGAGGAGTTGAGACGTTTTCTTGGTTTTGCCGGATTTTACCGCCGTTTCATCAAGGATTTTTCCACAATTGCTTGCCCCCTCCATGAACTTACAAAGAAGAATGTACCTTTCATTTGGGGCAATGCACATGATTTTGCTTTCAATGAGCTCAAACGGTTATTAACCGAAGCACCACTCCTTGCCCTTCCGGATTTCTCTAAGACATTTGAGATTGAATGCGATGCAAGTGGATTGGGCATTGGTGGAGTGCTTATGCAAAATGGTAGACCCATCGCATACCATAGTGAGAAACTAGATGGAGCTCGCTTGAATTACCCCATTTATGACAAAGAGTTATTTGCTTTGGTTCGTGTTTTGGATGTGTGGCAACATTACCTTCGTCCTAAGGAATTTGTCATTCATTCCGACCATGAATCCTTGAAATATTTGAAAAGTCAAACAAAAGACATGCTAAGTGGGTTGAGTTCATTGAGTCTTTACCTTTGTAATCAAATACAAGAAAGGTAAAGACAATGTGGTCGCGGATGCTCTATCCCGCAAGGCCAACCTACTTACACGTCTTGACATTAGTGTCTTGGGTTTGGATGAGATAAAGAGTTGTATGCTACCGATGCTTTCTTTGGAGACATTTTCGCTCAATGTTCGGAGCACAAAGGAATTGGTGATTTCTATTTGCACAAGGTTTCTTGTTTAAGGCTAACAAACTATGTATACCCGAGTCTTCGCTTCGTTTGGTCCTTTTGAAGGAATCTCATGGAGGACACTCATGGGTCACTTTGGCCGCGACAAGACCTACGCCATGCTCGCCACCAACTACTATTGGCCAGAATGAAGCGTGATGTGGAACGCCTAGTTCGACGATGTTCTACATGTCTCAAAGCTAAGTCTACTCTAAACTCTCATGGCTTATATACACCTTTGCCTATTCCACATCACCCATGGTCCGATATAGCTATGGATTTTGTCTTAGGACTCCCACGCACTAAAACAAACAAGGATTCCATCTTTGTCGTCATTGATCGCTTCTCTAAAATGGCACACTTTATACCATGCAACAAGACGACGATGCTTCACATATTGCTACTTTGTTTTTCAGGGAAATCGTCCGTCTTCATGGAGTGCCAAAGACCATTGTGTCGGATCGTGACGTCAAGTTCGTGAGCTATTTTTGGAAGACTTTGATGGCCAAGATGGGAATCAAGCAACTATTCTCCACCGCATACCACCCTCAAACCGATGGCCAAACCGAAGTGGTGAACCGAAGCCTATCTACACTCCTTCGTGTGTTGATCAAGCCTAACTTGAAGAATTGGGAAGAGTGCATCCCACACGCCGAGTTCGCCTACAATCGAGCACTACATCGCGCAACAAAGAGAACACCCTTCGAGATCGTCTATGGCTCCAACCCCTACACCGCGCTCGACATGCTACCACTTCCACTCCGTGAGCAAGTTAACATGGACTTCGACAAGCGAGCCGCTTACATGAAGAAGCTCCATGAGGAAACAAGAACTACGCTTGAGAAGCACAACAAAGACCATGCTACGAAGATGAACAAACACAAGCGCGCCATGATATTTGAAGAAGGAGACCTTGTTTGGCTACACCTTCGCAAAGATCGCTTTCCGGATGCAAGGAAGTCCAAGCTTCACCCTCGTGGAGATGGACCTTTCAAGGTTATCAAGCGCATCAACGACAATGCCTACAAGATCGACATCTCCCACTCCAAACACTTGGTCCATGACACCTTCAACGTCGCCGACCTATCGCCATACCTTGGAACATCAAGCGATGAGGATGACCAAGAGTCGAGGACGACTCTTTTCCAAGGGGGGGGGAGATGATGTAGCCCAACCTACGCTCCTACAACAAGTGGCCCAATGACAAGAGCAAGAGTCAAACTCTCCATGATAAGGTGAATTCACTCCTATCTATGTGTGATCTCGACACTCCTTTGAATGGTTTGCTACTTCATTCGGATACTTTGTGCATACTCAGGAACCACCTTGATGACGACCCTCAATGGAGTGAAGAAGATGACCAAGAGAAGATGTAGTGACCCAGCACACCACTGCATGTTGTAGTGTACAAGTCGTTGACGTAATACTCACAGAAGGACCATTCCGTAAATATTACATCCTTCAGAGTAGTACAACAGAAACATAGTCGGTCCAAGGTAACACTATAGGATTACAAACACTATTCATTACAAAATCTCGAGAACCTCCTTTACAAACAGAAGTAGATCTCGTGCAAATGAAACTTCCAGAAGACTCAAGTCGAAGCACTAAGCTGGTTACCAGCTCTACTTCCAACTCCTAATCCACTACTGCTGTTGACACAGCCCTAATCTATCCATCTGGAATATCTTTGTCTGGAGTTGTGCTTCTCCTTCCAAGAATAGTCGTCTTGTCTGTAGGCATTGTCGTTGACATGTCCACCATTGAGGGTTGTTGCCACCCCTCCGTTGGCAGACTCCACCAGATTGATTTGACTCCTCGTCGAAGACCTCACCAACATCGTGATGGATTCCTGTCCTTCCTCGGCTAACTCCAATAATCTAAGCAGGGGGTCAACGGAGGAAAGAGTGAGCAACACGAGCGTTACTCAGCAGGTTCATATAATAGGAGTAAGGTGTTTTATGCACTAGCTACCATCCATACCAAAAGGTCATGGATGAACATGCATATCTTTGAAAAACATTTTTAGGAAAAGATTCATTTTATCTTTAGAAAACTATGCCCGTCATCGATTCACAGGTGCTAGGGCCTTGAGGAGCCTCCTTTCCTGCAGCGTTCGCCGTTCCTTCCTGGAACGTGGAGTAACATGTCACATTTTTACACTCTGCAGAGGTGCGTTACTTTACCCATAAGAGATCAACGCCTTGTTGCACAACCGGGCGATCTTTCCCGTCCACACTTCCTTGGTGTGGGGCCCAGTCGGTGATCCAAGCCATTCGCCGTGCTTCTCCAACAACCCCGCATGCCCACCCAATTCATGCATAGCAGAATCACCCTGGTTCTACCCCTCACGATAGATACCTAGGCATCCCCTTGCAGACCATCATAGGCACCAGAGTCCGTGGGCACTGAGGGGTCCCACCCATGTGCATGTAGTCCCGCAAGATCTACAGCGTACGGCTCTGGCTGCCCGTTGACATGCGAAAGGGAGAAGATCACAGATGACTTTCCCGTCCCATTCCAAGTCTCATGGTTAACGCTTCATTTACGGCGCAAGAACACTGACGGCATTGGTTATTAAGTCCTAGGTAATACTTTCCCGTGCAAATGGAACCTCCACCAACCACATCATACCATGGTTCCATCTGCCAGCCAACAATATTTATATATAGCAATTCACATCATTCGAAAATAGGTTTTTCTTTTTCATGCAATGATAAACCATAGTATTTTGCATTTACTTTGATAAAGATAATCAAGTAGGACATGAGCAAGAGTGAACTTACCTTTTTGACTGCAAGATTATGCAGCCAAGGTCTTCTATACAATAAAGATTCCAAAATCTGAAAAGAACGTCATTGGTCCGGTAAGGACTAATGTTTGAAGAAGCAATATGCTATTATGCATAAGTATGAGATGCAGCGTCCTAAACCCTGTAACTAACTCTCGATGGTTGTGGGTTGTTTGAATTTGGTGATTACTTTTAGATTTGTTTTATCTTCAAGTTTACTTCACAAGAAAGATGAGTTTAAAACTTTAACATTAAAATACCATATTAAACATAAAGATAAAGTAAGACAACATCATAATACTAAATGGTTGTGTTAGGATTGGTTATCATCTTTATGTTTGTAAAGAACATATATTGACTTGAATTTAATTGAAGAAAGGGTGTAGTATTATTATTCAAGAAGGCAAAAAGAATAACTTTTGAAGAAATAAATAATGTATACATTTGTTGGTATCATACAAAAAATATACTTATTTTAGTTAAGTAACGTATAGTATCAAATATTAAGAGTAGTTACCTATGTGTTTAACTTTTCTTTAAGTAATAAGATAATATGATTTGAATTTTAACACTCAGAAGAAACACCACGAGTAATTTCATATTATGAAGTAATTATTAATTTGGATTAATGACTTAAACAATTTATAACATAAAATTAATCGAATTATTAAAGGTATTAATAATAGTGATCAAATTTTATTAAATAGAGAATTCATTTTTGTGAATTAAGAACTACATGGAATATTGTGAAGTAATAATATGATTACTTTATATGTTGATAGATTCATTTTTGTATTATTAATGACTCATGAATAATTATTTTCCTTATGGAAAATATTATTTTTAATGAACCATTTGAAGAATATTATTTAAGCATGTTCATAAATGGAATTCTAAAAATAGACATAATGTTATAATTGAAACATATTTTCATATTTGAAGTTGAACATGTGACACAATTTAAATGGAGTTGAAATGCATCCAAAATAGCATTTCAAATAAATTCCATATTTAACTAATAAACAAATTGTTGTTTCAATTTTAGAATAATTCAATTTTAGTCAAACAAGTATTTTATTTATACAAACATATAAATTCTATTTTTCTGATCAATTTGATATATTATTTGTATTATTCCGATTTAATATGAAATAGTTATGAATTTTCAAAGTTAAGCATTTTAAATCATTTACTGGAATTATTTTCTAAAGAGAAAATTCAGGAATGATCTGATTGGCCGGGATGACGTCAGCGTGATGACATCAATGGAGTTCATCTCCATGCCGAGCATGGATTCGACAAACGCGGCCGAAATAGAACGAATTAGAGCCTGCCTATGCTGTTGGGCGACGCAGGAAACCTATTGGTGGCGGCGCCAGGACCATATGGTCACCGGAGTTGTGCCGGCGACGATGGTTAGCGGCAGACGGCGGCGAGCTACGACGCGGTGTCGAATTAGCAGGTAATTAAATGGAATAAGTAGTCCATGAGGACCGTAGGCTCACCAGGAGCACGTAGGTAACCTCGGCGAAGCGAGAAGTGGTCGGTGATGGTGGCGAGCTTCTCCGGAAGGCGGCGGCCGGAGTTGAAGGAGATGATGAAATACTCCGACTCCCAAGCTCCCAGCACACGGAACTCCTCCAAGAGGACGATGAAGACATGGCGAACCTCCAGAGCTTCTCGGAGTAGCACGGAGTGGTCGGAATCGACGGCAATCGGCGGCGGCTCGAAGAACCAGGGTTAGGGTTTTGAGCTCGTTTTGCTCCAGAGAGAGGAAGAGAGAGAAGGCGAGGCGAGCGAGTGAGTAGAGAGCGAGATGGGGACGTCTCTGAGGTCCTTATCCTCGAAAGCAAGCAGGCAGGGAGGAGGTGGCACGGCGGCGGCATCCTCTGCCTTCTGGCGGGAGGAAGAAGAAGAAAACGAATAGAAATGCCATTTTGCGAAAAAACCCCTGGGTTTGTAGAAAATTGCAAGAACAGTAGAAACAGGCCCCTGGCTCCTGTTTTAAATGAATTGAGGACTTATTTGTAACAAGAATATTTACAGGAAAGTCCTGAAATGTTTAAATTGCACAAACAAGTTTATTCCAATACTGAAAATTGACTATTTGGAGTATTTTGAATTAAATTAGTATTTGGAATATATTTGTGCTTATTTAAATTTATTTCCTATTATAAGATGTATAGAATTTTTACAACAATTTTATTTTGAACTTGGAACTTAATTTGTGTATTTAAATTCATTCACCATTTAAAGTAATTTGAGCATGTTTGGATTTATTTCATTTAATCAGTTTTGTTGTTTATGACTTCTATTTTTATTTTGCATTATTTTATTCTTAGCATCAAGAAATATATTGCTTGGTTGTATATTTGTGACTACTTGTCATTTTCAAATACTAAAGATAATTCCTTGATTGATTTCAACTCTAGAGAGATATAAACATTTACTCTTGTGTTTTGAGTGCTTTATAAGTTCCTGGGCAACACCAAATTGTTGTCCAACAATATAAACATGATTTGATCCCTGTGATGACTGCAAAGAGTATACACAGTGTTTTAATTCAAATTCATGCTAAGCATGATATATTTTTTTGGTGTCTTTAACTTGTGATCCCTGACAACTAAAGCATGTGAAAACATGATCAAATGTCTGTGGATGCACAAATTACAATTGTCCAGCCTGTGATCAGGCCTTATGGTAAGATAAATAGGTAAAATGATGAGAACAAAATCTTGCTTAATTCCATAGCTCATTCTGATGATAAAAGGATGATATACTCCTTTGATAAAAATAGATGATCTTATTTCTGTGGAGGCAAGTTGCTAAAACAATTGCTGCCTAAGTAGTCCATGTGGTTCCATTTACCACATGTCCAGATTTATCTCCTCATGAGAATAAATTCTTGAACAAGCCAAATGGCTCTTATCACTGGATGAACTTGTGAACCCCTCTCTTATGAGACATGTCCACACTCACATGAATTTGGGAGTTAATTCATGTGATGGTTACATATGGATGATGATCATATGGTTTTATGCTTTGGCTTTACTTTCTCCCTGATAATCATACTCTTGGAGAAATACCATGTATTATCTGTCCTTTTGATTATTTGTATATGACACTCAATTGTTTGAGCATACAAAAGTGATTTGTTAACAAGGTTGCAAAGCTTGTCACCAAACTACTTCTATATAACACAAACCTTAGAACATCACACTATTTGTAGGGAAGTTAAATAAGAGTTGATTTTGATATAAGAGTTTCAAAATACTAGTGATGGACTGGCATAGTTCTTCTATGCATATCTAAGAAATCCTTCTGTGTAATCTTCTTGTTGAACTTTCTCCTTTCTTGTGTTGCCTTCTCTTGTAGAATGGTTTTGAGAAGATTGGGAGATAAGAAGATAAGATAGTCTTGATAGGATAAGTAGATCTAGATTAAGATTTAGTTTAGTCTTTTATCCTCCTTCCAAATCTTCTTTTCTTTTCATTAAGATATGTACTTATTCGATTAATGATGTAATTCATACTCATCACTTGATTTATAGTTTCATGTATTATTTACTTGTAACCAAATGTTTGAGAATTAGATAGAACAAGATTTTGAAGTTTATAGCACTCATGTTGATGACTAAGTCTAATACACCAACATCAGCGAAACCTCGATGTAAGTTTCACAAGTTGGATTCCAAGTTTTTTAGTTACTCGTCAAACTAACGGCATTCTCAACTAGCTTTTCGAGTGATAATTAAACACTCTATGACTTCGTTGAAAAAGTTTTAAATTTTCCCGTATTTTCAGATGCATGCTATGCAAATACACAAATCTAATTTAGCCCCTTTCTATTTTCTGATCTACGAGTTATTACAGTATCTCCCCCTTAAAATCAGCTTCGTCCCGAAGTTGCGGTTTCCCTCACGTATTGATGAGTGTAAAGCACTTCTTCCAACATCATCTTCTCTAAACCTTCTTCCAGCAACATCATCAGTCTCAAGTAACAACCAAATCTATACCGCTGAATGGAT
The DNA here is from genome assembly GCA_947311845.1 of Poa pratensis. Classification (NCBI taxonomy): domain Eukaryota; kingdom Viridiplantae; phylum Streptophyta; class Magnoliopsida; order Poales; family Poaceae; genus Poa; species Poa pratensis. The sequence continues at coordinate 164,158,346 of CAMZMU010000052.1, forward strand.
CTACTTTCACTTTCCACCCTTCTATTCAAACGTCCATCAAATTTTCCTAATGGTTTCTCGAAGAATTCAGGGTACTGCCATAAGGTTGTGATTCCCCAATTATCCTCCGGTTAAGAGATATCCTTTCCAACATCCAATAACTTCCCGGAGAACAATTGATAAGTCCACCATGACGTGAACAACCAATAAGATCTCCCGGTAAATCAGATAATCACTGTCACTAGCATTCCAGTTGGCTTACCTAGAGTCTAGAGAAGAAGACCTATTGCACAACAGGGTGCAATTGGTGATAACATAACCCTAAAATAGAATAGGTTGTTGGTTATCTAGTCCAAACTCGGCTGATATAACAACTCTATCATATGTATGTTGCTGGAATTTGATTCCTTCATTTTGGTAGATCAGACGATATGTTTCTTCAATCTGGTTAGTTCAACCTCCATCAGAGTCCTTAAACTGAGGATGTCAATCATATGTCCATCGATCCCACTATATATTGACATTGATTAGGCACTCACTTCACTATTTCCCCACATCACCCGTCTCTGTTGGTCACCTTCCAACTAACTAACTCCATGGACTCTCGGCAACCACGAACTTATTTCCCATGATTCTGATATGTGTCCGTTGTAACATTGAACGTTGGAGTCATACCCCTTGATCTCGATGATACAATTATCTTGCCTTGCTTAAATATCATACTTTGTTGTTGTCCTCTAAGTATTGAATTTGTTGTTTCATACTCCTCTACCACCAACTTCATGACTCTTTTAGACATATGAGTCATGTACTACTTCTTCTTGATTTTTTCCAGAGTTTAATTGTGCCTTATGACTTCCAACACCCATTTCTTCGTCAAGTTACGACAACTTCCAACTATATATGACTACATACTGCGGCTTCTTCCATCGTTTTTCAGTTCTCGCTTGATATCCTTCACGATATCATCGTCATTCTTGTGCAAAACTGGAAATTTTACTGTCCAAATCAAAGATTTGTCACGACAAGACTTGTTATTTAGATCTTCCATCTTCATAATTCTCCTACCTCAGTAGAGTTTCTCATGTAGCTTTCCTTTCATTATCTTCGGTAAGCCCTCTTCCAAATGGTGATGATATTCTTCCTTGATCTATCGTAGTTCCTCCATCCTTCCATGTTCTGATGATGCTGATCTCCAATCCAAATATGATGTGGATTGTGGTCCATCACCACGTGTAGCTTCGTTTACTTCGGTCATCTTGACTTCTATCTCTTCAAAAGCTTTCATTGTTGTTTGAAACTTCTGTGAGCACGTCTCTCCCTTACACGAGTCCTATCTACCTCTAGATTAGTAACATGAAGAGAAGAACTCAATGTGACAATCATGCCATTGTACATCAAATTCTAACTTTATGTACCAACCTAGCCAATCAAAAATCCAATAAGATCGCAAATGCAATTATATATCAATCATGCAACATAAGCCCGTAAAATAAGTAGTACCTTGAGTAAAAACATCTCAAGTACCAGGCTTAGATGCTATACACTACAAGATAGGTTTATATCACCTTATAATCTTATTCTAACAACTCTTTGACTCGGTAATTACCCCAGTTGACCATTTGCAATGGAGTAATACAAAGACAAAGTACTCAAAGAGTAGTTGTGGTTTGACTTGGTTTCATATGGAACTAAACTCCATGTAGCTTGAATCTTCTGTCAGACTATAACATCTACTTGCGAACATATCTAGATCCTTCATGTACTACTCAGGGTACATCAGAAATAGTAGTGTAGCTTCCATCATTATTTATGCCATCTCCTAATTACTTATCAACTTATACCATACTCAGGTGAATCCCCTTTGATCTCTATCATTAGGGTATTAACATACTCTCCATAGTTGACTGACGATGATTCTTCACTATCATCAAACATCTTCTGACTTCCTCCATCACGAACTTATGATAGGGTTCTACTTCATAGGATAGGGCTATCAATGATACCATGTAGGCAACACTAACTTGGATGTACTCTATTTGGTGTATCAACTGTACGAAACAGTTTTAACTGGTCATACCAAGTTGAAAAGAAATAAGGTGAATGTACCTATAGAATAGTAAATAAGAATATCTACTCCAGTTGGGTAAGGAAATGTGTATAAAAATATGACAGTATTATTCTCAAGTGAATAACCATCATAGTTGTAGTAATATATAGTTTAGATAAATATGATAACTTCCTATAGTCTTACCAACCTACAAGTCTCCTAAAAGGGTTTTAATCCTAAGGTCGTTCGCTCTGATACCACCTGTAGTGACCCAGCACACCACTGCATGTTGTAGTGTACAAGTCGTTGACATAATACTCACAGAAGGACCATTCCGTAAATATTACATCCTTCAGAGTAGTACAACAGAAACATAGTCGGTCCAAGGTAACACTATAGGATTACAACACTATTCATTACAAAATCTCGAGAACCTCCTTTACAAACAGAAGTAGATCTCGTGCAAATGAAACTTCCAGAAGACTCAAGTCGAAGCACTAAGCTGGTTACCAGCTCTACTTCCAACTCCTAATCCACTACTGCTGTTGACACAGCCCTAATCTATCCATCTGGAATATCTTTGTCTGGAGTTGTGCTTCTCCTTCCAAGAATAGTCGTCTTGTCTGTAGGCATTGTCGTTGACATGTCCACCATTGAGGGTTGTTGCCACCCCTCCGTTGGCAGACTCCACCAGATTGATTTGACTCCTCGTCGAAGACCTCACCAATATCGTGATGGATTCCTGTCCTTCCTCGGCTAACTCCAATAATCTAAGCAGGGGGTCAACGGAGGAAAGAGTGAGCAACACGAGCATTACTCAGCAGTTCATATAATAGGAGTAAGGTGTTTTATGCACTAGCTACCATCCATACCAAAAGGTCATGGATGAACATGCATATCTTTGAAAAACATTTTTAGGAAAAGATTCATTTTATCTTTAGAAAACTATGCCCGTCATCGATTCACAGGTGCTAGGGCCTTGAGGAGCCTCCTTTCCTGCAGCGTTCGCGTTCCTTCCTGGAACGTGGAGTAACATGTCACATTTTTACACTCTGCAGAGGTGCGTTACTTTACCCATAAGAGATCAACGCCTTGTTGCACAACCGGGCGATCTTTCCCGTCCACACTTCCTTGGTGTGGGGCCCAGTCGGTGATCCAAGCCATTCGCCGTGCTTCTCCAACAACCCCGCATGCCCACCCAATTCATGCATAGCAGAATCACCCCTGGTTCTACCCCTCACGATAGATACCTAGGCATCCCCTTGCAGACCATCATAGGCACCAGAGTCCGTGGGCACTGAGGGGTCCCACCCATGTGCATGTAGTCCCGCAAGATCTACAGCGTACGGCTCTGGCTGCCCGTTGACATGCGAAAGGGAGAAGATCACAGATGACTTTCCCGTCCCATTCCAAGTCTCATGGTTAACGCTTCATTTACGGCGCAAGAACACTGACGGCATTGGTTATTAAGTCCTAGGTAATACTTTCCCATGCAAATGGAACCTCCACCAACCACATCATACCATGGTTCCATCTGCCAGCCAACAATATTTATATATAGCAATTCACATCATTCGAAAATAGGTTTTTCTTTTTCATGCAATGATAAACCATAGTATTTTGCATTTACTTTGATAAAGATAATCAAGTAGGACATGAGCAAGAGTGAACTTGCCTTTTTGACTGCAAGATTATGCAGCCAAGGTCTTTTATACAATAAAGATTCCAAAATCTGAAAAGAACGTCATTGGTCCGGTAAGGACTAATGTTTGAAGAAGCAATATGCTATTATGCATAAGTATGAGATGCAGCGTCCTAAACCCCGTAACTAACTCTCGATGGTTGTGGGTTGTTTGAATTTGGTGATTACTTTTAGATTTGTTTTATCTTCAAGTTTACTTCACAAGAAAGATGAGTTTAAAACTTTAACATTAAAATACCATATTAAACATAAAGATAAAGTAAGACAACATCATAATACTAAATGGTTGTGTTAGGATTGGTTATCATCTTTATGTTTGTAAAGAACATATATTGACTTGAATTTAATTGAAGAAAGGGTGTAGTATTATTATTCAAGAAGGCAAAAAGAATAACTTTTGAAGAAATAAATAATGTATACATTTGTTGGTATCATACCAAAAATATACTTATTTTAGTTAAGTAACGTATAGTATCAAATATTAAGAGTAGTTACCTATGTGTTTAACTTTTCTTTAAGTAATAAGATAATATGATTTGAATTTTAACACTCAGAAGAAACACCACGAGTAATTTCATATTATGAAGTAATTATTAATTTGGATTAATGACTTAAACAATTTATAACATAAAATTAATCGAATTATTAAAGGTATTAATAATAGTGATCAAATTTTATTAAATAGAGAATTCATTTTTGTGAATTAAGAACTACATGGAATATTGTGAAGTAATAATATGATTACTTTATATGTTGATAGATTCATTTTTGTATTATTAAATGACTCATGAATAATTATTTTCCTTATGGAAAATATTATTTTTAATGAACCATTTGAAGAATATTATTAAGCATGTTCATAAATGGAATTCTAAAAATAGACATAATGTTATAATTGAAACATATTTTCATATTTGAAGTTGAACATGTAACACAATTTAAATGGAGTTGAAATGCATCCAAAATAGCATTTCAAATAAATTCCATATTTAACTAATAAACAAATTGTTGTTTCAATTTTAGAATAATTCAATTTTAGTCAAACAAGTATTTTATTTATACAAACATATAAATTCTATTTTTCTGATCAATTTGATATATTATTTGTATTATTCCGATTTAATATGAAATAGTTATGAATTTTCAAAGTTAAGCATTTTAAATCATTTACTGGAATTATTTTCTAAAGAGAAAATTCTGGAAATGATCTGATTGGCCGGGATGACGTCAGCGTGATGACATCAATGGAGTTCATCTCCATGCCGAGCATGGATTCGAAAACGCGGCCGAAATAGAACGAATTAGAGCCTGCCTATGCTGTTGGGCGACGCAGGAAACCTATTGGTGGCGGCGCCAGGACCATATGGTCACCGGAGTTGTGCCGGCGATGATGGTTAGCGGCAGACGGCGGCGAGCTACGACGCGGTGTCGAATTAGCAGGTAATTAAATGGAATAAGTAGTCCATGAGGACCGTAGGCTCACCAGGAGCACGTAGGTAACCTCGGCGAAGCGAGAAGTGGTCGGTGATGGCGGCGAGCTTCTCCGGAAGGCGGCGCCCGGAGTTGAAGGAGATGATGAAATACTCCGACTCCCGAGCTCCCCAGCACACGGAACTCCTCCAAGAGGACGATGAAGACATGGCGAACCTCCAGAGCTTCTCGGAGTAGCACGGAGTGGTCGGAATCGACGGCAATCGGCGGCGGCTCGAAGAACTAGGGTTAGGGTTTTGAGCTCGTTTTGCTCCAGAGAGAGGAAGAGAGAGAAGGCGAGGCGAGCGAGTGAGTAGAGAGCGAGATGGGGACGTCTCTGAGGTCCTTATCCTCGAAAGCAAGCAGGCAGGGAGGAGGTGGCACGGCGGCGGCATCCTCTGCCTTCTGGCGGGAGGAAGAAGAAGAAAACGAATAGAAATGCCATTTTGCGAAAAAACCCTGGGTTTGTAGAAAATTGCAAGAACAGTAGAAACAGGCCCCTGGCTCCTGTTTTAAATGAATTGAGGACTTATTTGTAACAGGAATATTTACAGGAAAGTCCTGAAATGTTTAAATTGCACAAACAAGTTTATTCCAATACTGAAAATTGACTATTTGGAGTATTTTGAATTAAATTAGTATTTGGAATATATTTGTGCTTATTTAAATTTATTTCCTATTATAAGATGTATAGAATTTTTACAACAATTTTATTTTGAACTTGGAACTTAATTTGTGTATTTAAATTCATTCACCATTTAAAGTAATTTGAGCATGTTTGGATTTATTTCATTTAATCAGTTTTGTTGTTTATGACTTCTATTTTTATTTTGCATTATTTTATTCTTAGCATCAAGAAATATATTGCTTGGTTGTATATTTGTGACTACTTGTCATTTTCAAATACTAAAGATAATTCCTTGATTGATTTCAACTCTAGAGAGATATAAATATTTACTCTTGTGTTTTGAGTGCTTTATAAGTTCCTGGGCAACACCAAATTGTTGTCCAACAATATAAACATGATTTGATCCCTGTGATGACTGCAAAGAGTATACACAGTGTTTCAATTCAAATTCATGCTAAGCATGATATATTTTCTTGGTGTCTTTAACTTGTGATCCCTGACAACTAAAGCATGTGAAAACATGATCAAATGTCTGTGGATGCACAAATTACAATTGTCCTGCCTGTGATCAGGCCTTATGGTAAGATAAATAGGTAAAATGATGAGAACAAAATCTTGCTTAATTCCATAGCTCATTCTGATGATAAAAGGATGATATACTCCTTTGATAAAAATAGATGATCTTATTTCTGTGGAGGCAAGTTGCTAAAACAATTGCTGGCTAAGTAGTCCATGTGGTTCCATTTACCACATGTCCAGATTTATCTCCTCATGAGAATAAATTCTTGAACAAGCCAAATGGCTCTTATCACTGGATGAACTTGTGAACCCCTCTCTTATGAGACATGTCCACACTCACATGAATTTGGGAGTTAATTCATGTGATGGTTACATATGGATGATGATCATATGGTTTTATGCTTTGGCTTTACTTTCTCCCTGATAATCATACTCTTGGAGAAATACCATGTATTATCTGTCCTTTTGATTATTTGTATATGACACTCAATTGTTTGAGCATACAAAAGTGATTTGTTAACAAGGTTGCAAAGCTTGTCACCAAACTACTTCTATATAACACAAACCTTAGAACATCACACTATTTGTAGGGAAGTTAAATAAGAGTTGATTTTGATATAAGAGTTTCCAAATACTAGTGATGGACTGGCATAGTTCTTCTATGCATATCTAAGAAATCCTTCTGTGTAATCTTCTTGTTGAACTTTCTCCTTTCTTGTGTTGCCTTCTCTTGTAGAATGGTTTTGAGAAGATTGGGAGATAAGAAGATAAGATAGTCTTGATAGGATAAGTAGATCTAGATTAAGATTTAGTTTAGTCTTTTATCCTCCTTCCAAATCTTCTTTTCTTTTCATTAAGATATGTACTTATTCGATTAATGATGTAATTCATACTCATCACTTGATTTATAGTTTCATGTATTATTTACTTGTAACCAAATGTTTGAGAATTAGATAGAACAAGATTTTGAAGTTTATAGCACTCATGTTGATGACTAAGTCTAATACACCAACATCAGCGAAACCTCGATGTAAGTTTCACAAGTTGGATTCCAAGTTTTTTAGTTACTCGTCAAACTAACGGCATTCTCAACTAGCTTTTCGAGTGATAATTAAACACTCTATGACTTCGTTGAAAAAGTTTTAAATTTTCCCGTATTTTCAGATGCATGCTATGCAAATACACAAATCTAATTTAGCCCCTTTCTATTTTCTGATCTACGAGTTATTACAGTATCTCCCCCTTAAAATCAGCTTCGTCCCGAAGTTGCGGTTTCCCTCACGTATTGATGAGTGTAAAGCACTTCTTCCAACATCATCTTCTCTAAACCTTCTTCCAGCAACATCATCAGTCTCAAGTAACAACCAAATCTATACCGCTGAATGGATCTACTTTCACTTTCCACCCTTCTATTCAAACGTCCATCAAATTTTCCTAATGGTTTCTCGAAGAATTCAGGGTACTGCCATAAGGTTGTGATTCCCCAATTATCCTCCGGTTAAGAGATATCCTTTCCAACATCCAATAACTTCCCGGAGAACAATTGATAAGTCCACCATGACGTGAACAACCAATAAGATATCCCGGTAAATCAGATAATCACTGTCACTAGCATTCCAGTTGGCTTACCTAGAGTCTAGAGAAGAAGACCTATTGCACAACAGGGTGCAATTGGTGATAACATAACCCTAAAATAGAATAGGTTATTGGTTATCTAGTCCATACTCGGCTGATATAACAACTCTATCATATGTATGTTGCTGGAATTTGATTCCTTCATTTTGGTAGATCAGACGATATGTTTCTTCAATCTGGTTAGTTCAACCTCCATCAGAGTCCTTAAACTGAGGATGTCAATCATATGTCCATCGATCCCACTATATATTGACATTGATTAGGCACTCACTTCACTATTTCCCCACATCACCCATCTCTGTTGGTCACCTTCCAACTAACTAACTCCATGGACTCTCGGCAACCCACGAACTTATTTCCCATGATTCTGATATGTGTCCGTTGTAACATTGAACGTTGGAGTCATACCCCTTGATCTCGATGATACAATTATCTTGCCTTGCTTAAATATCATACTTTGTTGTTGTCCTCTAAGTATTGAATTTGTTGTTTCATACTCCTCTACCACCAACTTCATGACTCGTTTAGACATATGAGTCATGTACTACTTCTTCTTGATTTTTTTTTCCAGAGTTTAATTGTGCCTTATGACTTCCAACACCCATTTCTTCCGTCAAGTTACGACAACTTCCATCTATATATGACTACATACTGCGGCTTCTTCCATCGTTTTTCAGTTCTCGCTTGATATCCTTCACGATATCATCGTCATTCTTGTGCAAAACTGGAAATTTTACTGTCCAAATCAAAGATTTGTCACGACAAGACTTGTTATTTAGATCTTCCATCTTCATAATTCTCCTACCTCAGTAGAGTTTCTCATGTAGCTTTCCTTTCATTATCTTCGGTAAGCCCTCTTCCAAATGGTGATGATATTCTTCCTTGATCTATCGTAGTTCCTCCATCCTTCCATGTTCTGATGATGCTGATCTCCAATCCAAATATGATGTGGATTGTGGTCCATCACCACGTGTAGCTTCGTTTACTTCGGTCATCTTGACTTCTATCTCTTCAAAAGCTCTCATTGTTGTTTGAAACTTCTGTGAGCACGTCTCTCCCTTACACGAGTCCTATCTACCTCTAGATTAGTAACATGAAGAGAAGAACTCAATGTGACAATCATGCCATTGTACATCAAATTCTAACTTTATGTACCAACCTAGCCAATCAAAAATGCGTCAAGATGGTGATCTAAGGGACAAAATCAACAAGAAGAGGGGCTGGGATGATCATGCTACTAGGGGAACAAACTCTGATTTAGGAAAGAGGTATTTCAAGTGTCACGGTTGTGGAGAACCTGGGCATTTTCGTAAAGATTGCCCAAAGAAGAGGAAGACATACAAGCCAAGTGAAAGGCCAAGGAAGCAACATCATGAGGACAAGCGTCATGATGGGAAGAAGGACAATTCTCCCCTTGATGCTTTTGCAGTTGTTCCTAGATAAATAAATCTAGTTTCTTTCAAAATAGGCGTTAAAGAGATGAAACCAGCACTATTTCTTGTAATATGGCGTACTCTGGTCTTCCTTTATCTTTTTGGGGAGAGGCTCTACATACTGTTGTTTACTTGCTTAATCATTCGCCTTCTAAATCTGTTAGCTCAACTCCTTATGAATTATGGAAAGGGAGGAAACCTACATTGTTGCAGTTAGCAGTGTGGGGTTGTAATGCACAGATTAGAGTTCCTAGCCAATTGAGAACTAAACTGGAACCTAAGAGTTTTCCAGGAATATTTATTGGCTATGCTGCTGGTTCAAAGGTTATAGATTTTATGATCCAGAAAAGAAAAAGTTAATTGAAAGTAGAGATGTTGTATTTTTGGATCAGGATACGCCTCGTCGTGCTAAACGGGCGAGAGTGGAATTGTTAGCAGACCAGTGGGTACCAGTGAATTAAATGCTGAAATTGATTCTAATAATCAGGAAAATCCATCTACCAACGAAGTTAATGTACACACTCCTTCGACTAGTTTACCTAGGAGAAGTGGGAGGAATGTTGATGCACCATCATACCTTGATGATTATTATGTTTTTATGGGGGAAGTGTGATGTAGCCCAACCAACGGCTCCTACAACAAGTGGACCAATGACAAGAGCAAGAGTCAAAACTCTCCATGATAAGGTGAATTCACTCCTATCTATGTGTGATCTCGACACTTCTTTGAATGGTTTGCTACTTCATTCAGATACTTTGTGCATACTCAGGAATCACCTTGATGACGACCCTCAATGGAGTGAAGAAGATGACCAAGAGAAGACCCAAGAAGATGGCCAAGAAGAAGAGCGAGGAAAAGGAGCTGGAAAACCTGAAGAAGTGTCTGCCGGTACTACCGGGTCAGCGAGGCCGGTACTACCGCCGAGACGCCAGACGGTACTGGATCCGAAGCCACCCTAAGCGGTACTACCGGAAATAATTCCGGTACTACCGGGCTATCCGCACGTCCGGTACTACCGGCACATCAGTCCGGTACTACCGGCCCTGCGCGTGCCTGCGAGCAGATTTGGGTTTTGACCCATGTATTTCGTCCCCTTTTGCCTAGACTATAAATAGTACCTCCCCAGCCAGATCTAGGGTTAGACAATGATTTGGGATTAGAGTAGAGCCTTGCTCCTTCTTCTCAAAGTGTCTCTCTCCTCCTATGGAGATGAATCAAGCCCTCCCCTTGTGGAGATGAACCAAGGCCTCCCCTTGTGGAGAAGATCCTTTCGTGGATACCAAGGCTTCCTCTTATAGTTGCGATTACTTGCTAATCTTCCCTCTTTGAGTGACTATATTGGATTGGTTGGATTGACCAATTGGATAAACAATACTAAGAGTAAGGTGTGCTTGGGAGAGGAGAATTGGGGCTACCCTCGGGGATTTGTTACCAATTGAGTCTTGCCGAGTTGCTACTTGCTATTTACCTTTGTTTTGAGTGTTTCCCCTCTTGTGTGTTCTTGAGTTCTTCCGTTGTTCTTCGTGTTCATCGTTCCCTCCGCATCATTCCGTGAAAATCGGGACCAACCGACATCAAAGTGCACTCTAAAACTTATGATTTAGAGGAAGAACCAAAATCTTTTAAACATGCCATGTCAGGTGGACACCGTCCCAGCTGATGTACTCCTCCGGCCTCGCGCACACCGTCGTCCCGGCGCGCGGCACATCCTGTTCACATCAACGTTGTACGCGCCACCGCCCGCGCCGCAGCACGCCTTGGTCACCGCCGTCCCGTCGAAGCCCGTCTTGGACGCGTCCCTGAGCAACCGCACGTACGCCGAGAAGTAGTCGGCGTAGGCGATCGTCGCTGTCGGGTACGACTCGCGCAGCTCCCGGATACCCTGCTGCAGCATCATGTTGTGCATCTGCGCGAAGAGGTTGAGCCCGATGAGGCAGCCGTTGCCGTCGTACGCCGCCGGGTCCTTCTCGTTCACCGCGCTCAGGTAGCTCGGCACGCACCCGATTGGGAAGTTGCCCGGGATCACCATCCGCGTCGCGCCCATCTCGAGCACCTCCTTGGCCGTGCTGAGTATGGACTGAACAACCTCCGGAACGAGGGTCATCGCCTCGACGGCGCCGATCGTCGTGCGGATAGTGCTGTAGATGCCGCGCTCGGCTCCGGCCACCAGCTTGTTCGCGACGAAGGCGTAGTTGTAGACGTTCCCACCGATCTCTCCCACCATCACCAGCGCCCCGGCCAGCTTCTCCCGAATCTCTTGAGGTGAATTGGTGGTGGTACCCATGAAGTCTTTGAACCATTGGAGTTGGACACCGAGGGAGCTGTTGGTGTGGGCGACGGTGATCCCTCTCCTTGCCAGGGCCGCCGTGTCGAGGGCCGTGGCGCCAGTGACGGCGAAGTTGACGCCATGCGTGAAATCGGCGCCCTTGTCGAGGTAAGGCTTGAGCAGCGGCAGTCCGAGATCCTTGGCGAGGTTGTCTATCATGAGGTACCCGTCGGAGCACTCCCGGTCGCGCCGTCGTCGATGGCGGTGCCGTACGGGAGCTTGCCGGTGTGACTCATCATGCGACGGCGCGCTCGCGGACGAAGTTCCCGGTGTCCGATATGGAGTCTCCGAAGTTGTAGATTGCCGTGATGCCGTCCACCGTCACATGTTTTGACGTCGCCGTGGGTTGCTGCCGGAGCGGCCTCGCCTCGCAGGAGCCGACGAGCAGGAGCGCCAACATGACGCAGAGGAAGGCTTGTGCCACGGTCGCCATGTACGTAGACACGCTGCTTGCGGTGCGCGCTGTTGGCTCGTGCTTTCGAGTTCGTGTGCTTTGGTGTGGAGAAGCCTGGGAGACCTGGTGTCCCTTTTATGCATGGATCGATCATAGGCACCTCGCTCTCCAGTCGGAAGCCGGAATAGAAATCCGAATCGAACAATGAAACGTGGTGACGAATCGCCAAGCGACGGAGGAAATCACTCGCTGATGCAGGACACGTGTCCCTGCACGAATCTCCAGGCGGCAGAGAAGGGTTAAAGGCCGGAGCGGAAGGGTTCGGTGGGCTTCCTCTTTTTCCTTCCTCCCCTCCTCTTCCGCGGCGGCCGAGACCCACCCGCCGCCATGGCCAAGTACAACGTGGTGACGAAGAACAAGCGCGAGTTCAACCAGGACAAGAAGCGCCGTGCCCATGGGGACCCCAACACCGGCAAGCTCAAGCAACGCAACGCGTCCATCGGAATATCGGGCAAGCGCAAGCGCAAGCTCCAGCGCCGCCAAAACCGGGTACCTTTGATTTCCCCCTCCTTCCCCTTCCTAGTTGAATGGCTCTCTGATGCGTGTTTTGTGGCTGTGGCGGTGCAGGATCAGAAGGAGGCTGCGATGGTGAAGGCGCTGGAGAACAACATGGGCGACGTCGATATGGTTTCTGTTGAAGGTACGGTTCTTGTTTTGCTTGATTGCTCGAGCTGGGTGCCTGGGTGGAGGAAATTAGGCATTTTGTTAATTTACCTATAGTTAGGTTCGTAGCCAGTTTGCCCGAGAATTCAGTGTACTGGTCATTCGTGAGAATTGCATTTGCATAGCGTTGTAAAGATCGGCAGAAGAGGAAGGCCCTAGATGTGTGGTGAAAGTTAGGGATCATTGCAATGGTTGTAACGCCTCCCCTTCTCCGTCGTTGGTTATTTTAGTTATCTGGAATTTGTAAGTGAGCTACGAGTTGTGCTTTTCTGTTAGGTTCAGTTGGGCCGTACATGGTACAATTCGTCATTGGCAATTTTGACATATCTCCGCCGAATGTTTTAATCCACAACAATGCATTCAATTTTTTCATGATGAAATATGTTCCCAAGCAATTTGCATCGATTAATCCAACTTCGGTGGAGCACTGGATGTACCCGCACATGCAAGTCAAACAAAGAAAATACATCTAAGATTTTACGAGACAAATAGCAATTTTTTTCAGAATAATACTAAGGGATTAAAACATTCTGGACTGCTAAGTGTGGGGGGGGGGGGGGGGGGGGGGGGGGGGGGGGGGGTTATATGCCAATCTATACCAACTGGTGTAAAACAAGTGCCATTTTCTATTTTATTGTCAAATACCAATTGTTACCCTTCTTATTCCTAAAAGATTAGTGCTCTGTACCATCACACCTCATGTGATTATACTGATAATGCAAAAAAATGTATTTATGCAAAAAAAAATGATTGGTAGTTATGCATGGCTGTTTTGTGTGAGCTATATGCAAAGGAAGGGAAAGATGGTTGAATAGTGATGGAATTGCCAAAAAAAAATGATGCAAAAGTACCCATATATTTATAGTCGAATTTATGATAGTGCCCAGATGGCTGGATGAATTTTGTATGTCTGTTCACATGTATATATGTAATTGTATAGTGTCATTTGCCTCTCTTTCTATAGCTTCAATGCCCTCGTGTACTTTAAGCTCATAGGTTCCTTTTCTTTGCTGAAAGATTGTATTCGTAATTTGTGAAGAAAGCTTGGTATTTTGCTCTTGATAGATTTTTGCAAAGTAATGATAGATTTGATGACCAACCTTGACTGCCGATGGACCTAAATCTATCTGCTGCCTATCGAGAGAATTATATTGTCTTCCTTTTTTTTTGTCACAATGTCTCTGTGCTATTTGACGTCATTTCTGCATATGTTTGTTTTGTCAGTTTATTAGTCTTGTATGCTGCCATAACTTCTGTAAATATATATTTGTTCGTCCCTGTGGTGCTATTGCTTACCTTTTTTGTGCTTCTACATACAGCACCTTCAGAGACTGCAAAGGACAAGTCTCAGATGAAGTTTAATGTGAAGAAAAACTCAAGGATACAAATCAAAAGATTAAAAGGCAAAGGTTAGTTATTATGCTGGTCAAGTAACTTGATACATCAAACACCAACATGTTGCTCTTATTTTCTTTCTTCTAATTGACTAAGATGTGAACTTCTATTTCCATGTTCATCCGGTTGAAAGATCACTCAGCTATGCTGATTCATTATGCAGGTAGAAAGAAAGCCAAAAATGTCAATCCACCAACGAAGGAAAAAGCTGATGCCATGGTTAGAATGACTTTCAAGAGTGTCCCAATATGATCCTTTGTAAGGCATCATCAAGGACTAGCTTGCTCAGCATTACTGGAGCTTCTGGATTAACGTCCTCCTCTGCCGCTTTAACATTCAGTAGGAAATAGTCACTGTTGTCTTTGGAATGAATGTATGGAATTCAGATATCCCTCCGACCCGTATTACTGTTCGCGTCGTTCTTTTTGCAACCCCCGCTGTTTTTCACCTGAAGTCACAAGTCCTCCCCAGCTTCCTCCCGCACCCCTCCATGGCGGCGCCGACACCGGCGGCTCCCTGCTGCTCCCTTCTCCCTCTAACCTCTTGCTCTGCGCCTGGCGCCCTTCGCCTCCTCCTCCACTGCTCGGCGCCGCTCGTCGCGGAAACAGGCCGGGGCTCCTCCTCCATTGCTCAGCTTCCCCATCTTCAAGATCTCCGATTCGCTCCGATTTGAGCGTGGACGCGGCGGCTGGCGCTGTCTTGGGCGGGCTCATGGACAGGTCCAGGTCGGGGCACCGCGGGCCGTCGTTGTTCTCCGTCGCCGGCGTGGACGACGAGCTCTTCGTCATCGGCGGCCGGTCTGGTGCGTCGAGCGCGAGGCGGTGGAGCTCTCATTGGTTGGTTATCTGGAGGGGACGGCGGAATAATGGAACAGTGGGTGGGAAGGCGTACGTGGATCCGGTTGCGGTGGGGGAAAGCGGAGACGGGCCGTCGGAGCGCGAGGCGCTGGAGCTCGGCGTGGCGGTCGGCGGCGAGGCGCGTGAGGAGCTCGAGGCGCGCCTGGCGGCCGCGGATCCGGAGGCCGGGGGACGGCGGCGGGGGAGGCTCTCCGACGTCCATCTGGACCAGTCGACGTCGGAGATCTCTCGGGACGTGGTGTCTGCGCCGGGGGAGGCCTCCCGGGTGGATCCGCCCTCGCTGGTCAGCGGCGTGCGGTGGTGTGGGCGTCGGGTTGTCGGCCATGGCCGGCCGTGGGCGGGTCCTGGGCGATGTGTGCGCTGAAGGGGCTGAAGGAAGGACTTGATTGTAAAACACTTCGAACTGACGGGGGTTTTTGTAAAAAAAAAATTGAACACAGTCCGCCTAGTAATTCGGGTCGGAGGGAGTATCGAATGCATGGTTTTTTCTTACTGAGATTGTTTTATCAAAGCTCTTTATTCATGCCTTGTTTTGTGTTGCCTTCATTTGACGAATCCAACTTAACTGCAAAGATCTGTTGTATACACTTATTTCAGATCCTAACTACGTGGCTATCCAAAAATGTGAAGCCTAACTAAATGGAAATCATGTTCTACTCAAAACGCTAGAAACTATTACATCTGGGCAAAAGGTTTAAAACTCATCTAGCGTGGCACACAAGTGCACAACCTGTTGCGTGAAATCAGATTTCTTGATAAAAACACAAAATGATGAATTGGACAAAACGCCTTCTCTTCTTCCCTCTGCTTCCGAGCAAACTTGCCTTCCTCATGTTCGAACAAACTCGCCTTTCTCATGTTCTAGTGGCGATGGGGGATAATTGTTGCCAGAATCATGGCTGTGGCGGAGCTTTCGTACGATCGATTGGGAAGCTGATAGTCGTCTATCATGGATCGGGAAGCCGATAGTCGAATCCAATGAATGTATTTGGTTTTAGCCCTCCTCATGTTCAAGCGTCGTTGGGGGATAATGGCTGCCGCAACCAGGGCCAAGCCAAAGCTTTCCTACCATGGATCGCTAAGCCAATAGCCGAATCCGATGAATATATTTGGTTTTCTCCAAAATCCCATTGCTTTGCCACCTAGAGCAACCTCTCAGCTTTTCCCTCTCACCATCTACACATCTAGCAACACTCCAGTTGGAACAAAAATGCTGATACACAATTAGTTTACAAAGTAGAGCTCCTAGTGTGCTTTACTGATCCTGAAGAGGGGCCTATTTATGCAGAAAAAATGCACACCATAGGCATGATTTCCTCTTCAAGTTGGTTTTACAGAATGCTATTAGCATGGATGCCATAGAAATCAAAAGTGTGATTAAACTGGAGTGCACTTTGTTGTAGATATAGCAAATGAGATATTCCACGACAATGCATCATGCATGATCAACGAGGCCGAAGAATGAGAGGTATTAGCCGGGGGAGAAAATGGTTGAGTAGCGAGATTCACTCCCGATATACAAAACAAGCGAAAAACAGATCTTTTTGCTATCAGCAAGCACCGGAGCTCCATACTGTCAATTACAGTCTTCCCGTCTTCCTGTGCTACTGGATAACATCGGTTCTTATGTTCAAACACATTATTTTACAAAGTTGTGAGTAACCACTTGTTCGGTGGGATCCCGATATATATCCCACTTCTAGTTCATTTGAAGATTTCTTAGTCAATTTTTGGGCAAAAAGTTATACTAGAGGTAGATACCGCTAGGGGTACCTTGCATCCGTAAGAGCATCTCTAGCAGACAAAAGGGCTGAAAACGTGTATAAGGTTCCTTTAAAACCATTTTAACGGCTGAAAATCGTCCGGACAGCATAGATATGGAAAACGTAGACCATAAAATCGAATACTCCCTTTTTCTCTCTCCCTTTTTTCCCATCTTCCTCCTCCTGTCTCTCCCTTTTTTCTCTTGCTCGCCACCACCGGCCGGCCGCCACACACTGACGCGGTCCTCGCAGGCACGGCTGTCCACCAGCCGACCTCAACGCGCTCCTGCGAGCACCTCCGCCGGCAGGCCGGCGGCACAGCTGCCAGCGCCCTTGTGCACACGAAAATTGGGTCGGTGCAGAAGACAGCCAGATTCCCCTCCTCCGTCTCTCCCTTTTTTCTCTTGCTCACCGTCCTCGCAGGCACCTGCCCACCAGCCGACCTCAACGCGCTCCTGCGAGCACCTCCGCCGGCAGGCCGGCGGCGCAGCTGCCAGCGCCCTTGTGCACACGAAAATTGGGTCGGTGCGGAAGACAGCCAGATTCCGGCGAGTTTCCGTGGCAAAAGGTCACCGGCGCGTCCTGAATATTCCCTCCTGCCAACCTTTTCATCCTAATACAAAACACCAGCAGGTCAGCCTCGCAGCCTGCGATTGTAAAACACCATCGGGTAGTCCAGGGTCGGATGCAATGTCTGGTTGGGTCACTTTTTTTACTCAAAATGGTAAACTGAGATTATTTTACCGTTCCGTGGGATATAAGGGTAGCATCAACGGAAGGAAAAAAATCCTCAACTGGTCATTGAAAACGTGGGCAAAACAAAGTTAAATAATTTTGTATAACGATCAGTAACTTGCTCAAAATTTCCATACAAAAGAATACCTCGCTAATATTGTTCAGTGTACAGTTCTGAAGAATAAAGAAAAAGTTTTCTATGTGAATCGTACTGGGGACTTCCAACGGAATTTATATTTGTCTATCCAAAGTACGCTGTGCCACTGCCACCCCAGAAGGCCACGCCTGGCCATGCGCCCCTCCAAAGAATCATGAAATGGAAAGGGAAAACACATTCGTAACTTCTCTCTTTGCCTGTACAGTGTACAATAGATTATTTCACTCGCAGCACTACACAAAATCTGCTGTCCACCCGGCTGTTGGAAACATCGCAAAAAATAGAATGTCTTCTATTCTACCTGCAGAAACATAAGACAAGGAATTCAAAGGCCACGAGCTAGCGAGAATTCTTAGAAAACCGGCAAATCCACAAACTTAGCTCAGAACTAGTGAGAGCTACAAATAGAACCTACACAAGCTTAAGTTGCTTTTACAATTTCTTCTCTTAGAAACAAAGATCTAACTATGGAGCCCACATCAAAGCAAGTGTGGCCAATGGATCATTTTAATCTTCAAAATTACCTCTAAAACATTGAGAGCTTATGTTTTGATCACGCTGACTCCTTTTTCTTAACACTATTATTTTACGATCAGGATTCAGGATATCTGTCACATATTCTCCTCGAATCAATATTAGCTTTTATACCAGATATGCACAAGCTTGTAGGTAGGGCGACATGTTTATTTTGTTTAGAACTTAGTTCGTACGATGGTCAAATATCAGAAGCATACACATATGGGCTACGAAGCACCGATACGTGAGAAGTGGCCGTGTCCCCGTATAATATGTCGCCGATACGGCGATACGCACGATACGGCGCCGATACGCGTATCGGTGGCGTGTCCCTTTTTCGTGATTTAAAAATAAAGAAAATAAATCCGATACAGCTTGAGGACGGACGGCGGCGATACGGCCAGGATACGGGAAAATATCCCAGCGAGCGATACTAACCCTAACCCACCCCCGTGCTCTCTCTATTCTTTCATTTGCCAGGAGATCGAGCAGCCGCCAGGAGCCGCACGCACCGCCGCGCCAGAGCCGCCATCTCCGCCCGGAATCGCGCCGCCGCCGCCCGGAGCAGCAAGGTAACAGCTCCTGCATCTGCCATCCCTGCTTGCTACCGATCTTTCTACCTCCATCTTGCCTTCTTGCAGTATTGCTTTGCTTGCTCCCTGCTGGTATTCTTGCTGCTGTTGCTGATGTTTTGATTGCTGCCTTGCTGGGGCTGGCCAGGGAGTGATGGCATCTGCTGGGAGCCAATCTTCGGGCTGTGGTAGTGCTAGTGCTAGTGCAACTGCAACCAACAGCAATGGTGCTGGTGATGCAGAGGCTGATAATGGTGTTGTTAATCCGAAGTATCCGCTATGGGCTTATGCTTCAAAGGTGTCGGCCGATCCAACAGGACGTGGAGGCAATACACGGTTTCGTTGTCATTTCTGTGATAAAAGTTACCCAGGCAGCTATACAAGAGTCAAGTCACATCTTCTTCAGCGAAAGGTTGGTGGTGTTGGCACCTGCGATAAGCTGCCGCACTATATCTTTGAGCAGCTTCGCAAGGAAGATGAGGCAGCCGGTCAACTTATTGCAAATGGTGCCACTAAGAAGATACTTCCTCTACCCCCCTTCGAGGGATCTGGTTCATCAAGAAAAAGGAAGGCCACCAAACAGCAAGGGATTGTGGATAGTTTCAGTTTGGAAACCAAACAACAAGCTGATGCTCTTATTGGAAGAATGTTCTACAAGATGGAATTGGAAGTTAGGAGGCTGGGAAGCATACATATCATTTGGTAAGCATGCTACAAGCCAACATCTTTACTATTTCTTGTTTCTCTCAAATTCTAATGAGAGCATTTGATCTATTTTGCAAGTTATCCTTCGAGTGTGGAAGTTGATGATGAATTGATGATCATTCATATATTGAGGACTTGCAAAGCAAACAAATGGGGCAGTATTCTGATCTCATCTCATGCATTCAATTATTCTTGTCTTTATTACATGGCATTTCATTAATTTTATATATATACTCGCCGTATCGCCGTATTGATGTTTTCTGAAATCGCCGTATCCGTATCGCCGTACCCGTATCGACGTATCCGTCTAGCCGTATCGGTGCTTCGTAGCATATGGGCAGAAAAAATGATATGTGCTCTTTTCTACTTTCTAGAACAAACAAGCCATGTAAAATTAGCAGCATTAACAGAAACTCTGGCTAAAATAAGCCATGCATACCTTAAAAGTATACATTCAAATTGGCAATAGTGGTTGCCTCTCGTCAGTTCCAATCCGATGGCTAGCCTGAAATGACATGTGCAGCTTAAAACTTAGGTGTCAGAAATGAAATATTGCTTCTATTATTCTTTAAATAAGAATGTATCTTACATCATCGGCAGCACCAGCAGTCATATTTACAAATGTAGATTCAGATGACCTGCGACATAATAAGTATCATATGAGCCAAGAAAAAACTTGGAAATCAGTTTCCCGCCATAATAGCTTTATTTATTCAGGTGCATGTATCAAAGGTATCAGGGAATCAAGGATTTGGTACAAAACAGGGCAGAAAAACTGATCAAACTTCATACTCCGACCTAGGATCAAAACTTACCGATGATTCTGTGTAACTTCCAACTCCAAAGGTTCACCTGGTTTATCGTCTTTGACTTTAGCTAGTGGTGAGAAGAACTGGGAACAAAAAGCAGCAACACGAATATAAGAGGAAGAAGGTTGGCTGAATGAAATTAAGTCCAGAAATAGTTAAGGTTACCTGATGCATTGAAATAAACACTACTGATATGCCCAGGAGAAAGTTAATGGTCAAGGTATGTCCCAGAAAAGCAGCAGAAGCTAGACCAGTAAAAATGGTAGCAACAGTTGATGAATACTTCTTCAAAATTGTGTCTGCAGCGTAATTTCAGTAAGTCATTTAATTTAATTAGCAAGAATAATAGAAGAAAATAGACAAGAACAAAACATAGTCTTTAAACGGAAAAAAGGTTGGAAGGTAGAACATTTACCTGCATACTTGAAGAAGAATGAAGAAAGAATGCCTTGTGCAGCATTGTTACATATGAGAAACATTGTAGCCCTTGAATGCCCTTGGAGGATATTAAAATTCTCTGGCCCTGCAAGAAGATATGCATTATTACACCAGAAGCATTGTGACATTTCACAAAATATGCTTTGAAGATGACAACACAAGATAGAACATGGCTATCATTCTTTTTCCTGGAAAATCTGATGGTGGTCACTGAATAAAGATGCATACTCATATCTGGCATCAAGGTTTAGTGATCAATAATCATATTTTAATATTCCACAAAGAGCCAACCAGGAAGCCACTCCTTCGCTTTATCAGCTCACAGGAATAAGTGATACCCAACTCCCATCCCTACAGGATTGCACAACTACAAAAGGCACTAAGGATGATAATATCATACAACTTCCCTGTTCATATAATATTTAAGTACTTATGATCCACCTAGCATAAACATACTGGGCATTCACCGAAGGTGCATACCTTGGAATAAGGCCGTCCCAAGGATCCCAAGGAAGTTGAATATCGCACCATATCCATACAGAAATAAATTCTGTGAATTATATCAAAAGAGTATCGAATTAGATAAAAGAGAAACAATTACATATATGAAACAAGAATGAGTCCATGTTTTACAGTACGACTTTAAAAAACAAAATGAACTATCGTATTGTTAAATACTAGAATGAAAAATGACAGTTACTCCAGTATAATTCCAAAAGTACCTGCAGATAAATACTGGTATCTTGGCTTTTCATGGCATACTCATTGTAGACAGAAGCCAATGATGGAACAGTTACCTACACAATACACAGTTTCAGCTTAATATACAGTAATTTAAAATCACTGTCTGTTGAGTACTTATAAGAAGTGAAAGAATAGAAAAAAATTGAACAGATGACCTGGCCGCAACTTACAAAAATCACAGTATAGATGTATGCGATAGCAGTTATAGGAAGACCAAATGCTGTACTGCCCGCAGGTGTGGAGCGAAGTTGATTGATGCTGATCCCAATAAGCAATAGTGCAAGAGCTTCCCACTGCCAATATATGAAACAAGAGAGCAGGAGATAAGTTAATAAGGCTGAGGGTCAGACATTTCATGGCACTCCATCCTCAAATCAAAACCAAAATGCAGACATAACTGCACAAAATGTAAACCTCAAGCTTACCTGAATTACAGAGAACCTCCTCTTCATTATAAATTTCAGAAGAACAGCTATGACCAGTACCTAGAGAAGTTTGGATCATAAAGGTTTCATATCTGTGCACACACACAAATAGCTAAAGCACGACATTTTTTGGGAATAGAACAATAAAAGTGTACCTTTAGGTTGCTTAGCATTTTCACAGTAGAAGGATTAAAGTACAACTGCACAATCGGGCGAGTGTAAGTCAATCTCATAAGGTAATACAAAAAGTATTCATGGCGACTGCAAGACTCTGCGTCTAAATCCAATGAAACTTACCTGCATGATAAATTTAAGGTAATTGTTGATGGCATATAAAAGTGCAGGGACAGCTAGGAGTACGTTATTTCGGGCTGCCTGCAAAATAAATGATTGAATTATTAGATAACAAAACAATGACAAAAAAGTGAAATACATATTTTTTATGCGTAGGCATAAGAAAATAGAAAGTAATTGTTGAAAAATAAAGCAATAAGACATAAATAAAGATATAAAAATAACATGAAAATGCCTAGCATCGATTCAGAGTTGAATGCGAAAGCATACACGAAAAAATATGGAAGTTGGAACGCAGGCAACAAGGGGAATGTGGCCAGGTAAATCACCTGTACAAAGGTTGAACGTGACAGAAGCGGTTTTTCCCCAACCTTTTGTTTCCGAGACTGTCACATTAGTACAACAACGTTAAAGAGGTGAACAAGAAGTAAGAAACTCAACATAAGCTATAGAGAAGCCAGCAAAAAATAAATATGTTGGCGTGCAGCTATTACGCGTCATAAAAAACAGACTTTTGAGAAATAGTGCAAAATTGCAGACAGATTTTACTTTGGTGATAAATGAGCAAAGAACTAGAATAGCAGGCAATATCCTGACAAGCAGAAAGTAAAATTCAGAACTATCCATACAGCTATCGTGTACAAAACGATGTTTCATTACGCAAACGCACAAACAGAACACTTGGAGCAAGAACGAACCTGAATAATTAGCATCACGAGAGCAAAGATGACTTTTGCAACCTCCGTCAAAAAGTTAACACTGATGGGGCTGAACTGGAACTTCCCATCGACTTTTGACATGAACACTAGGATGGGCTGCAGCCAAGAGGTAAATAGTGAGTGCACGGACCCTGATCATGAACACAGATCTCTAGCTTAATTCAATTATCTCTATCAGAAAGCTAATCATAAGATTGTGACCTACTACTTGTTGGTTGTTACAGGATATTTGCGAGCGACGGATTGAACTGCTAATAACGTAGTAGTTCGATGATTGTCAAAGAGAGGTGGAACCAAACCTGGAGGCCGACGAGCATGCAGTCGCCGACGACGAGGAGGAATTTGAGCGCGCGGAACTTGGACGTTATCTTGTCGTGGTGCTTGTCGTACGCCCTGGAAACACTCCGCGGGCTCGGCACCACCAGCCGGGAGCGGCAGGCGGTGCATTCCACCACCCCGTTCCGCTGCATCTCGCCCGAGTCGCCGCCGCAGGAGCACGCCGCCGACTAGATGCCGCTCAGTACGCGCGGCGTCCGAGCCCGAGGGATCCCTGGAACATTACTGCAGCCCCCGCACAGTTTCGGCCAATCAGCAGCTGCGCATCGGAGATGAGTGGAAGAGAAGTGCGGATCTGAGGGATACGGCTTGCCCGCTGTACCTCGGAGAAGGCGGGGCGTGGTCGGTGGCGATCTCGCAGATCTGGGCGTGGCCACCGACGCGGTCGGCGAATCGGGCAGGGCTTGTTTGGTTCTATCTCTTGACTCCGGCGAGTGTGACGAGGTTGGATCCGGGAAGATGAGGTGAAGTGCGCGTGAGATGCTCACGCCGGGATCAC
This sequence comes from Poa pratensis, assembly GCA_947311845.1. Taxonomy (NCBI): domain Eukaryota; kingdom Viridiplantae; phylum Streptophyta; class Magnoliopsida; order Poales; family Poaceae; genus Poa; species Poa pratensis. The sequence goes on from CAMZMU010000052.1 coordinate 164,182,169, forward strand.
GGGTTCCGGCAGGAGTAGAGGTGGGGAAGAAAGGTGTGAGGGGCAGAGAAGAAGGGAGAAGACGCGAAAGCAAGGCGGGTGTTTCTGCGTATTTATATATTGCTCCTATCGGTGATTTTTTGTGGTGTTGTTGTTGTTTTCTGTGTTATTATTGTGTTTTAAAATTCTGAATTCTAAAACTACAAGAACATGAAAACCATTAATGAAAATTACATGGAAAAAGTCAAATGAGGATTGCTTAACACTCTCTCCGTATCAAAATATAAGACTCTCTATCTAGCTTGTACACATATGTGTGTACAAGCTAGATAGAGAGTCTTATATTTTGATACGGAGGGAGTATAACATAACAAATAAGTCTGTGTGTACAAGCTAGATAGAGAGTCTTATATTTTGATACGGAGGGAGTATAACATAACAAATAAACCTCCCTTAGTACTGATTGAAGTTAATGTTCTTTCAAAAAAATGAAGATAATGAAAAATCTTGTAAAATGCAGTGCAAATTACAGAATTCTTGCAACAACTGGTTTCAGTCCTACAAATGAAACATGCCACAAAGATACCTACAGCTTGAAATCATCCAGAAAGTTGGAAATATTTGATTCACAATGAGACACAAGGAATTTAGGACAATGGGAAAGCAAATTTTGGAAGCATTGAATGGCTACAACAGATCATTTTGCACTCTAAATGGTTTTGCGGTTGATGAAAACGCAATTATCGGACTAAGTATATTTGAGCTATATATAGGTGCTTTCGGTGTTGTAGCCATTACAATAGATCATTTCGCTCTCTAAATGATTTTTGCGGTTGATGAAAACGCAATTATCAGACTAAGTGTATTTGAGCTATATATAGGTGCTTTCGGTGATGACATGTGGTTCAGTGCCCCCTCGAAAAAGAAAGGACGGTATTTCGGGAGCTTTTGTTTATTCTTTTGTATTATGAACACCGTACTATTAAGAGGGACCCTCTACGGAAAGGTAAGGAGGGATTTGATATCATGAGCACAAACAAAACGCACCCATAGCCATCCTATTTTCGAATAATTCACCCAAGGATTGATCGTTGAAGACTTTCATGTCTTGTGGTAGTATCTGACCCGATTGCAGTAGTACCGCTCCTCCTAGGAGTTGTACTGCTGTAACCTATCCAGATGTGGTACCACCTCTATGGTACTCGCTCCCTCCCAAGGGTGGTACTACCGCTGGTGGTACTGATATGTCTCAAACGTATCTATAATTTTTGATGTTCCATGCTTGTTTTATAATAATGCCACATGTGTTTATTATGTTTTTATATCATTTTGGCACATTTTATTAGACCAACCTATTAACCCAGTGCCAGTTTCTTTTTATTATGTATGTGCATCGCAGAACAGGTCCAAAATCCAAAGTGCTGAGAAAAATCCGAAAAAATTACAGAAATTCTTTTTCACCAGAAAACCCCGGGAGGCAGAAGGACAAGTCCGGGGGAGGCACACACCCACCAGACGACCCCCAGGCGCGGTCCAGGGTCAACCGCGCCTGGGACCCACCTGGACGACTCGTCCACCGCCTCGTGTCGCCTCTTCGCCCATAAATATCGTCCTAACCTAAAACTCACGCACGCCGAAGGATTTCTCCAGAAAAGTTACAGAGCTCCGTCGCCACCAAAAACCCTAATTCGGGGTCAAAAGTTCCTGTTTCGGTACCCTGCCGGGACGGGGATTGACCCCCGGTGACGTGGGGTGGCCACGGCAAGTCCCAGGGTCGACTACCCCAGGTTGATTGAGAGGGAGAAAGGTTGGAGTGCTGATAGTTACCACGGCTGACAAGCAAGGCGATTTACCCTGGTTCAGGCTCCCAGAGGATAATACCCTACTTCCAGCTTGTCTGTTATTGATAGTTTAGAGGTGTTACAATGGCGATCCGGCGAGATATCGGTCTCGCTAGGGTTTTGGTGGTGGAGTACGAGCGTAGAGTAGTGTCCCCTAGATCGGCACCCCTCCCAGCCTTTATAAAGGAGGCTGGGTCTCAGGAGTTTGTAACCGACTAGGGTTTACAAGTATGGTAGGTTCTACCGACATAAGCTTCTCCTGCCTTGAGGCGTACTTTATCCTCCTTGGGCTCCTTTAGTGGGCCTTGAACGTCGTCTTCTAGTAGGCCACCTGTTGGGCCCTAGTCCTTGCGTGCACCAGGTACCTTCATAGTGGGGCACCCGATAGGTAGGCCCACGTCAGTAGCCCCGAATGCTTGGTCGAGTCGAAGAATTGGGTAAGGACTCCTCTCCGGGTGCACGTCATTCTTCACCTGTTGCGAGGCGTTTTGTTCTGAGTCGATAGTGCGTCGACTGCTGGATATGTTCATGTTTTGCTGTCTTGCCGACAGTTTCTGGGGATGACGACATGGCTGGCCTGGTTCACTCGACGGATCGGGACCAGTTAGATGCTCTTGGGCAAGAACCTAGCCAGCCTACCTCAAGCCCGAGTCCCCGGACTCGAACTTGGAAAGAGCTGAAAAGCTTCGACTCATGCCGCGGAGGTCTTACAGAGGATATTATGATGAATCAGGTACCCAACGCGTCCGTCAGGATTTTCTTCACGCCTGCTGGCATGGAAACTACATGGTGAACGCAGCGGGTGCGAGCCCTGGCCGGCTCGATGGATCGGCGGGTCTTATCTTTGCACTTTGGGCGCAGCATCCGAGGAGTATATGCGGCGGACGCATCTCGGGAATCGAATAGTTTGCGACTGCAGTCGTTGTAAGTTTGTGTATGAAGCTGAGTAGCCTTTTAGGACTTGATCATCTAGTTGTCTTGTGCTATCGGGGGCGCGACAGCGCTCCCGATGGGAGTAGCCCCCGAGATTGAGCTGAATTGCTTGCAATTGAGGTTAATCTCAATTGACATTCACTCGAAAGAATTTTTTTGATACGCTCCCGATGGGAGTGAATGGACTCGACAAATCAAGGAGTCCGATTTCAGCCTGTTGGCCTACTGTGAAGTATGTGAGTACGCGGACTCGACAAATTAATAGAGTCCATGTTCAGCCTTGCGGCCTACTGAGAAAAATTCGATTCCGAGGACTCAACAAATTAATGGAGTCCATGTTCAGCCTTGCGGCCTACTGATTGACATGCTCGGGTGGGACATGCACCGGAGTCGAAAGAAGTTCGGGTCTGTAGAGGGCACTCGATAGCCTGTTGGCTTTGTCATTTTGTTTGTACCAGAAGCCTGGCTCGAAAGATTCTCCAGCTCGTAAAGCTGACGTCATGCATGACGATCTTGGCGTGCGCGGTTCCGCTGATGGGACGCATTAGCGTGGGCCCATTGTTAGTGTTGACCAAGGAAGACGCCGTTTCAGTTCTGATTTGACCGCACGACGTGAATTTTTCGGGACGTGATGATGGTTTCCTTGTTTCTCGTGCGTAGTGGGCGGCGTGGCCTGCGACGGTTGCGTTCCGCTGCCGCCACGTGTAGGGTTGGATGCAGGCTGTTGCTGCCGATGCCGATTGGACGGTTAAGATTGATGCGGCACCGCGGTATATTTATTTCACCGCTGGGTAGAGATCAGTTTTCATCCCCAATCTTGTCGTTCCCGTTCCTTGCTTCATCTTCTTCCTTGCGCTCTGCCGCCATAGCCAGTGCAGACAATCTTCGTCCCCGCGCCAACCTTCAGCCACTATTCGCGATGAAAGGAGATGGAAAGAAGGTTGCGGCTACGACGAGCTTCGCCGCCGTCGGCGCTGTGGCTGTAAAGGCCAAGAGAGGGAGCGCGGAGATGAGCGCCGCCGCCACTGTTGAGGCTGCCCCCGTGGACACTTTGAAGAAAGTCCCCGGCAACTGGGTCAGGTCGTCCGTCAAGCAACGGCACCTGGACGAACTCCGGGAAGACGGGTTGCTGCCGCTGGCGGACCAACTGGCCACGCGCGCACCAGGGAAAGAGGTAACTCCACAACCTCGAGGCAACGAGCGCGTCTGCTTCGTTGATTTCATGCATCGAGGTTTCTCTTTTCCCCTCCATGATTTCGTGCGCGGTCTGCTATACGCGTACGGAATTCAAGTGCATGATTTGACGCCGAATGGCGTCCTCCACATCGACTGCTTCTTCGTCCTTTGCGAGTGCTTCCTAGGAGTGCACCCGCACTGGGGCCTGTGGAAGGACATCTTCAACGTGAAGAGGAACGTGGGCGGCGGTGGCACCTACCCCATTGGCGGCTTCGGCATCCAAGTGTGTGGTGACACCAACTACTTCATGATGAAGCAAGCCGACTCCGTCCAAGGCTGGCGGAAGAAATGGTTCTACGTTCGCGTGGAACAAGAGGTCCTCCCCGTCTTTGCGACTGACAAGCCGCTGAGGAAGTCGAACGCCTGGGCGCACGCGTTGTCGAGCGAAGACAAGGTGGAAGTGGCACCCCTCCTAGGAAGAGTCGCTGAGTTGCTGAAGGCGATGGGCAAGGAGGTGGGTGGCATCCACCTTATTGCCACGATGACGAGGAGGCGTGTGCAGCCGCTACGCCTGCGGGACCACCCTATGTAGGGGTACCAAGGCGAAGGCGACTCGTCTCGCCTGATGAAGGAGCCACGGTCGATGAGGGAAGTCGAAGCCTCTGTACGGTCTGTGTCTAGTCTCAGAGCTGCCGACCCCTGCAACGTCGACTGCCCCGTGGAGCCATACGGGGTTGATAACCCACTGCCTGAGGTATGTAGTTGACTTTGTTTACTTTCAAGCTTTCTGTTTTATTGCTGCACTAGTACTTCGCATGTTTGCGTCCTTGTTGAATTTTTGTATGCTTGACTCGTAGGACCACCCGGCTCCCACTTGTTTGCCACCTCTACCCGAAAACGGGTCCACCTTCGAGGTGGAATTTCCTGAAGTGGAGCCGGTTGATGACGACGATTCCCTCCCATCTGCGACCACCTCACCTGATGAAGTGGTGGAGGAAACGGAGCAGGATGAGGAGCATTAACAGCCGCTAAAGCGCCAGCGCCGTGACAAGGCCAAAGCTGCTGTGGAAGACTCGACATCCGAAAGGGTGGAGCTTCGCGACGATGGCGACTCGGGCTCTTCGTCACCCAGCCAGAAGGAACCGGCAGCGGTTGAACCACTCAGCATGGCGCCTCCTCTTGGCGGCGCAACCGAGTTCGGTGTGTTGTTCGATGTCGACGATCTCGGTAGTGAAGAGGAGGACATGAGGTGAGCACCCTTCTTCAATCTGAGTTGCTTTGTTTTCGACTCAGTCTTTGTATTGATTTGATCTTTGTTGTCGCAGCGCCGGTCACGGCACAAGTATGCCTCCTTCACCTGCCCGGGAATGGGAGTCTACTCCAAGTGGCAGGGAGTCAGGGCTGACCTGTGGGGACCCCAGACTAGCTGTCCGAAATACCCGATTATGCTTAACACAACGATCCCATGATCAGTCTGTCGTTGCACATAACCCGAACTGAATACCAAATTTTACATCCATTATAGTACAAAATTTAAAGTTTGACAAATATGGTCACATAGACCAAGTCTTACATAGGTGCCTTCTTGGGCCAAATAGCAACAATCAGCGGAAGCTACGGTAGAGTCGACCAAAACACATCCTAACAACCCGACAGGCAGCTGACTTATGAAGATCCCTAGTTCGCATAGTCGGCGCCATACTCCTCTTCAACGTAATGCTCCTCGAGATCTGGCTAAGATAATAGCCAGGAACGAAACCAATATGAGTACATTTGATTGTACTCGCAAACTACCCCAACATGAACATGCACTAGTTTTACTTTTATTTCAAGACTTTTATTTTTAGAAAACATCTCTATATCTTTGTTGAAAAAGGAAAGAAGGTTTTTAGAACATTTTCCCAGAAAATCACCATTTGTTTATTTTTCCAAAAACTCCTCCTTTTCCTGACCATAACCCTTCATGGTCCATTTATCTCCGGCAAACTCATACCGACCCTTTGGTATAGTTGTCCAAAACATTTTCAACTCCATTTTTTTAAAAACACAAAACTTTGCACAAGGTCTTAGGACAGCATTCCAACTGTCCATTACCGAGGAATCGGCTATTTGAATAGTTTTACACTCTGCAGAGGTAGCACGCTTTTCCCACATCCATCTGGTAACTCATCGTGTCAGCCACGTTCCGCCATACAAGGTGTATGCGAGTTGAGATACCGACCATAGCCTCTCATTTGCTCATGCTAGTATAGGGCCATGCCCTTATGACACTTTCCATCGACACCCAGTCCAGTAACCCGTCGAAAACCCTAAGTGTGAGGACTCATAGTTTTGCCCGGTGACCCAAAGGTGGCGTCTTCTATCCTCTCTTTCATTTAGAGGACCCAGGTCAGGGGTAGGTCACCGAACCATCCCCTCATGCATAACAGAGTCATCTCCGTCGTTGAGGTATCCCATACTAATATGAGCAAATTACATGACTAAGCCCCGTCCCATATGGGGGTAAATGTGGTCGCACAGGGTATGGTTGGTCGTCATAGTACTAAGGACGCATTGTGCATTTTTCGAAAACAACTCATACTCCGATCCTTTTCTCCGTCTCCAACTTAGATACAACAATAATCCACCCAAGGATATTCAAAGGAGTTTTGATAAACACTTTTGTTTTCCAACCTATAGTTTAATATAACTACCTTATACTTCTACATATGTGGCAAAATAAGTTTTCATATACCTTGAAAAAGGTTTTCGAAAATCATAATTTCTTTGAGTAAAAACTTGTAGATAAAATAGATGCAATGTATGTATAGGTGCATGCTCAGAGAATAGCTTGCCTTGCTCAACAAAGTGGCCCTGGTCTTGCTCTTCTTGTTCAACAAAACCACCCTCCTCGAATACTCCGACAACGTTCTCGTCTAAACGTCGTAAAACAACAAGACATACAATCACCACACAATTCGACCAAGCAACACTAACATTAAAACTGAACATTTACAAACATCTACTGTTCTTAAAGATGTCAAAACAATTGAAGTTAATTCAATTCAAATTATCATTAATTCCACACACTTTTATTAATTTCAGAAACTAGTTATACACCGTTTAATTCATCATTTAATCTCTGTTGCTCACAAAAATACAATTTAAAATTCTATAGATAGCTACTGTCGTCTAGAAGGCTACTCAAGTGGATTTGGTTCATTTTGATTTACTAAACTTTCCACACAAATGATTTTGTCCAGAAGCATATTAACCAAGTTTTAGCTACTAACCAAGTTCTGTTAATCACAAAATTAAATCCTTTTGGGGTTAATTAGTGTTGACTAATTATGATCTAACCCAATTAGATTCAACTCAATTAGATTAACCATTTAACATTTAAAAATGTTACAGTACAGAAGGGTGTTCAAACCTTAATTGGATGCCTAATTATTTTTGTTGCTTAATTAATTATACAAAAATTAGTTAAGCTAATAGATCGCAATACCAAGCTAACAAAATTAGATTCATATTATTTGGATTAACAGAGTATCAGAAACAAACAAGTTTATGATTTAAACCTTCTGTGCTACTTTAAATACAATGCAATTAATATTAATCTAAACAGGGTGAAACTTGTTTAGTTGCACAGAGAATTTCCTAAGCTTTCTCGAGAATTTTGATTCGATTTATTTGGATTTATATTTCTGGAGATATTGAATTTCAAAGTTAAGTCCAGTACTGTTTTTCAGAGTTTTAGATTTAAACAGAAAATTCGAATTATAATACTGAGTGGATAATGTTGAGAATCCTGACGGGTGGGGCCTACCCGTCAGTGACTCATGAATTAATTGCGTGCGCACAGGAAATGCTTAAAAATCAGACGAGCGGGGCCCGCTCGTCAGTGGCTCTTCTAACGCGAAGCGGTATGCTGCCGTGGATCTAAGATCCAACGGCCCACGTTTAAAGGCAGCGACGGCGACCATAAACGGGCGGCTCCGCCGCGCCCGTGACGGCGAGGTTGGGGCATAGGGGCACCTGGGGTGGCTGGCGACGGCGGAGAAGACGGCGTTCGGCGGCGGAGAGCTTGGGGATGCTCCTGGGATGGGCTGTGCGTGCTGCGGGCGGCCTGAACGTTGGCAACGTGAAGCTCCCTTTCCTCGGCCATGCTCCAACTCCGGCGAGCTCCTGGCGCTTCTCCTGTGCATTAACCAGAGGGGAAACAGGGGCGTGTCAGTGCGGTGGTAATGGAGATGAGTGCATGGTGCAGAGAAGAGGGAAAGAGTGAGCAGCACGGCTCGGCCGTGGTCGACGTCGACCTCGGCTCCGGCGGAACCCAGCCATGTGCTGCCACGGCAGAGCTTCGCTGCGGCGACGTGCCCGCCCTCCTGGCGGTGACAGAGAGTGTGGGGAGGCGAGGGAGTGGCAGTGGTGTGGTGTGGTGAGTGCAAGGGGTCGGGGTGCCGTTTTTATAGCCCGACGCCGGCGTACGGTGGACTGGGGTGCACGGAGAGGCTAGGGGACGCGATGGCTCGCCATTGGCGGTCTGGGGCGGCGTGGCAACGTCGTAGGTTGTTGTTAGGGTTTAGGGAGTGGCGACGCGTGCGCGGAGAGGTGGGGTGCCGGCGCGGACGGACGGCGTCCATGGCGCACCCGCTGGTGTTCGTCTGCACGCTGGTGTCACCGTGGGGCAGGGGGCGTGACGTAGGGGTGTCTGCAGGGTCACTGCGAGCGAGATGAACGGCCAGGGCGAGCTGTGCTTGCCGGGGAGCTGAGGTGGCAAGCATCGGCGACGGCGTCGACGTGCTCTGGCTCCAGGGATTGGGCGAGCTGGGCACGGGGCTGTGTGGCGATCCGCGTGCTTCGGCGCTGCCCAATGGCTGCGGGAGACATGTGGGGACCCCGGACTAGCTGTCCGAAATACCCTTGTGCCTACAACATCAGCGATCCCATGATCAGTCTGTCGCTGAGCACAATCAAACTGGTATCAAAAGAACATCCATAAATACCGAATAAAATTTACTTACTTGATTGAAGTCATAACTTCAACAGACACTTGCAGCGGAAATCATCAAACAGCGTGGAGCCCAAGTCATTAGCCATAACCCCACAGGCAGCTGACTGGGAAGCGCCCTAGTTCGCAAAGACGTCATCGGTCTCTCGGTCTCCAGCATACTTCTTCTTGAACTCTGGACATGGGAATATCCAGGGACACAGCCATGAGTACATTTACGTACTCGCAAAACTACCCCCGATATGAGCATGCAATAGCATCATTTTTATTATAACAAAACCCTTTATTTTGAGAAGACATCTTTATATCTTTGTTTAAAAGAAACGAAGGCTTTTAGAACTTTTCCCATAAATCTGTCTTTGTAAGAAGTTTCTTTTAAAACTTTCTCCCGTAAATACATCTTTGTTGAAAAAGGTAAGAAGTCTCTTTTATAAACATTTTCCTGGAAAATCACCCTTTGTTTATTTCTCCAAAACTCCTCCTTTTCCGACCAAAACCATTCCTAGACAAATCATTTTTCCAACAACCTTATACCAACCCTTTGGTATAGTTGCATAAAACATTTCCCACTTTCAGGACACAAAACTTTGCACTTCTCGATCATAGCCCCTCAGGGTCCTCCACTTTTCCAACAACCTCATACCGACTCGTCGGTATAGTGCTCACATACAACATCTCCATTTTCCTTTCAAATCTTAAAACATTTCCAAAACTTGCACATGGTCAGAGGACAGCCTCCCAACTGTCCATATCCGAGGACTCGGCTATTCGAATAGTTTTATTACCCTCTGCAGAGGTAGCACGCTTTTAACCCACATCCATCCGGTAACTCATCGTGTCAGCCACGTCCCGCCATACAAGGTGTATGCGAAGTTGAGCCACCGACCATAGCCTCTCCTTTGCTCATGCTAGTATAGGATCTTACCCATATGATAATTCCCATCGACACTCAGTCCGGTCCCCGTCGGCAACCCCAAGTGTGAGGACTCATATGTTTTTCCCGGCGACCACATTTATGAAGTCTTCAATCCTCCTCCTTATCTTTCCATAGAGTTTGAGCGAGGACCCAGGTCAGGGGAGTTCACAAACCATCCCCTCACGCATAACGGAGTCATCTCCGTCGATGAGGTATCCCATACTAATAAGAGCAAATTATATGACTAAGCCCCGTTCCCATATGGGGGTAAACGTGGTCGCACAGATTATTGGCTGGTCGTCATAGTACAAAGACACAATGTGCATTTTTCATAAACACCTCCATTCTCCAGTTCTCCACTTCCATACCGACATCTCGGTATTCCATATCCACACAAGTATTTTCAAAGGAGTTTTGAGTAAACAATATTTTTCCCATCCTATAGTTTGAAAAAGAATTTCCATCTAATATCTCCATATAGGGTGTCCAAATAATATACTTGTATTTTTAAAACAAAGGGTTTTCAAAATCATAGCTTTAGTGGCAAACACCACATAAGTCACTTATGCTCTTTATAAGTAAAACATGTGAACCAAAATAGATGTATATAGATGCAAGCTCAGAGAGTAGCTTGCCTGATTTCAGCATGATGTTCCTGGACTTCTCCTCATTGATCAAAGAAATAAACTCTCATCGTTCTCCGATAAATCCTTTCCAAATACCACCCCGGTAGCGTTTATCTCTAGCGTCGCAACATGAAAATAAAACAACACGCAATAAGCAAACTAAACCACAAGTGGTATACAAACAAGTAATCAACCACAACATATCACTAATTTAATCAAGCAACAAACTAAGATCTACATTTACAAGGGCATTATACTCACAGGAATATAACACCACAAACATGCTAAAACAAGAGGGCACAAAGACATCCTCAAATAGAGGTAATTAACAATCACTTTTCTTTAATCAGGAAATACTTCAGACAAAAGTTAAACTACCAATTAATCTTGGTAATTCAAAACATCTCACCAAGTTAAGGTGGAGACATTAACAAGATATTTAAGCTAGTACTCAACTCAAGACCATCAAGTTCATCAAACCATGCAAACATATTACCCATACCAATTTGCCTAACAAATTCCACTAACAGTACTAACATAATATAACCTGCTAAACAATAATAACATGCAAGCAATAGTACCACAACAATCCTTGACCAGCAAGGCATTCATATTAATCACACACAAATAATCTAACATCAAAACAAACTATCATAGCAATTCCTAATTCTAGGAAAAGACTATATAGGGAATAAAACCCTAACAATTACATGACTAACAAGTAGTTCCCCTAACATGCTAGTAAAACAAGGAAACATGTCATAACAGTGGATTACCACCACACACATGCTAGGAAACACATTTGTAATAATAAAGTTATAACACAACAACTAATAAAGTCCTAATAAAAATAGGCAGAAAATGCCTAAAACTTATAATTAGCACCACAGTCAATCAATGACTCCTAAATTCAAACCAATTTAGGGATATGTTCTCCTATACATATAGAAGACATGCCAATTGGATTTACTCCAAAATTCATCTCACAAAAATCTACAAAAATCACCAAAGTGCTACTGGTGTGTTTTTAAGAATGAATAAAACTTCTGTTTTAGACTTCCTCTACATACAAGGCCAACAGATCTAGAAAGGTAGCATCTCAACCTATCCAGAGAATTTTAGTTTGCAATTTTTGGATCTATAAAACTCTAGATATTTAATAATTAGTGGAAAAGATACTTTTTACAAGTTTTAGTATAGACAATAATTAAAAATATAATTTGGCAAGCCACCAGCTCTGCATGTTTAAGAAAACTCATAGGAACACAACAAAATTTGAATCAATCAACTTGCTATCACAGATTTACCACAATCGAATTAAAGCTACACTTGAATTTAAACAGGAAATAAAATTATCTATTAGATCTACTGAAAAAAAAACGGATGGGCCAGATCTGGCCCGGATCTGGCCGTGCGGCACAGATCACGGCCCAACTAGCGGCCCACACGCATGAACGGGTACGGCGTCGTCATCTCCTTCCTCGACACGCACCGCGGCAGAGCGAGGCACGCAGGGAGCGAGGCGAGGACGGCGCGGCGACTCCGGCGAACCTGAGAAGAAACGGAGGTGCCCATTAGGTAGAACAGAGGAAGGGGATCACAGGGATGCAGAAATGGCGGCGAATGGTGGACGAGGTTGCTCGAGAGCTTGCTGGAAAGGTGGCGGCCGGAGCTTCGGCTGTGGCCGGAGAAGAATGGACGGTGCGGTCGATTCGCGGCTTCCCGGCTTGATTACTGCGGCGAGGGTGAAGAAGACGTCGAGGCGGAGCTCGCGGGGCTCTTCGATCTGGACGGGGCGGCCTCAGTCGCCGGCGATGCACGACGGCAGCCAGGTCTAGGGTTCAGCCGGGGCATCAAGGAAATAGAAGAGAGGGAGAGCAGGGGGGCGAGTGAGTGCAGGAGGGAGAGCAGAGCGCCAGGGGGGACCTCCTTATCCTCCTCCGAGCGGCAGGAGAGCGAGAGGGGGGGTCCGGGCGGCGAGCGACGTCGACGAACGACACGGCGACGCGGCGCCACTGTTGCGACAGGAAGAGGATCAAGATCTTGCAGAAAACCCCCTAGACTTCTTTTCCCAATTACAACTAGGTCCTTTTCTTAATTTCTTTTATTTCTTTTAAAACCAGAAGCTTTTCAGGGATTTTATTGAGGCACTAAAACCTTTTAGAAAAAATTGTAAAAATTTGAGTAGGCTCCCCTTGTCAAGTAGAAGCTCCACAAAAATTGGTTTTACAAAATAAAATGTTTTGAACAACTTTTGTTCATAGGCTTTAAATATGGCATTTTTGGATAAAATCAATTTGATATTCTTTTTGCAATTCAAAAGCAATTGAGAAAATATTGTTTTGAACTTTTGGAACTCCCTTGATAAATATATTAGCTTTTGTATTTGTGTTTGTCAGAAACAAACACATTTGAATTGAATCAAAAGAATAAAATAGGATTTCATAATTTAAATAAAATTTAGTGAATACTATATAATTTTGAGAAGGAAGGGGGTATGAGAATGAGATGGTCATCTATGTACCTCATCCCTGGAATTAATTTCATAAAGAAAATATTTTCTTGAGAGAATTAGAGAGTGAGGTAGATAGATTAATATATTAAGATCATTTCACCCAACTTATGATCCTAATTCAATTTGTTGAGTAATTTTGGGAGTTTTGCTTTATTTAAGTCACATTCCAAATTTGTTTCCAAGTGTGTTTGTAATTTACTACCCTAGCACACTTGGTTAATTTTTTTTTTTACACCCAAGCAACAACACAACAAGATCACAACAATCACAAGGATGATGCATTCAAGACAAACAAGTCACATACACAAAAAGGAGCAACCACACATACCAGTCACACAAGGTCAAACAGAGCAATGGGTAGTAAAACACAATCATCAGTGAAATATTTCAAAAGTTTTTGTTGGTTCTGAAATTTGGGTCTTGTGAAACTAAGTTTTTCTTAGTTTCGAAATTTGGGATGTGACAAGACACGACAGAGAGATTGGCGCGGCCGTGGCCAGTTCGGCGGCGTCTTTTCTTCTCTTTTGCAGGGTAGGGTCGGCCGGAGGTGAGAGAGAGAGTAGCTCAAGCAACTACAGTCCAAAACAGTGCGGCTCTCGCATGCTGCATGCTCTGGAGAGTGAGGGAGTGAGTGAGGGGTGAGGATTTGAGAGAGATTCGGTCGAATTCGACCGAATCGAGTTTGAATTTGAAATATGGGTTCTGTGCTCACCAAGTGTTCTACCAAAGTTCCCTAAGAACTTTTTATTTTTATTTTTGAATTCTTTGCTAACCATTAGCTTTAGAATAGTTTATTAGGCACTGTGATTTTTTCTAGGATTTTTAGTGCAATTATATAATAGGGTTTGTGAATAATATTGAAGTATAAAGAGAAAATATGAATTCATAAATTAATTTATTTTGTTAGGAAACTATGCAATTTTTGGAGAGGTAAAGGATGTGTAACTGCGATGGCTATGAATCCATCTTATTCATGAAAATTTCATAAAGAGAAATATTTGTTTTAATAAAGTAGGGGAAATAGGTAGAGAGAAATCAATTAAATAAGATCATGTCTAAAATCATGATCTTCAATTTAAGTGGTGGTAAACTTTTAGTAGTTGTTTTAATTTTAGTCACATTCCAAATTGTTGTCAAGGGTGTTTTTTTAACTTCAATGATCAAGTACAAAGGTGTAATTATTCACACAAGCAACAATTTAACAAGGCAAAACAATCAACACAAGATAACAAACAAAAGTTTTTGTTGGTTCACATTTTTGACATCTTGAATTCTTGTTACAAAATTTGGGATGTGACATGACCCCTCCGAAGGCTTCTGCCTTGGTGACCACGACGGCTGACGAGGTGTACCCTCATCAAATCCCATGGTTAAGGGCCTAGGGTTGAGATTATGGGAGAGAACGTGGTAGTACTGGTAGTTTCGTCGGCTGACAAGCAGAGGCAAAGATTTACCCAGGTTCAGGCCCCTCGGGTGGAGGTAAAGACCCTACTTCCTGCCTGTCTGTTATTGATCGTGTGAGATTATGCGATTACAAGGAGGCTCCGGCGAGATGTCGATCTCGCAAGAGCTTTGGTGGTTCGAGTATGGCTTGGTCCTAGATCGGCACCCCTCCCAGCCTTTAAATAGGCTGGGTCTCGGGAGTTTGTAACCAACCTAGTTTACACATAAGGAAAGTATAAACCGACTATGTCTATGTCTAAACTTGGAGGGTACTCCATCTTGTTGGGCCTCTCATCTTGGGCTTCGAGTTGTCTCTTCACTATTGGGCCTTTAGTCATCACGTGCACCAGGTACCCTCACGGTAGGGTACCCGAGATGTATATCCTCGTCAGTAGCCCCCGAGTACTTGTCTGACTCGAAGAATCGGGCATGGACTCATTCGTAAGTGCACGTCATATGCTTTGTATTATGTATATTATAATTGGAATTCATATATGAATAGCACATGTTGCCTATGTCGAGTATTTCATTGACTGTGGTTTTTGCTTATGATGATCAAGGGATAATAGCTTAGCAGGCCCAGTTCACTCGACAGATCGGGACTGGTTAACTACACATTTGGGTAAAACCTTACTAGCTTTCAATCAAACTCGAGTCCCCGGACTCGAATTTGGAACAAACTTGTCAGATTCGACTAGGCCGCTGAGGTCTTACTGAGTCAATCTGCAGTATAACTTTGAATTTTACCCAACGCGTTGATACGTCTCAAACGTATCTATAATTTTTGATGTTCCATGCTGTTATTATATCAATTGCTACATGTTTTGGTTACACTTCATATCATTTTTATGCATTTTCTGGGACTAACCTATTAACAAGATGTCACAGTGCTAGTTCCATGTTTTCTGCTGTTTTTGGTTTCAGAAAATCTATTAAGGAAATATTCTCGGAATTGGACGAAACAAAAAACATCGTCAATAATATCACGAGGAGATCACGGAGTCCAAAGGGGAGTCGGAGCAGACCCACCAGGGGGTCACGCCACACTAGGGCGCGGCCCATGGTGGGCCCGCGCCCCCTATGGCGTGGTGGCCCCCCTCGGCCACCGACGCCGCCTCTTCGCCTATATATTCTCCACGTCGCGAAAACCCTATTACGGTCGATCATATTCCACAAAAAGTTCCGTCGCGGCCGTCATCGTCAATCTCAGATCGGAGGAGTTCTGAAGCTCTTCCCGGCACCCTGCCATAGGGGAGATCATCACCGGAGGGCTCTACATCACCATGCCTGCCTCCGGAGTGATGCATGAGTAGTCCACCCCTGAACTACGGGTCCATAGCAGTAGCTAGATGGTTGTCTCTCTACCTTGTGCCTCCATGTTTAGATCTTGTGAGCTGCCTAACATGATCAAGATCATCTTATTGTAATGCTAGATGTTGTGTTTGCTGGGATCCGATGAATATTGATACCATGTTTATTCAAGTTGTTTATCTATGTGCTCTTGGTCTTGCATGCTCTCCGTTGCTAGTAGATGCTTTGGCCAAGTAGATGCTTGTGACTCCAAGAGGGGGTATTTATGCTCGATAGTGGGTTCAGTCCCTAGATATCTGGATCAGTGACAGAAAGGTCTAAGATGGTAGATGTGCTGTTGCTACTAGGGATAAAACATTGGTCCAGTGTCCAAGGGCACTTGTATTGATTACATTACACACTTTACTTCATGCAATAATCAGTTGTTAGCAACTTAATACTGAATGCGATGCGGATGCTGCCTTGAAGGTGGATTATTTAGGCATAGATGTTGTTGGAATAACGGTCTATGTACTTTGTTGTAATGCCCAACTAGATTTCATAGTAGACATCTTGGCATGTATTGCATTATTATGCCCTCTCTATTTGTCAATTGCCCAGCTGTAATTTGTTTACCCAACATGCTAGTTATCTGTTCTGAGTGAGACACCACTAGTGAACTGTGGACCCTGGTCCAATTTCCTCATACTGTTTACACAACCTGCTGCAATCATCTGTTTCCTGTTACTTGCTGTTTTTTCTGCTGTTTTCCACACCATACGTTTAACTCTTTGTTTCTCCAAGACCGGAGAGATTGACAACCTATCTGTTTCGTGTTGGGCAAAGTTCTGGTTTGTGTCTGTGCAGATTCCACGTTGGTGCAAGCTCCCTGGCGCCAGGGGGAGTCAACATCAACAACCTTCCGATAGATCGTCAAGTCCTACTGGATTGATAACCTTGGGTAGATTTCTCAAGGGAAAACTTCTGCTGTCTATATCATAACCTTCCTCTTGGGGTTCACCAACACGTAGCCACCACGCGTCCGTCGGGATTTTTCATCATGTCTACTGACACGGAAAGTATAAGGATTGACGTTGCTGGAACGGTCCTTAGCCCAACTCGAAAGTTCGGCGGGTCTTACCTTTGCACTATGTGTGCAGCATCCAAGGTATTTGCGATGGACGCAACTCGGAAATGTTTCGAGTATGATTTTGCATATGAACGTAGTCGATATATTCGTCGACTGACCCTTTGACACTATTTTATCGGGTGCGCGACAGCGCTCCCGATGGGAGTAGCCCCCGAGATTGTGCTTTATTGCTTGCAATGGAGGATAATCTCAAAATCTTCTTACCCTACATATGTTAGTCGAAGAAAACCTTTTGCCATAATTCTATCGGGTGGGCGGCAGTGCTCCCGATGGGAGTAGCCCCCGAGATTGTGCTTTATTACTTGTAATGGAGGATAATCTCAGAATCACCTGGTTTTGAGCATCTTTAGTCGAAGAAATTTTCGATACGCTCCCGATGGGAGTAATATGTCTTTGATCGAAGAGACAGTCGAGTGACCATACACTCGAAAACAATCGAGTGATTAATATGCTTTGGGTGAACCCGACATCTTTTCTGAACAAATCTGCTGTAATGACGTCAGGGATGACGTTTTATGGCGACTGCGCCACCTGACACGCGGTGTCGTGCGCTATGCTGCGATAGATGGGACGTGACACGTCTTGTGGGCCCATTGTGCAGTCGTTTGGACTGGATTTGACCGTTCAGGCACGATTTCTCGGGGCCATAATGGTAGTTCCTAGATTCCCGTGCATAGTGGGCGGAGTGGCCGGCGACGGTTGCCCTCCGTGGCTGCCACGTGTACGGTTGGATTTGCTTCTTTGCCCACGATCTTGCATTGACGGTGTGGATTCTTTTGCTTTGAGGTTAAAAGGGTGTGGCAGAGTAAATAGTATTTTTTACTTGCCATTTGCTCTCCGCCGCTGCTGCTTCTTCTTCTTCCTCGCGCATCGCCATAGCCTCCTAGCGAAGCTTTTGCAACCACCACCGCGATGACGAAGCCTACCACCCGAAGGGGCAGGAGTGCTGCATCGGCGGACAACGCCGCGGGAGCCGGTGCCAGTGGCTTGAAGAGGGAGAAGGGCGCTTGGACCAAGTCCACCTGCAGCAAGAGGATGCTCACTGGCCTGCGGAACGACGGGCTGATCCCTGAGGACACCTCGCAAGTTCGCCTCCCTGGCGCCGAGGTAATCCCGCGCCCAGGCCCCAATGAGCGGGTTTGCTTTGTTGATTTTGTGAACAGGGATTCTCCTTCCCTATTCACAACTTTCTTCGTGCACTGATGCACGTGTATGGAGTGCAATTGCACGATTTTACGCCCAATGGGCTTTTGCACATTGCGTGTTTCTTCGTCCTTTGCGAGTGCTTCTTGGGCGTCGCACCCCACTTTGGTCTGTTCCGCCGCATCTTCAACGTCAAGCGCCAGCACAGCACCAAGGGACCTGGTGGTTTTGGAGTACAGGCTCGACCTGATGTCGAGTACTTCAAGATCAACTTCCTGGAGTCTGTGCAAGGATGGCGCCAGAAGTGGTTCTACATCAAGGATGTGACCATAGGCGCCCAAACATTCGGGTTGCCTTCCTTTGACGCAGACACCCTGGTGAAGAAGAGGCCATCCTGGATTGCCCAACCGACCGGAGTCGAAGCCGAAGAGGCTGACATTCTGATGGAGAAGGTGCTGAAGCTTCAGACCACTGCTGGTCGAGAGGTCACGGGCATCCATCTGCTAGCCATCATGGCCAAGTGGCGAGTGCAACCCCTCCGAGCCCGAGCCCATGCTTTGTGGGCATACAGTGGGGCTTCTGATCCAACACGCTCACGCGCAGTGGAGCTTTCTGATGCGGAAGCGGAGAAGTTGGTAAGAAGCCTTACCAAATTGACTGGTGAAGATCCCTGCGAGATGAACTCACCTATGCCTCCTTATGGAACCAGCAACCCTCTACTAGAGGTAACAGTTGATATTATATGTCAGTTGATATGTTATGCATGTGTGATGTTGAATCCTTTGCTGTTTATGTGTGCAGGGACACAAAATGTATGAGTCGATGCCTCCCTTGCCAGAAAGCGGCCCAGTGCCGGACAATGAGCCACTCGAGGCAGATTCTGATGATGAGATGGCCTCACTCGCCACTCCACACACTCCAAAAGCCGATGAGGGCGATGCTGAGGTGCAGGGCAAGCAGAAGCGGTCACGCGAGGAGGAAGACACCGCTGACTCGGAGGAAAAGGAGGAAGACAGGACGGAGTCGATGACGGCGCCACTCGAGATTCCTCCGATTCGCTCGCTTCCCCCTCGACCACCGAAGAAATCACGCCCGAGCATGGGTGTGCTTGCACCTGGTCGATTGTGCGACCTTACTGAAGAGTAAGTATTATGTGCATATGCTTTGTCACGTTATGAACAATACCACCTTGTATACTTATAATGTGTGATACAGTGTTTCCTCGGATGAGGATATGCCTCCGCCTCCTACGGCGGAAAAGAGCAGCACAGCATCCACTGCACGACGCTGCCACCAGAGCAGCCGCCTACCCCTGCGACTCCTACTGCTACAGCCACGGCTACACCTGAGCCTGAGGTTGCAGCAACTGAGAGTGGAGCTGCGACTGCAGGTGTCCCTGCGTCGACTTCTTCCTTCTTGGAGCATGTGAGTTTACGCTTGCCGTAGTTTTATTTCCCGTCGAGTGCCAATTTTTTTGCCTAGACTCAGTTATTGAGTTATGAATTTGCCCATGCCGTGTACTTAGGCATTTGTGCGAGAGTTGCTGAAGGCTGGTGCCAAGTATATGCACAAGGAGACGGAAGCCGCCACCCTGCAGCAGCAACTCGAAGCTGCGAAGAGTGCGTATCTCTTTATGCTATTACCACTTTTTGAAGGTGATTCCTCTTGCAGTCTGTTGACCATGTGTGTTTATTTTGCAGAAGCCACGGCTGATGCGGCAGAAAATTTGAACAACGCCACCCGTCGAGTGGCTGATTTGGAGGAGAGGCTGAAGGCAGCCAATGTTAGAGAGGAGTCGGCGATTGGTCGACTTTCTGCCGCCAGCACCACATTGACTGGTACGAATTTTGCTGTTTGCCTTAGATATTTGAGGTTTTTGCAATATGGTGCTGATCATTTTGTCCATGTGCTATGCTAGACGTGATGGATGGCCTTGCTGCTCCAGGCAAGCAAAGCCTTGGCACCTCACTCGACGAAAGCGTGGCTGTCTCAGAGGTTACCAGTAGCAGAGCAAGGGAGATGCTGACACAGGCGGTGAGTGCCTTGGGCGCCCTCCATGGCAGCTTCTTCCCCGTGAAGAGCTTCCATCTTCCTTTGCAGAACTGGTAGAGCTGTTCAAGCCTGAAGTGACGGCCGTCGCCGATTTCTGTCGCGAGCAAATGGTAAGTGGTGCTCAGAATACTTTTCTCATGCTGCTCGCGCACGGATTCGAGGCAGATTTTGACGCAGCTACGAAGAAGTTTCCACGGGGTTCTCATGGCAGAACCGTCGGGTTCGGCACTTGGATGGAAGCCGCCAAAAAATATGCCCAACAGATTGTAACAACTGTTGAGGAAAGGGCAGCCAAGGTCCAGGCCAAGAAAGCTTCCTCCAAGAAGTCGACGACTTAGCGAGTGATCCCATTGTTAACTAGGTCTAGGGATTTTGTCAGTTCGCTTTTGCTATATGTAAATTATCAGACATCATATCTGTCTTTTTATGAAACTAGTAAAAATGCCCGTGCGTTGCAACGGGAGAGAAAAATCGTGTTGTTGAGACGCATAATCATCGATTCCAACACTGATGACTCCTACTTTTTTACGACGAATTCTCATCAGATTCAAACAATGTCGACATGGATGTTGGATAAGGCGACGACAAAAGAAGAGTGGAATGAATATCTTCATCCTTGTGGATCCACCAAAACTTATTAAAATTGCAGACACTCGTAGTGTTTAAATATTTGACAATGTACGAAAAACGTTATTGCGGCATTAGTTTTTCCTGAAAGTCACAACTTGTGCTTCATATAATGTATAAATAGTATACAAAGTAAAACCACAATTTATTTATGTTTCAATTTCATGTACTATGATTTCAATTTTGTATTATACGAACTGAAATTACTTCTTAGTAAACTTCACAGCAGACGCTTTTCTTTTTCTTAGAGACAATCGTATCTTTTCACCGTCAGCCAACACATGGGCACTTCCTTTTGCCTCAACGAAGCAGCAGCGGCAGCACATCCATTCTCTGGTATAAAAAAATCGCACACACAGAACATAGTTTCCCCCTCTCACTCGTTTTTTCTGCCTTCTTCAGAGGTCCAGAGCTAGTCACTCTCTCTACTCACTCACTGCTACTCATTCTCCTCAAGATCCCCACTGCCTCGATCTCGTTGAGCTGCTGTTTTATGCCCCCGCCTCTCCATAGTCTCCGCCCCGCCGATGCGGCGTTGGAGATTCCGTGGCGGCGCCTGAGGAAAAGAGAGGAGATTAGCCAGCAAGGCGGAGGGAGCCGGAGGCGGAGAGGAAGAAGAGAGGGTCCGGATTGAGCCGTCGTGCCACCGCAATCCCAATTCCCGGGACTCGTCGTCGATTCGCCTCGATTCGGGGGCGAGCTCGGCTCGAGCCCAAATCAGTAGGAGCGGCAGGCAGGAGGACGCGACGCCCCCGTTGTCGCCCAGCGAGGCCACGACATTCCGGCGCTTCGTGGGTGCTCCGCAAGGGGCAGCCCCTGGGGCGGCGTCGGGCGGTGGTGTTGCCGCACGCGTAAGCAAGCTTCACGGTGTCAAGAGGAAACCGGTACGCCTCATCCTCCTCTGGAGTTAACTCTTTGATTGATGTAGCTCAAGTCAGCTTGCTTGTGCCGATGTAGCTTTTTATTGACCGCTAGCTAGTCCCTCGAAATTGCTGCTGGTTTGCTCCTTACTGCCATGTTTGGTCGAGTAGATTTTGAAGGGAGATCACAAATGGGGACAAGCAGTTTGGACGATGATCAGTGGACTCACGGCGAGACGTCAATCAGTGGACTCACGCAAGCAGTGCAGACGATGATTTCCGGTCAGAACGACGAGATTTCGGCGAAGTTCACAGAAAGGCAGTGGAAGTTCTGATAATCTGGGAACATCGTAGACACGTATATTTAATCAGGGTCCTTGTACGAGTAGGACACGAGTTGTGCTCGTCTCCGTATTGCTAAGTCTGGATCGCCGGCGCTTCGTGATTGTGTCAGACAACCGAACCTTTTTTTCGCAATGGGTGTAATCGAAACGTTTTTTTCTGACTTATGAGGGGCATAGGTGGGTAATTACTTCCAATTGTATGGGCAAATCCAATCCAACGACACACCAAACCGCGGAAGGCTTAGTGCTTTTATTATTAGGTAAAGATATGTACTTCAGTAATCGGGAGGCGTAGCCCCCGAGCATTTTGCTTGAGCTCTTCATGCTTCCTTATGCCCTTAATTATTCTGACTGTAGAACCGAGCCTCTAAAACATCGACTGGCCCTGTAGTGGGTGGTTCTTTGAAGTCGCGAAGTGTGAACGACCAGAAAATTATGGACTTCCGTCATCAAAAGCTTTCGAAGGTGAGGGACGAGCTGAAAGAAGTGCGAGAAGCATATGCCGAGCTGCAGTCGAGGCCATCCCCCGCTACAGAGCGAGAGACTTTTTTGCTTGAGGAGTTGGAGAGAGTAAATCTGCAACTCGAATGTAAGCTATTTTTGGATCATCGAGATATGTTCCTCGCGAGATGACTTCGACTGGGCGATGATGAGCCCTTTGTTTTTGCGCAGGTGTTTGCTCTGACCCGATAAAGGAGGAGGCACGGATACATGATCGACTCGACGGTCATGCGAGTAGTACTGAGTACTCTGCCCACCCCTTTTGGTCAGATAGGGCGAGGATCGCCATTTTGGTAAGGCTTCTGGACCGG
Source organism: Poa pratensis (assembly GCA_947311845.1). Lineage (NCBI taxonomy): Eukaryota > Viridiplantae > Streptophyta > Magnoliopsida > Poales > Poaceae > Poa > Poa pratensis. The sequence goes on from CAMZMU010000052.1 coordinate 164,204,869, forward strand.
GCTTGGTGCACCGCCATTCGACTGGAGACTTGCAGGTTGGCTTTATTTCGAGTCCACGAAGCTTTGTTTCCTTTGAATGAACAACCACAGGGCCTTGTTGCATTGTTGAAGAAATTTCGAAAAGGCAAGGCGATCAAGAAGTTTGTGCACGAGCAACTGATTAGCGGGGCTAATGTTGCTCTTGATTTTGTGTGATCGCACCTTCCGCACCTTGATTTGAAAAGGATTGCGATGGGACCCACACCCCTACCAGGTGGTGGTCCTGTGCCAATGGAGGTGCACTACCAAGAGACACTGGTGGACGCATTGGTCCTAATCCATCGTGTGCTGAAGGAGGAGGAAAAATGGACCGAGCCCAAGGAAGAACCTGTTGAATAGGTTATGTGTATGGGGGGTGACCCCAGAATGTAAAACGCAACACTTGTGAGTATTGTACATTGTTCGTTTACATGTATGCCCCCCGAGTGTATTGAGTGGGGTTTATGAAAAACACTTAGAATATGGAGCATAAATTACACAGCCCCCGAGTGCTCGAGTGAGGCTATGAATTTTTGTGAGATTTGCAGTTTCAACTTATGCCCGTAGGCTCAGCCCCCGAGTAGTTGAGTGGGGTTGAGCACCTCTTTCCTTTATGTATTGAGTTTTATTATCCAGCCCCCGAGTATTCGAGTGTAGCTGGAGTATTATGCTTGAAGGAGCGAAAGCTCAAGTTTTGAGATAGCGCAGCCCCCGAGTGTTCGGGTGAGGCTAATGTTGTGCAAATAGTTTATGCGAGTAGCAAACAGGGAGAAATATGAGAAATCATTGATTATATTCCATTTATGAATGTTAGGCTGCAGGCCGTCTCATTAAAAACCTTCCAGTCCCCTTAGGTACCCTGGTAAGGAAAAGAGCGCGTCTGAAACCTGCAGCCATCCGAAATATGCGCCTATTACATTGTGCGACTGAGCAATCTAAGCATAGAAACGGCGCAGCCGCGCAACGTTCCAAGGATTGTGCGAGAGTTCTCCTGTCTTCGCGTGCTTCAGTCTGTATGCTCCACCTCCAATGACCTCGGTGATGATGAAGGGTCCTTCCCATGGAGAAGCGAGTTTGTGCACCTTCTTTTGCTTCAGTCGAAGTACCAGGTCGCCAACCTCGAAGGACCTGGTACGCAGTCGACGGCTGTGGTAGTTGCGGAGGTCCTGCTGATAAACAGCTGTGCGCACGAGCGCCGTGTTACGTGCTTCTTCTAGCAAGTCGACTGCGTCTTCGAGTGCCTCGTCTGCATCTTCTTCGTTGTATGCTTCGACTCTTGGTGCATTGAATCTTACATCAGATGGCAGGATTGCCTCTGCGCCGTACACCATGAAAAATGGGGTAAATTGTGTTGAAGCATTGGGAGTTGTGCGTAAGCTCCATAGCACAGACGGAAGTTCTTCGACCCAAGCACCCGCTGCTCTTTTGAGTGGGACCAGGAGGCGCTTCTTGATTCCACTTGTCACAAGCCCATTGGCCTTTTCGACTTGGCCATTTGACTGCGGGTGTGCCACAGATGCATAATTGAGCGTGATATCTTGCTCTTTGCAGAAGGATTTGAATTCCTCAGCCGTGAAATTTGTACCGTTGTCAGTGATGATGCTACTTGGCACACCAAAGCGGTATATGATGGATTTTATGAAATTGACTGCTGTAGTGGCAGTCGAACTTGTGATAGGGACTGCTTCAATCCACTTGGTGAACTTGTCGACTGCCACCAGAAGGTGAGTATGCCCTCCATGGGAGGATTTTTTGAGTGGCCCAACCATATCGAGCCCCCACTGGGCGAAGGGCCAGGCCAATGGTATTGTCTTCAACGCCGATGCGGGTGCGTGCGGCTTTGTGGCGAATTTTTGGCAGCCGATGCACCTTTTGACTATGTCCTCCGCGTCTTTGAGTGCTGTGGGCCAGTAGAAGCCTGCGCGAAAGGCTTTGGCTACGAGTGATCGACTGCTGGCGTGATGCCCGCAGGTACCTGCATGAATATCACGAAGGATGGCTTGGCCATCTTCAAATGCTATGCAACGTTGGAACATACCTGATATGCTGCGTTTGTATAGTTCACCGTTGATGACAGTGTATGCTTTAGATCGTCGAGTGACGCGTCTTGACTCTGTTATGTCTTCGGGTACCTCGCCGCGGAGTATGTATGCGAGAAAGGTTGAGTCCATGTTGGCTCGATGAGGAGTACCTCGACTGGCTCCTCTGTGCTAGGTGCTTTGCTCTTGGCTGCTGCGGCTGATGTAGGAGTGCTCGTTTTTTCTTGATGGTCCTGTGCTCGATGCGCTCGAAGAAGACACCAGGTGGAACTGGTGCTTTGGTCGCGCCAATGTTGGCTAGCTTATCTGCTTCTTCATTGCTCTCACGCCCTATGTGCCGCAACTCGCAGCCTTCGAAGCTGCCCTCCATGAGTTGTACAGGTCACGGTAGGCGATCATGTTATCTGCGATTGCGTCGCAGGCCTTCATTGTTTGCTGTACCACAAGATTCGAGTCACCGTAGATCATCAGTTGCACATGGATCAGGCCTCGTACTCTGCTTCGTTATTGGATGGGAACTCGAATCCCATTTGCAGTATGTAGCGGAGCTTGTCGCCTTTTGGTGATATGAGGATGACCTGCGCCTGCGCCTTCGTTTTTCTTCGAGCCATCGAAATACATAGTCCATGAGTTGGACACATCTGGTGCTCCTGGCAGCTGAGCTTCGATCCACTCGGTGTGGAAGTCAGGTAAGACTTGTGCTTTGATGGCCTTCGGGTAATCATACTTGATGTCTCGCGGTGCTAGCTCGATGAGCCATTTTGCGACTCGCCCAGTTGCGTTGGGGTTTGTGAGGATGTCCCCGATCCCTGAGGTGCTGATTACAGTGATCGGGTGCTCGGAGAAGTAATGCGTCAGCTTCCTTGAGGACATGAACACGGCGTAGGCCAGCTTTTGATAGTGCGGGTACCGCTGCTTTGATATGGAGAGCACTTCACTCAAGTAATAGACTGGACGTTGTATGCTTTGGGCGTGTCCCTCCTCCCTGCGTTCGACTACCAGAACAGTGCTCACCACCCTGTTAGTTGCAGAGACATATAGGTATAGTGGCTCGCGTTCCCTTGGTGCGACGAGGATTGGAGGGCTTGTGAGGACTCGCTTGAGGTCCGTGAAGGCTGCTTCGGCTTCTGGCGTCCACTCGAATTTATCTGCTTTCTTCATCAGTCGATAGAACGGGAGTGCTTTTTCGCCTAGCTTGCTGATGAATCGACTGAGTGCTGCCACTCGACCCGCTAACTTTTGCACGTCATGGAGCTTTGAAGGCCTTTGCATCGTCAAGATGGCCTGTATTTTTTCTGGGTCCGCCTCGATTCCTCGAGCTGAGACTAGATACCCGAGGAGTTGCCCGGCTGGCACGCCGAACGTGCACTTCTTCGGGTTGAGCTTGATGTGGAAGCGTTTGAGGTTTGCGAACGTCTCTCGCAAGTCATCGAGTAGTGTGTTTTCCTCCCTTGTGGTGATGACGATGTCATCTACGTAGACCTGGACGTTTCGCCCAATTTGCTTCTTGAGGCAATCTTGCATCATGCGCTGGTAGGTTGCGCCTGCGTTTTTGAGCCCAAAGGCATGTTGTGTAGCAGTAGACCCCGAGTGGGGTTATGAACGCCGTTTTCTCTTCATCCTCTTCCTTCATCCTTATCTGGTGGTAACCCGAGTAAGCATCCAGGAAGGACAAGCGAGCGCACCCGGCGGTGGAGTCGACGATCTGGTCGATTCGAGGTAGTGGAAAGTGATCCTTTGGACAACACTTATTGAGTGCTGTGAAATCTACGCACATCCGAAGGATATCTGTGTTCTTCTTTTCTACGAGTACGGGGTTGGCCACCCATTGTGATTTCTTGATTTCTCTGATGAAACCTGCTGCGAGTAGTCTGTCGACTTCGGCTTCGACTGCGTTCTTTTCGGGCCGGATATGCGGCGCATTGTTTGCTTGACTGGTTTAGCATCTGGAAATAATTGGAGAGAGTGCTCGGCGAATTCCCTGGGAATACCTGGCATGTCGGCTGGACACCACGCAAATATATCCCAGTTCTCACGGAGGAATTCGACGAGCGCGCTTTCCTATGCGATAGGCAGACTCGACGAGACATTGACTGTCTTGGTCGGGTCAGTCGGGTGCACCTGATGCGACCTTGTGTCATTGGTGGCATTGAATGATCTGTCGACTGCCACCTTCTTGTGCTCCGGCATAAGTGTTCGATCGTTGGAGACCGCGAGCTCGGCGAGTGTTGCTTCCATGCCAAACATCTCAGAGATTTTGCTAAACTCTCGGTCGCAAGAGTCAGACTTTTGGAAGTTTCCCTTGACTGTGATTACTCCTTTTGGTCCAGGCATCTTTAACTGGAGGTATGCGTAGTGTGGCACCGCCATGAATCGAGCGAACGTCGGGCGTCCAAGTATAGCATGGTATTGTGACTTCCAGTCGACAACTTCGAACTCAATCGATCTGTCCTGAAGTGGTTCTTGTCCCCGAACGTTACGTCGAGTTGTATGGTGCCTTCTGGGCTTATTGCTTTCCTGGACGATACCGTGAAAGGTATTTGAAGATCTTGGCAGGTTTTCGACTGACCTGTTCATTTTGCGGAGCGTATCTGCGAAGATGATGTTTATGCCGCTGCCACCATCCATGAAAACCTTGGACATGGCGTAGCCTCCAATTTGTGCATCGAGTACCAGAGCAGAGTGCCCTGGGAACGACCGATGGAGGGTGGTCCTCTTGCTGAAGCTTATTGCGGTTTCAGAACCCTTCAAGAATTCAGTTACAGCAGGAGGTGACATGACCGCCATGTTTACTTGTCGAGTGCGAAGTTTTTGCTCCCTGTTGGAAGGGCGACCTTTCTGTATCATGTACATCTGCCCTTGGGGCGAGGGTACTGAGTTCGTCCACCCGAGGTACGGGTTGTATGGCACCCGCGAGATTTCCGCCTGCTGCAGGCTGTGGTGGTGGTGCCATCAGACGGGCACGTTGTTTGGCTGAGGCACAGGTGCAGGCACGTGTGCGTTTGCGGCTGTTGCCTTTCTGAGGTTTATGTAATCAGTCGCCATTTGGTCGAATTCCCTGCAGTTTCTCATCGAGTGATTGGAGCGCAGTTTTCCGTCGTCCCCCTTGTACAGGTGGAATCTGCAATCAGCATCCATCTTTTCTTCGAATGATCGCTCGGATTGTGCTCCGGATCTGACTTGCGCCAGTCCTTCCTCTTGTAGCTATCACTGCGTTGGCCGCGGTCTCGACTGTCCCGGCGATCATCTCGACTGTCCCGTCGATCTTCTGACCGTCGGTCGCTTCTGTCTTGGTCATTGCGGGGTGTAGAGAACCCAGCCGCCATGAACTCGGGTCTGTCGTCGTCGTAGTGACGTTTTGAACGCTTGCGCCTCGGTCATCTCTGTACGAGTCTCTGCGGCTTCGACTGCCGCTTCATGATTGTCACGGGGTGAGGACCCGCGTGTGGTGCGCGCCATGTCTTCTCCATCTGCCCACTCAGTCGCGACCATCAAGAGGTTAGCCACAGAGGTTGGCTTTTTGCGACCAAGTGCTTCTTTGAAGTCATGCCTGGCGAGTCCCATGATGAAAGCATCCATGGCCATATCTTCTGAAATTACTCCGACTGAGTTGCGTATCTCAGTCCATCGTCTGATGTATGACCTCAACGTTTCACCTGACCGTTGAACGCAGGCTCGCAGTTCTTCGAACGTTTTTGGTCGCTCACATAGAGGCTCGAAGTTTTTGATGAAGTCCGCGGAAGTGGTCCCACGAGTCGTATGTTGATGGAGGTAGAGCCTTGAGCCAGTCGCGGGCTGTGCCTTCGAGCATGAGTCGTATGTATTGCATGGCTGTGGTGTTCGTGCCTCGCTGGCACGCGACAGCCAGCCTGTAGTCTTCTAGCCACCCGGAAGGTTCCTGTCGACCCGTGTACTTGGGCTGTTCAGTTGTGAGTTTGAAACCTTTGGGCATCCGTGTCTCGCGGACGCGTCGAGTGAAGCACAGAGCTCCATGTGGCTCAGGCTCTCGATCAGAGTATGAGTCGCTACTGTAAGATCTGCGCGATCTGCTCCTGGACCTGCGCCTATGCGAGCTGCTTCTTTCCTTCGAGTGGTGGCGACGGCCACTACGATTGTGCTCTTCACGACGTGTGTCAACTATGGCCGATCTCGACTCCCTCCTGGAGTTCTTGGAGTTTGGCGTATGGCCTTCGCCGCTAAGGCGAGTGATTTGATCTGCTGGCGATGCAGTTTTGCATTGGGGTCATCAGCTGGAGGCTTGATTGCCTCTAGGTATGCTGCAGCGGTGAAGAGGGCACCCGCAGCTGTTTTGGGTACTGGTACTCCCTCTTCGTCGTATGTCATGAAGGAGTTGCCTAAGTTGCGGTGAGTGCCGCCCTTTCGTCTGGCGAGAGGTGTGACAACCTTGATCTGGGTCTGTGTCTGCTCGCCCGGTGGAGCTCAGGGAGAGCTGTCTTCTTCGCGCACTCGACAAGCTAGCTTGCTTTTTGCGTTCTTCGAGTGTCGCTCTGACCTGCCGCAGTCGAAGTGATTCCTGCCAGTTGAAGTACTGGAAGGTCAACATCTCCTCTTGTGTTGCGTCTGCTGGCATCATTGTGCACTCCTTGATGACTTTATCTGCTTTTGCTGCCATCTCAGCAGTGATTGTGAGAGTTGTGACTCCATCCGGCATAGTAACTGTGCACGGGAATTCTGTAGGCCTGCGGCTGGCCGCAGCATCTGATGATTCTGCGGCGATGGGACGTAGACCTGCTGGGGTATCACCCGAGGATATGCGTATGTGTTTTCGAGTCCCGTCATGGACTCGATGTCATCATCAAGACTCATGTCGGAGTCGATATGCTCGTCGAGTGGTCCTCCTGGATGGATCTCGCAGTCGATGCCTTCGTCGCCCATGCTCATCTCAGAGTTGGAGGAGCTGTTATGAATCTCGAAGTCGAGGCTGGTGTTGTTGCAGATCTCGGAGTCGACGTGGTTGTCGATATGAGTTTTAGGTTCGTCGAAGTCGCTGAGGGAGATCTCGCAGTCGAAAGTGTCCTCGAGTGGGAGATCGAGCTCGGGGTCGTTTGTGCGGTATGCTGATTCGGCCTCCTCACCTTCGAGCTCCTCCAGGAGCTTGTTAAGCTCTCGAGTTGAGATGGTTGTTGCAGACGAGCCAGATTGGAGGATCGACGATGGTATGGACGCGGTTGATGGATCCGCAGTCGAAGGAGCCGCAACTGATGGAGTCTCGGGTGCGGAAGTCACGAGTTGGCGTGGATCCGTCAAGTCCTGCACACCAAGCTTGTTGACGAAAAAATTGAACGAACCAACGGTTAAACCCAAACCTGACTCGAGATCGGAGAAGGCCTCCTGGAATCCTGGCGAGTGTGGCTCGAAATCCATCAGAGGATCCGATGCGCTTTTTGCGGGTGAAGCTGGGTGTTGCCGTTTGTCGAGTGAGCCGGCGAGTTGCCATGTGTCGCCTGAGTCGGCGAGTTCTGGTTTGTCGATGCAGCCGGCGAGTTGCCGTTTGTAGATCCGATCGGCGAGTCGCTTTTTCCGATGGAGCCGAAGGAACCGTGAGTCTAGCACTATTCTTTCCCACAGACGGCGCCAATTGACGAGGTGTACCCTCATCAAATCCCATGGTTAAGGACCTAGGGTTGAGATTATGGGGAGAGAACGTGGTAGTACTGGTAGTTTCGTCGGCTGACAAGCAGAGGCAAAGATTTACCCAGGTTCAGGCCCCTCGGGTGGAGGTAAAGACCCTACTTCCTGCCTGTCTGTTATTGATCATGTGAGATTATGCGATTACAAGGAGGCTCCGGCGAGATGTCGATCTCGCAAGAGCTTTGGTGGTTCGAGTATGGCTTGGTCCTAGATCGGCACCCCTCCCAGCCTTTAAATAGGCTGGGTCTCGGGAGTTTGTAACCGACCTAGTTTACACATAAGGAAAGTATAAACCGACTATGTCTATGTCTAAACTTGGAGGGTACTCCATCTTGTTGGGCCTCTCGTCTTGGGCTTCGAGTTGTCTCTTCACTATTGGGCCTTTAGTCATCACGTGCACCAGGTACCCTCACGGTAGGGTACCCGAAATATATCCTCGTCAACGGCCACGATGGAGGTTGTGAAGATGGCGGCTCCCTCCGCTCCATCTGCCCCATCTTCTTCGAGTGCAGCGCAGCTCCAGATCATGTAAGTATCTTTTGTCTTGTTGATTTATCGGTTGCGCGACAGCGCTCCCGATGGAGTAGCCCCCGAGGCTATGTGCAACTAGTATAGTTGGGCATAGGCTCAAAGTCATGTGTTGAACTCCATTGTGCAGCCTTTCTACCGCAACCTCATGGAGTCAGGTGCTGCCTACGTCCAGTTGGAGCAGGAGAGGGATGACCTTCGCGCTGCGCTGGAGCAGGCGAAATGTAAGCGGCTCCCTTTTGTTGCTGTCGGATAGATGGTTCCGCTGTCTGACAGATCGATCTTGTTGCAGGTGACCGCGAGGCTGATGCGAAGCGGGTGCTTGAGTTGGAAAATAAGCTCAAGACCCAACACGATGATGCTGAGCGGAAGCTGAAGAAAGCCAAGGAGCGCGAGGATGCCATCCTTGAGGGTGAAAAGGTGCAGGTGGCACGCTTGCTAGCTCTGGCCGACGTCGTTGGAGGTAATGTCCCTCTTCTAAATTTCTTGCTGAGAATTTGTTCTCCCAATTCAGTCGAATTGGTACTTAGTTTCGTGGTTGTGCATGTGCTTTTGGCGGGACTCCTCCTACGGAGCCGATGGACGAGAATGTCCCTCTGGAGTGCGCTGTCAGCACCTTCGACGCCATGTGCGCCTATGTCAAGGACGCGCTGTCCAAGTCGACAGGTGCTCTGGCTGCGGTGCATAGGAACATCATTCCGCAGCGCGCGCCCCCTGCGGATGTTGATGGTCTGGCTTCGGTGCTTGGCCCTGAGTCCTCCACCATGGAGAACTTCACTCGCGCCCAAACGGTACGTGCTCCGAGCTTACATTCAAGCTGTTGCTAGGTCACGTGTTGCGGGTGACTTCAAGAAGGTTGTTGCGGACTTCCCGCGAAAACCTGATGGAAGGACAACATCGTTGAGATCGGTGAGGGAAGAGGCAGCGCGGCTGGCGGAGGACATGGTGTCCATGGTGGAACGACGCGCTGCCGAAGTTGCCGCTCACTCTGTTAGGGCTAGGTCAGAGTCGACAGCACAGGATGTAGTGTGAGCTTCCATCCTTTTTTGTTTTGGCTTGTAATGAACTGGTCCACCACTGATGAACAACGTGAAGCTACTTTTACAATCTTCATTTGTTCCACTGCGCGGTCAGGGATTAGCCCCCGAGTGTGTTGCTTTGTTTGTTTGGCAGTCTCATGTGGATCGTCCTTTGCTGTTTGAACAGGCTGAATCTTCCGGCGCGTCTGAAGCTTCTCCTTCCCCGAGTGCACGGCCCCGAACTGTTGTCCGGAGCAGGAACGATGAGGTCATCATGTCATGGATGAAGACCCGAATCGCGAATCTGGAGCGGGAGCTGAAGGATGCGTGGGCTGAACTGGATGCCGAGGGGGCGAGGCCCGCTCCCTCGTCTGAACGAGAGGAGTATTTGATTGGCGAGCTTGACTTGATTAATCGGTAGCTAGAATGTGAGGACAATCTACAAAATCTTCGACTACCAGTTGATGCTGCTTTAAAAGCTACTAACTTTGCTTACTTCGTCGTTGGACAGGTGTGAACCCTGGCAAAAGGGCTGAAGAAACTCGCGTAGAGGAGCGACTGGACGGGGTTGTTGTAGGCACATCGTCTGGCTCTCATACTTCTGGTCTGACAGTCCAAAGGCGCGAGTGCTCGCCACCTTGCTGGATCGCGCCTGGCGTGCTGTCCTGCTGTTGGAGTCTTGTCGAGGTACCTTGGCCAAAGTGCACCGAGCAATGTTTCCGCATAACGAGCAGCCACAAGGTATACCCGCTCTCCTGACGAGGTTCCGTGATGGCAATGCGATCCAGAAGATGCTGCATGCTGAATTTGTGGGTGGGGCAAATATTGCCTTTGCGTATTTGCGACTCCACTGGCTGAACTTTAACTTTGAAGGTGCCACCGAAGGTCTGCCCGAGTGGAGTCATTATACAAGCACCCTTGGCTGGGCGCGCAAGGTCAGCTACCAGGTGCAGCAGCAGACGGAGGAGCTCGTAGGTCCGTTGGATGTAGGTCCCAAGGATGAACCTGTAGATGAATAGGCAAAAGTTTGTATACTCGCTGAGCGTAGTTGTAAATGAATGACATGAATCCATGGGGGGCAGTCCTCGAGTGTATGTATGTAATATGTTTGTCAAAGACAATAATTTGTGTAGAAAGCTTGAACGCAGCCCCCGAGCGTTCGGGTACGTTTTCCGCATTTTAGTGCGATGACCTGTGCGGCGCAGCCCTCGAGTGTTCGAGTGCGGCCAAGGCTTTATTTGTTTCTTCGAGTTAACCTGTGCGACGCAGCCCCCGAGTGTTCGAGTGCGGCCAAGCCTTTATTTGTTTCTTCGAGGTAACCTGTGCGGCATAGCCCTCGAGTGTTCGAGTGCGACCAAGGCTTTACTTGTTTCTTGAAGTTAACCTGTGCGGCGCAGCCCCCGAGTGTTCGAGTGCGGCCAAGGCTTTACTTGTTTCTTGAAGTTAACCTATGCGGCGCAGCCCCCGAGTGTTCGAGTGCGGCCAAGGCTTTACTTGTTGGACTATAGAAAGTAAAGGGAGAATGCTGTTGTATCTCAACCATTGTTTATTAAGCTAGCAAGCCGCCTCATTAAAACCTTCCAGTCCCCTTAGGTACCCTGGTAAGGAAAAGAGTGCGTCTGAAACCTGCTGCTTGTTTGGCGTGTAAGCACGATTACATGGATGTGTATGCTATGCGTAGAAACGACGTAGGTGCACAACGTTCCACGGGTTGTGGGAGATCTCTCCTGTCTTCGCATCTTTCAGGCGGTAGGCACCACCGTCGATGGCTTCTGTGATGATGAAGGGTCCCTTCCATGGGGAGGCGAGATTGTGCACCTTCTTCTGTTTGAGCCGCAACACCAAGTCCCCAGGGACGAAAGATCTCGTGCGCAGTCGACGGCCATGGTAGTTGCGAAGACTCTGTTGGTAAACGGCCGTGCGGGAGAGTGAAATGTCCCATGCCTCGTCTAGCGTGTCGACGCCATCTTCGAGTGCTTCTTCTGCGTCTGACTCGTTGTACGCGACTACACGAGGTGCGTCGAATCGCATGTCGTATGGCAGTACTGCTTCGGCACCATAGACCATGAAGAATGAAGTGTACTGCGTTGATCTGTTAGGCGTGGTCCTCAGGCTCCAGAGGATAGAGGGTAGCTCTTCCACCCAGGCACCCGTGGCGCGCTTGAGTGGCACCAGTAGACGTTTCTTGAGGCCGCTGCAAACTAGGCCATTTGTTCTCGACTTGTCCGTTGGACTGAGGGTGTGCGACTGAGGCGTAGTTGAGTTTAATGCCTTGCTCCGAGCAGAAATCCTTAAACTCGTCGGCTGTGAAGTTTGTGCCGTTATCCGTGATGATGCTATGGGGTATCCCAAATCTGAAGATGATGGACCTGATGAAGTTGACGGCAGATGTAGCAGTCGAGCTTGTTATAGGTACATCTTCGATCCACTTCATGAACTTGTCGACTGCCACCAAAAGATGCGTGTGTCCACCGCGAGATGATTTCTTCAATGGTCCCACCATGTCAAGTCCTCACTGGGCGAAAGGCCAGGCGAGCGGTATCGTTTTCAGTTCCGATGCAGGTGCGTGCGGCTTGGTGGCGAACTTCTGACACCCATAGCATTTTCTGACTATCTCTTCGGCTTCCCGCATTGTCGTTGGCCAGTAAAACCCTGCTCGAAAGGCTTTGGCCACCAGGGCTCGACTGCTGGCGTGATGTCCGCAAGTTCCTGCATGGATGTCATAGAGTATTGCTCTGCCGTCTTCTGGGTCGATGCAGCACTGCAGGACTCCAGATATGCTGCGCTTGTATAGCTCTCCGTTAATGATCGTAAAGGCCTTCGAGCGTCGAGTGATGCGCCGAGCTTCTGTTGGATCTTCTGGCAGCTCCTGGCGCAGCATGTATGCAAGGAAAGGGTTCGTCCACGTTGGCTCGATGAGGAAAACTTCTATGTGTGGTTCTTCCTCGGGTATCGTGGGGTCCTTTGCCGGTTGATCCTTGTTTGTTGCTGTTGTAGAGGGTGCGATGGGCTGCTTGAGCTTGATGGAACGCTGTTTGATGCACTCGACGAAGACTTAGGGTGGAACTTTCGCCTTAGTCGATCCGAGGTTGGCTAGCATGTCTGCTTCTTCGTTGCTCTCGCGGCCTATGTGCCGCAGCTCGCAGCCGTCGAAGCTACCCTCCATGATGTTGTAAAGGTCCCGATATGCAATCATGTTCTCTGCCGTGGCGTCGCACTCCTTCATCGTTTGCTGTACGACGAGGTTCGAGTCCCCGTAGATCATGAGGCGAGTGGCTCCGCAGTTCTTGGCCATCCGCATGCCGTGTAGTAGAGCTTCGTACTCAGCTTCATTGTTGGAGGGCTTGGGAAGTCCATCTGTAGTACGTAGCGAAGTTTGTCGCCTTTTGGCGATGTCAGGATGATGCCTGCGCCTGCACCATCGAATTTCTTGGATCCGTCAAAGTTCATAGTCCACGCGTTGGACAGGTCGGGTAAGTTGGGCAGCTAGGTTTCGATCCACTCGGTTGTGAAGTCCGGAAGTACTTGTGCCTTGATTGCGCTGGGATGCGTATACTTCAGGTCCCACGAGCCTAACTCGATGACCCACTTGGCGACTCGTCCCGTTGCGTCCGGGTTGGTTAGGATGTCGGATAGGCCCGAGGCACTCACCACTGTGATCGGGTGCTCGGCGAAGTAATGAACCACCTTACGTGAACTCATGAAGATGCCGTAGGCTAGCTTCTGATAGTGTGGGTACCGCTGCTTTGATATGGATAACACCTCGCTGAGGTAGTATATGGGCCGTTGCACTCGATGGGCGTGGCCTTCTTCTTGGCGTTCGACGACGAGGATGGTACTGACCACTGTGTTGGTGGCTGCCACATAGAGGTACAGAGGTTCCTTCTCATGTGGTGCGACGAGCACTGGTGGAGTCGCCAGGACCCTCTTTGAGGTCCGCGAATGCTGCTTGGGCTTCTGGCGTCCACTCGAATTTTTCAGATTTCTTCATTAGTTGGTAGAAAAGGAGTGCCTTTTCACCCAACTTACTAATGAACCTGCTGAGTGCTGTGACTCGGCCGGCTAGGCGCTGGACCTCCGAAGCTTGTCGGGGCTGTCATCATGAGGATTGCTTCTATCTTTTCGGGGTTTGCCTCGATGCCTCTGGCAGATACGAGGTACCCGAGTAGTTGCCCAGCTGGTACGCCGAAGACGCACTTAGTTGGGTTGAGCTTGATCTTGTACTTGTTAAGCGCGGCGAATGTCTCGCGTAGGTTGTCGAGGAGCGTGTCCTCTTGCTTGGTCTTGATGACTATGTCATCGACATAAACTTGGACGTTGCGTCCTATTTGGTCCTTGAGGCAGGACTGCATCATGCGCTGGTAGGTAGCACCAGCGTTCTTGAGCCCGAAGGGCATAGTTTTGTAGCAGTATACACCGTGGGGTGTGATGAAGGCTGTCTTCTCCTCATCCTCCTCTCACATCCGTATCTGGTTGTAGCCTGAGTAGGCATCCAGGAAGGACAGTCGCGCGCAGCTAGCCGTGGAGTCGATGATCTGGTCGATTCGTGGCAATGGGAAGTGATCCTTCGGGCAACACTTGTTGAGGGGAGTGAAGTCGACGCACATGCGTAGAATTTTTGTCTTCTTCTCGACAAGGACTGGGTTGGCGACCCAGTCGGACTTCTTGATTTCTCGGATGAACTGGGCATGAAGTAATCTGTCGACTTCTTGCCCTATGGCGACACGCTTCGGCTCGGAGAAGCGGTGCATGGTTTGCTTGACAGGTTTGGCGTCTGGATAAATTTGAAGGGCGTGCTCGGCGAATTTCCTGGGTATACCTGGCATGTCGGCTGGACACTAGGTGAAGATTTCCCATTTCTCACGGAGGAACTCGACGAGCGCGCTTTCCTATGCGGGAGACAGGCTTGATGACACGAGCACTGTCTTGGAAGCGCCAGTCGGATGGACTTGGTGTCCCTTGTGTCGTTGGTTGTGCTGAACGAGGCGTCAGGTGCCGGTTTCTTGCTTGCAGGGAAGAGGGTCTTATCGTTGCCGAGTGAAAGTTTCTCGAGCTGCTGCTGCATGCCAAAGGACTCGGAGATCCTGCTGAACTCGCGGTCGCAGTTATCTGAGCGCTGGAAGTCACCCCGCACAGTTATGACTCCCTTTGGTCCTGGCATCTTGAGCATGAGATAGGCGTAGTGTGGAACTGCCACGAAGCGGGCGAACGTCGGGCGCCCAAGTATAGCATGGTACTGCGACTTCCAATCCACCATAGTTTTAAAAACCGAACCGGCAATCGAACCGGTCAGCCTCTCGGTTCACGGTTTTCTGGTCCAACCGCCGGTTCACCTGGTTCAATCGCTGGACCGGTAAATAAGAAAATAATTATTTTTAGTTGTAAAATGGCTAAATAAAATGGTCAAGTACCACGAGCTCCCCTCTCATAACACAAAGATGCTTTGGATAGATGGATAAGACACATTGCGCAGCCTGGAGTGGAGGCACCAGGGTTTGATCCCCGCGTGGCGCGCATATTTTAGGCTAGCGCGGAGCTGCTGGTTCGTTGACCGGTCGAGCTGTACCCGGTTCTCTGCCGGTTTAGCATAAAGCCGCCGGTTCGACTGGGATTTTTCCGGTTCGTTCCTTGTCCGGTACTGTGCGCTTAACAGACCGGCTGAGGCTCTGGTTCTGGTTTTTTCTGGTCAGACCGCCGGTCTGGTCCGTTTTTTAAACTAGGAATCCACCACCTCGAAGTCAATCATCTCCTTTCGGAAGTGATCTGGTGTGCCGAAGATAACTTTGAGTGCGATTAAACCTTCAGGGTAGACTGCTTTCCCTGGTACGATGCCGTGGAAGGTGTTGTCTGACCTTGCTAAGCTCTCCAGGGACCTGCCCATCTTCCGGAGAGTGTCGGCGAAGATGATGTTGATGCCGCTGCCGCCGTCCATGAAGACCTTAGTCATGTGGAATTGCCCGATCTGTGCTTCGAGTACCAGCGTGGCGTGGCCTGGGCGCGGTACCTGTGGGGGTGGTCCTCTCGAGAGAAGGTGATGCTGGTTTCCGAACTGTAACAGCCCACCTTTGGTATTGTAAAATTTGAACCAAATTTTCACTTTTGCATCTCATTCATGCATCATAGCCTTATTTGTTTTTAGTGTTCAAGTTGAACAAAGTGATGAAAACACATTAAAACAAATGAAAACAAGGGCACCAACTAAATTCAATCCTTGCAATTCAAATGTGTTTGTTTTTGACAAACACAAATACAAATGCTAATCCATATTTGTCAAGGAAGTTCCAAGAGTTCAGAAATATTATTTTGAACTTGCTCTGAAAATTCTAAAGTATTATAAATTGGTAATTAAGGAAAATGCCATATTCAAAACCAATGCACAAAAGTTGCTCAAAAGATTTTATTTTGAGACGCCAATTTTTGTGGAGCCTCTACATGATATGGGGAGGCTACCCAAATATTTTCATAATTTTTGGAATGAGTTAAGTGCCCCAATTAAATCCCCAAAGAGCTACTGGTTTTCTATACTACTATTAAAAGAGCAAACGTGTTGGGATACTTTAAATCTGGACCGTTCAATATCCGATCAAACAGCCCAGATCGTCCCAATGTTTGACAACTCAACAATGTCTGATTTTTCCCGTTTTACCCTCCCACCAAATCACATAATACTACTAAATTGTCACTCATCTCCGAATCGTTATTTTTATTTTTCCCTAAAAAGAAACTGTTGAACTCTTGGTCCGTCACCATCGTCCAGGGAAAGCTCTAGCTCTCTCCTTCCATGGTCCGTGGCCTCGGCGACCGGCGTGGCCGGATGCGCGGCCTCGGCAACGCTCCTCGATTCATACGATGCACCGGCAGACAGCGCCTCCGCCTCCGCCGCAGAGGTCAGGAGCGACCGTGTCCTCCACCTCATGCGGGCTGACTCGATTCCCGCAGGCTGAAGAGCTCGCCGGTGAAGCCTGTCCCCCCGCTCGTCGCCTGGATTTGCTTCGGCTGAAGCCAACTACCGGCCCGTCAGGAGTTGCTGCTGCTCCAGCCCGAAGCCCCACATCTCCGGCCGTTCTCCTTCTCCGGCACATCCGGCAGAGGCAACCTTCAAACTCTGCCACGACACCATGGCCCAGGCCACAGGGAACTCCTCCGCTGAGTTCCGTTGACGACGCTAGGGAGAGAGAAGGGTCAGCCGCACCACCAGGCCTTCTCTTGTCTCCTGCCGGTTCTTAAACTGAACTCCATGTCTGTCAGAGTTCTCCACTCCTCGATTGCGTCGAAGTAACTGATCACATGTTCGCTGTTTTTCAGAATTATGACCTATCAACGCTGCTAATTGAACCAGCTTCTGGTAGAAGCTCTAATCATCCGCAATTTGTGATTGAGTCGGTAGCTACTGACATCTGGCTTGTCCCTCTTGGTAATCTCTCTTTTGTTATCTAGATTGGCTTTAGGTTTCTTCACCATTGTTCTCATACTAACAAGATCTGAGAATATCAAAGCCTCGGTCACAACTCACAAGCTAAGCTGTGTGGTGAAGTGGAGCATATTCTTATCCCGTTTGTACTACTGCAGCCCATAATAACATCAACACCTGCAAAATCGGTATGCCATCTTCCAAGCGCACTCAATTTCAGGACCATCGGCCAAAACCGAGGTAATTAACAACAACTGAGCGTGCAATTTTTTTTCTCGGTAACACATGGGTAACTTCATTCAGTTTGAGGTTATTGCAGTGGTTGTTTTTCTCAATGATTGTCCATAGTACGTGAAGATGCCTTCAGCAGATTTTGCATCGGATTGCCCTAAAGGTTGATGTGTGATTTAGAGCTATCATCAATTTTCTGTATACAAGGTCAGCATGTTTCTTTTGCCATATCTGAAAAAAGAAAGGAGCTGATCCAAATTTCAAATGCAATAGTTGATTTATGAGACGTGCGTTGCACGTGCACGGTTACTAGTAAAAGGAAAAGAAAGAAACAGAAAAGGACTTGTGTGTAAATGGAAAAAGAAGTGCGAGGGGGTTTTTGTAAAATGGGCGCCATCTCTCTCCTCCCGCCCGACACGGACGCGCCGTTGCCGGCGAGCGAGGGAGGCCCCCCCACGATGCTCAGCCGCGCCTCGCCGGACCCCCCTGCTCTCCTCTCCCCTGCGAGGAGATAAGAGGACCACGAGGCCGCTCACTCGCTCCCCTGCCCCAGATATTTTCCCTCTCCTCTTCTTTCCTCCACGAGCTCCCCGCAAACCGCCATGGCCGTCGAGCTCACCTCCGTCGATTGAGAGCGCCTGGAGTAGGTTGAGGACCACCAACCGCTCCGCCTCTTCCCCTCTACGTCCTCGTCGACGCACGCTTGCGGGAAGTCCGTGTACCGCGCGAATCGAGCTGTTCCTCACCGTCACCGACCGAAGCTCCACCGCGACATCACCACCGTCTCCGACCCCCTCCTTCCTCACCGAGCCTGCACACCCGTCAAGGGTCAGATTGCGCTACTTCCCGTGCTCCCCGATGCGTCAATGCGTTTCCGTAGCTAGTTCTAGGACGGAGCTCGCCGGAGTTCGCCACGGGTCACCGTCAAACTCATCGCTCCGGCGACCAATAGGTAGCAGCGCCGCCATAGTCTTGCTCGCCGTGCCCGTGCGAGTCCGTAGCACCCCTTAGCACGCACCCTGGAGCCGTAGGGCGTCGCGATGATCCTCTTCGCCGCGGCGGTCACCGCCGTGCGCGTGCGTCGGTCGTGGCCACGCCACGGTCAAACCTTCGTGGGCCGCGCGCTGGCATGGCTGCCTCCGTGGCAGATGGCCCACTGGTCAGTGGCTGTGGGTAGCCTCTGGCGCGGTGAAAAACGGTTCGGTTAATTCTCTGGAGAAATAAAAGAAAAAGCAGGAAATTGTTTAAATCTTGTAAAATCCATAACTTATTCAATATTTGTCCAAAAATTACAAATAAGATACCTAAATGTTCAGAATAATATAGGGTGTCTATTGGCACAACTCACATATCCAACTAAATTAGTTTAGTTGCTGTTTATATAAAATAATTAAAATGGCAGAAAAGAAATCCTTTTTGGAAAATCCATAACTTATTAAATATAGATCAGAAAATTAAGTTTGATATACCAAAATGTTCAGCAACTAATGTACCTCATGTTGCACCTTATTCCAATCATGGATGCTTAATTTTCATGTTGCTAAAAATACTTTAATAAAATGGCAGCACTAAACCAAATATTGAAAATGCAATAACTTTATATCGTTTAATCAGAAAAAGGTGTTTAATATATCAAAATGCTCAGAATATTATGGACCATCCATTAACATCATTTCCATGCATGTTTGAACACATTTGTAGTACTGCACCCTTGTTAGGAAGTAGGGAAAACATTAAATTAAATATGGGGCTTTATCTCCTCTTGTCGAATAATTATTTTGCACCCCATTTAACTTGTTAGTTAAAATTCAGTGCATTAAAACGTCATGCCATCATGTGTATGTGCATTGCACCTGTTTTGCTTGTGTGGTTATTGATTGTTGTCTTTCCGGTGTTTTTACGTATCGATAGATCAAGCAGTCGGGGTGCCACCGCAATACCCTGACGAACCGTATTATCAGCCCCCTGAACAAGGCAAGCGTAATCCCCCCTCTGAGCATGCCTCCTCCTATATTTCCGCAATTATTTTCCCCACTATAATATTGCATTCGGTTCCAAATGTCTTTTGCTTGGATTAGAGTATCCTACTAGCTGCATTAGAAATCTATTGCCATTACCTGTATCCTTCCTAATATCCATAGGATTGAAGTGTTGGCCCGAGATAATTATACTTGCTATGTATATGCTTAGCCATGCTTAGTTTAGATGCTTAGATGTCCGGTGGATGTTTCAATGTTGGAACAGTTGATGGAATGGCCGGATGTGATGGAAAATGTGGTGACGGATAATAAATTGCTAAAAGCGGGGATGAGAGGCCACGGGAAATGTGGTGGGTTGTCTCGTTCTCGCCGCCTAAGTGCGAGTTATTTACCTCTTGAACCAAGAATGAGCGCGCTTCCATTCGGTGGGGTATATGGAGCCCTCGTCGACCGACTAACTTGTGGCGGACTAGCCGAGGGTCCTCTAGATTGGCTTTCCATTTGCGCGTGCGTTGAAGATGGTGGCCAAGACTGAGATGAGGATGGTAGTGTCAGGAAAATAAGTGGCCGCGGGACAGGGTGCTGGAGGTACCCCTTGTCCTACCGCCACTGATGATCCTGGTTAGTCTCAAGCAAGGTAAAGGTTGTAACCGTTCCCACTCAGCCGGCTTTCCCCGGAAGAGAGCTACGTGTAGGCAATGAGCCGGGCGTACCGAAGGTAAACACAGTGCACCCTGCAGGGTAAATCTTTTCGAAAAGCTGTGTCCACGGTTACGGACGACTTGGGAAGGACGATAAGACCATAGAGAAACTTGAACGGAATGATTAAAACCTGAGTACTAAAGGTACTACCAAGAATGCAAGGTTGACTTCCTCGAGGGTGATTCGGGGAGGTGCCTTCGTAGACAGGTGAAGTGATTGATGGTGGTGATTGAGGAAGATGATCAGAAGAAAAGAGTTTACTTCTTACCCCCTTTCGAAAATATTCTGATTAGTCGATGCCAGATGTCTTTTATAAAGAAAACTAGCTTTATGCAAAACAGCCATAAAACCCTTTGAAAGCCAATCATCGAGCTAGTAGCTCTAGTAATCTTGCAGAGTTCGTCGAACTCAACGTTGTTTATTTGATTTCAGTGGAGGACTTCACCGACACCGAAGGTGGGTTCTATGTGGACGTCGACGAGTAGTCTGGGGTTCCCAGGTGGCAGCTTGGGACATCCCGGAACAGCTGGCGCTGGAATGTTATTCTATAGGCCTCTTAGGCCATGATCTGGATCTTGTTGTTTAGAACAACTTAATTTGCTTCCGCATGATGTACTGTTGGGTCTGTGACCTCTGGTTGTAATATTGCTATCTTTCTCTATTATAAGAGTTGAACTATAATGCTTTGAGTCGTAGAGTCTGTGATGTGCCAGTTGTTCCACAAGTCTTGATCTCTCTATTATGCATTGAGGGTTGTGCCTGTGTTACGGCATCAATCGGGGTGTTGCATTGCCGGTTATTCCGAGCAACGCCTGCCAAAGGTTTTGGCCGGAGATTGGTAAACCCGTAACCTCCGGTTGTATCGCGTAACCGGTGACACACAGCATCACTGTATAGCAGTCGGGTCGGGGCCCACAAGTTGGTATCAGAGCAGTACTGCCTGTAGGAAACCCTTCTACTGGTCGATGTTGAGTCTAGTGTTTGTGTCGTGGTGATGTCACGGCAGATGCCATAGGATGGCTTAAGTTGTGGGCTCGCTTAGACGTTGGGGATCCGGGGAGGGTTGCGCGCTCACGAAGCACGCATGGAGGACAACCAAGAACTCGCAAGAACAAACAAGAACAAGCAGAACCAAGAAGAAGCAAAGAACACCACGATGTACCCTGCTTCGGGGCCCTCTTGTGGAGGTAACACCCCTACTGCAGCACTAGCCTACTCTCTTTATATCTCAAGTGGTTACAAGTACAGAGTGCTCCTTGAGCTGTATCAAGAACAATGGTGAGAGCTCTAGGATGAAGATGAAGGCACAGTGGGGAAATGAGCTCTCGGCGCCCCTCTCCGCCTGTTTTCTCTGGCCTCCTCTCTCCTGGAGGATTTGGTAGCTTACTTATACACTAACCGAATTACCATTTTGCCCCTGGCTGGAAGTGATAATGGCATGGACAAGAGGAACAGGACAAGCCTCTGCCCCCTGTAAACCCAACGGCCGGACTGTCAGGCCCAGCAGGCCTATCTCGCCACTTTGGGCAATGGCAGGTGTAGCCCACCGGGTCTCGGTCATATCCTCTTTCCCGAATTGACCGGGTCAGCTCCTAGGTTGCTGCGCTCCCAGGAATCCCGTGACCTGACCTGGCCGTCAAGTCCCTAGCAGGCCTATCTTGCCACTTTGGGCAATGGCAGCCGTAGCCCCCCGGGTCTCGGTCGTATCCTCTTTCCCGAATTGGCCAAGTCAGCGCCTAGGGCCTTGCGACCCGGAAAACCTGCGACTTGACCCGGCTGTCTTCTCAGCCTCTGGCAGGAGACACCCGTGAACCTTTCTGACATTACTTGGCCCTTGTGCAATATCCGGATTACCTTATCCGGGTCCTTCCCGACCAACCCGGCTAACTTAACCGGTTTCCTTCCTCTGATTCGGTTAAGCTTTACCGGATCCTCTCTGGCATCTTCCTCTGATTCGGTTAAGCTTTACCGGATCCTCTCTGGCATCTTCCTCTGATTCGGTTAAGTACTAACCGACTCTCACGAGAGATCCGGCCCAAGTGACCCGGCTATATATTGATCCGGCTAGCTCTTTGCAACACTTAACACCACATCTTTGCCCTACCCGGGGGCAGCCCCCCGACAGTAGTCCCCGAAGCTGGTGCGGTTCTACAGCCTCGGCTGAAGAGCCGTAGCAGGTTAAAAATAAACATCACTAACCGAATCTCATATCATATAATCTTGTCTCAGGATTTCCCGGGACACTTGGCAGTGAATCTCTGCGCAAAGCCCCATAATCCGGATCTCTGATCTGACATGCCACTGACAGCACCTCATCCGGATTCTCCGGGTACTTGAGTGCATTTGACCAAACGACCGCGTCTTCTCGTTTTCTCCGTTGACCGGACACAGGATCCGTGCAACTGCTTCCAATTCTATGGCCCAACATGTGCTTGGAACACACGGCCACAGAGGTGGCCACAGAGTTCCAGGATGCAGTTACCGTGCGACGCTCCGAAAACCGTGCAGTAGTGCGCCCGTTACCGCTGGGCGCTATAAATATGGGCGCAGGGGGTTTCCTCTTCTTCTCCGCTCGTTCCCCACTCCGAAAACTTCCATCTGCGCCACCGCCGCCGCCGCAATCTCGCCCTCGTAACCTTGCCGCGCCGGAGACGTCCTCAACGCACCGGAGGAAAACGACCGGGGCCGCGCACCGTGCCCAGCGCCGCCGTTCCTTCATCGAGCTTCTTCCCCGTCGCGTCATCACCGTGAGTTTTCTTTTTCTCCGGTCATGGCGAACTCGAGGAGTTCATATGCCACGGGAAACTCGCATTTGTTTCTTGTAGATTTATCCGCATATTAGTCCGTCGCCCAGCCTCAGTGCATCTAGTAGATCTCCTGTCTAGATTTTGCACTACACTGCCCTAGTTTTGTTTGCCACCGTATGAGCAGTTCAACCATATTTTTACTCTTGATTTCCTTTCTTTTTTACTGCTGCAGTAGATCTTGTGTAACCCTAGACCTTTGCGGAAGGTGTTTGTGATTGCCACCCGAATCACCTTCTCTGCTGAATCCGGCTAGTTTCATCCGGGATAATATTAGCCGAATCACTCTAGATCTGGTTCGATTATACCATTATCCGATTCATTTTGACTCGGCCCTATCCGACCTCTTGCAGGATTGATCCGGATATGGCGAAGCTTCCTCCCGGCAGATGGGAGGGTTCTGATGTGACCAAGGACGATCTGGAATGGCTATTAAGCACCCGGCGTATAACCTCTCAAGTTATATGCCGCAAACCGGGGAAGGAACTCGTCCCGGTTCCCGAACCTGGTGAACGTGTGGTGTTTCTAGCGCATTTTGAGCGCGGATTCGGATTGCCGGCGAGTGATTTCTTCCGGGCTTTCCTGGATTTCTTTGGCCTACAGCCTCATCACCTCCCGGCTAATGCCTTCGTTTCTCTATCGGCTTTTAGCTCCTTTTGCGAGGGCTATCTCGGTGTCTGGCCGACCGTCGATATTTGGGCAAAGTATTTCCACCTCCGCAAACATACTATTCCAGGCACTAAGCCGAAGCTGATGACTGCTTGCGGTCCGGTTAGCATCACGCCAAGGCAGGGATCCATCTTTCCCCGTATCACTGGCCTAGACACTGTCAAGAAGTGGCAAAGGTCTTTCCTTTATGTGAAGAGTGCAGAAGGCCATGACGCCCTTAATCTGCCCGAGTTCACGATCGAGCCACCCACAGCCGAATTGAACTTCGGATACAATCCGGCCGAGACTATTGTAGAACTTCAGACTGTACATGAAACTCTGGAGGACTTCGAAGAAGGGCCTGGCCTCGGATGATCTGCTCCGGACCTTCATCGGTCGCCGGGTCTGCCCTCTTCAAAGACGTGAACACAAGATATGCCACATGGGTGGTGTGCTAGATCCTACCCGGATCAGCAGGCATGACCTTAGCAAAGTCTCCATCAGGCGACGGGTAAACGCCATTGCCGCCACCGAGATGTCGGATAAATGGCGGTGGGGCGTAAAGCCGTTTTTCCGAGAGCGCCTTCCACCACAGGTTAGTTCGCCATTTTCCGAATCTAACCATATTTCGTCAAAATGGCATCGGCCTAATCCGGATTTGCCCCGACTTTTCTGTAGCTGTTTGATCGCCAACTTACCGAAGATGGAGACCTCTCCACCAAAGAATGGGGACCGGATCTCAGCCCGCCGCGCGAGGACGAAGAAGATCCGGATACGGATGATTATCTGCCTATCCCGCGCGCCAAGCCAGTCCGCAAGGGTAAGCAATCAACTATTCACAACATCTCCGACGAGGAAGATGATGATTGCAGGATCTTAGATCCCATCGACGCTATTCCGATTTCATGGTCACCACCTTGTGTTCCAGCCAAACAAGATGCTGAAGGGACATCTCGGAAACGCAGTGACGCGCCCGGATCTGATTCCCCTAAAGCCAAGAGAATAAAGAAGTCTGGCTCCAAGTTGAATCGCGTCAAGCCGATGCCTACCACCAAGGGGTAATACTGACTTAACTTCATTTGCTTTCTTCCTCTGTTAACCGAGTCATATCTATCCGAGTTAACTGTTTGCTTTGCTTTATGCAGTGATGTCCTCATCACCGCGCAGACTCATTCATCCATCTCTTCTCCCATTCCTCCGCTGGATACGGTCATGGAAACCCAGTCTCCTGATCGAACTGCCACCTCACCAATGCGTGTCACCACTGCCAATATTCCTCAGCCGACTCCCATTTCAAAGCCGGTTATTGACTTGGAGAGTGAGGAAACCTCGGCTCCAATCCGAGATTCAAGTTGGCCACGCCCTCTCAAGGAGCTGGAGAAGGAAAAGGCCAAGACATCGGCTACATCCTTGCCTAAGCCGGATCCTCGCCCTACTCCCGCAGCGCAAACCCTGCTGAATCAAGAGCAGCAGAAGAAGAAAAAGCAGAAGCAGCAACAGCAACAGCAAGTTTCCGAGAAGCAGCACAAGGAGCCACATCCGAAGCAGACTCCGGGTGCGTCACCGCAACCCAAGCCGACTCAAGGTGCCTCTGGCACACCTCCAACCACCTCGGATAAGCAGGTGGTTGCTAGCAAGAAGGTTTCTGCCGCCCCATCAGCGATTCGATTCGGCCAGTCCCTGTCGAATCCCCGCCCTCCGAGCAGCGATAAGCTCGAGTCCGCCAAGCAATTCATTGAAGCTTGGAATGATGCTGACCTCGCCAAAGATTTTTCTACTTCAGCGCCACATCCGGCTGGGCCTAGTCGGATGTTTCAATCATTACACTCTGTACAGACCTCGGTCACTGAAGCTAACCGGGTGTTTGAGGTAAATTTTTCCGAATCTTGCTTTTATTTCAACATGATCAAATAGTACTATACCCAGTCCCCGAGATTCGGGTCGAACGACTGATACTCCTCCGAGTAAGAAAGTCATTCGGCTTGAATCTCTAAAAAACTTATCATGAATGTTGCCGTAACCGAGGACACCGTGGGACTTCCAGTCCCCGAGTCTCTTTTCCAACTGATTCGGTTAATCTCGGGCCAGTCCCCGAGATTCTTTTGACGCCATTTGCCTGTTTTCTTTCAGGAAACCATGACCGCTCGCGGCAAGCTCTTTAAGCAGCTCGCCCATCAGCATCAGAAGCTCCAAACTTCCTTTGATGGGCTCTGTCTTGAAATGGACAAGAAAGAAGAAGAGCACAAGCGCGCTTTATCCGAGGAAAAATCAGAGGTGACTCGGCTCCAGCGAGAGCTTGACCGAGTTGAAAAAGTGAAGAACAAGGTTAAAGGAGAGCGGGATACGCTGAAGCGTGAAAAAGACACAATCCAGAAGGAGCGGGATACTTTCAAAGCCGGACTTGCGGAGCGGGCCAAACTGGACAAGCAAATTCAAACGAACATTGCCGAATCTGAAGCCGAAGTCAAAGCGGCTAAAGAAGAACTGAGTGCTCACAAAGCGGCCAGTGCGAAATGGCTTGCTGCACTTGCTAGCCTTAACGATGACATGGATCGTAAGTTCACCGAATCTCCTTTTTCTTTCTGCTCTTAACCAATACATATGCTTGTGTTCCTTCTCGCTGAACTCAGTATTAGCTTATTTGTTTGTAGGAGAGTTTACTAGCATCCGGCTTCAAGCCGCCAAGGCTGTGAGAAACGCCCGAGCTGAGAGAGCTAAATTAACCGAGGCTCCCCTACCAGAGACATGGGACATCGAAGATCATATTACAGCACTTAAGGCTCGGATTGCTCCTTTGAAGGATTCCCATATTGGTCTGCTCAATGCAAGTCTCAAGGCTCACCGAATCTTGTTTCCTGAAGCGCGGCAAGTTGTGCCTGTGGAGGAGCTGATCCGAGACCTGGATCAAGCAATGACCCGGTTACAGCAGTGGAGGTCTTCGTCCGCCCGCGCTGGTGCTGACGCAGCTTTGCTATTCATCATGTCCTGGTATGAGCTAATTGATCTTGCCAAAGTGCGCTCATTTCGCGAGGGTTCTCCGTGGGCTACAGACCCTACCCGGATTAAGATCCGTGAAGAAGCCGCCAACTTCATGGCCGAATTTGCACGCACCAAGCATCTTGATCTGGAGGCTCCGGTCTACTCGGATGGAGAAGAAACTGAAGAAGAGGAATCGGACGACGCCTCCGCTGAAGAATACGCCGATTCTGAGGGCGAGTCTGGTGATTCGGCTAACTCTGCCGAACACGCTCCTATCAAGATCCCAGCTTCTGACTCGGCTAAGAATACCGAAGCAACTCCGGCCCAGACTTCGGAGATACCAGCAACTGATTCGGCAGAGATTACTAAACAAGCTCAGCTGATCCGGATACCTCCGAATCTGCCCAGCCTTCAAGCTCTCCACGCAAGGTTACCCCTGAAGTTCCTCCATCTGAGCCCATCCTTGCAACCGAGCCCCTGCAACCGAATCTACTCCAACCGAAGCTCCTGTAACCGAGGCTCGCGCGCCCGAGGTTCCTTCAACCAAAGCTCCTGCCACCGAACCTGCTACAACCGAGTCTGCTGCTTCCTGAAGTAACTTAGTGAAAAAACGTTAAATCCCCGGTATGCCGGGAGCAGATGTAATAGACTATTTTAAGTTCTTTCGAGACTACTTTAAATTTGCTTAACATGATCCGGACGAGGTTTATGTTGGATCATTTTAAACCGAGTCCCCGAGTCTGTTTTCTTGTTTACTATTTTTGCCGAATCTCTGCTCTTGTCTACCTTTTAGGTGTTTGACAGTCGAGTCACAAGATAGGAATCATAGCATACAATACTTGAAACATGCGAGTTGTGGTTTAGAATCATTCAACATAAACGAAAAATAAATAACAGGGGTTAGTAAACGACATGTGCCGAATCGGTTTTGGACCGAGTCCCCGAGTCCATTTTCATGTTTCCCACATTCCTCATCTCTGCTCTTGACTACCATTTTGGTGTTTGTCAGTCGAGTCACGAGATCAACAACACAACATACATTACTTGAATTTTGGGACGAGGTTCAAAGCAATTCGGCACACGAACGGTATGGACAAAACAGTAATAAAAACATGCATGAGTACGAAGCAGTCCCCGAGTCCAGACTCGGATTGCTGCAATTTCATTTATGATAAACTGAAATACATACATTGCGCCCCTTAGGAGTAAAAGGGTCGAAGCAGAGCTACATTCCAAGGTCTCTTAGTTTCTTGTCCGGGTCTGTCCAGGCCATCCTTCCTTGGTTCCTGTGCATCTACAAGGTAGTACGAGTCATTGTGCATAGCCCTGCTCACAATGAAAGGTCCCTCCCATGGAGGTGACAACTTGTGTCGGCCTTTGCTGCGCTGCACCAGCCTTAGCACAAGATCACCCTCATGAAACACTCGAGGGCTGATCTTTCGACTATGATATCGTCGTAGATTCTGCTGGTATATTGCTGTCCGAGATAGAGCCAATTCTCTTGCTTCCTCTAGCAGATCCACTGCATCTTCCCGAGCCTCTTTTGCCTCGGTTTCAGTATACATTGCCACCCTTGGTGCATCATGTTCTATGTCTGTGGGTAGCACAGCTTCTGCCCCATAAACCAGAAAAAATGGCGTATAGCCAGTTGACCGATTCGGCGTGGTCCTTAGACCCCACAGTACTGATGGTATCTCGTCTATCCAGCATCCCGGAGTTTTCAGCAATGGTTCAATGAGACGAGCCTTGATGCCGGCCAACACCAGGGCATTTGATCTTTCCACTTGCCCATTAGACTCCGGATGTGCCACCGAGGCTATATCTAGCCGGATTCCCTTATTCATGCAGAACCGAGCAAACTCTCCGACAGCAAAGTTTGTGCCGTTATCCGAGATGATGCTATGAGGGTATCCGTATCTCAAAATAATTTCTTTCAGGAAAGTCACAGCCGAACGACCATCTACCTTCCGGATTGGTTTCACCTCTATCCACTTGGTGAACTTATCCACCATCACCAGCATATGTGTCATGTTGCCCCTAGCCGGCTTGAAATCTCCCACCATATCCAAACACCACACAGCAAATGGCCAAGTGATAGGAATTGTTTCAGTGCCGATGCGGGTAAGTGTGTCTGCTTGGCAAACCTTTGGCATCCTTCACATTTTCGGACTATGTCCTCTGCATCCGCGTGAGCAGTGGGCCAGTAAAATCCATGCCGGAATACTTTAGCCACCAGGGCTCTTGTACTGCAATGATGTCCACATTCACCCTGATGTATCTCAAGGAGCATCTCCTTGCCCTCGGCTGGCTCCACACAACGCTGTAGCACCTCGGTTGCACTCCTCTTGTATAACTCCTTGTTGATGATGGTGTAAGCCTTGGACCTCCTCTGCACTCGCCTAGCTTCGGTTTCATCATTTGGCAAACTCCCCTCCGACATGAACTTCATGATTTCTTCAGCCCATTCCGGTACTGGATGCAAAGGGAATAAGTGCTCATCTACTTCCACTGGTTCGGCCGCCATTATTTCTTCTATCAGCTTCTGCCCATTCCCTAAGATTCGGTTATCACCACCTTCTTCTCTGCTCCTCTTTCCTAAGATCCGGTTAGCAGTCCCCGGGTCTCGCCATGCAGTCCCCGGGTCTTCCCCAATGTACTCGACATCAACATTCATAGGGACAGCCTCAGATTCTTGCTTTGGGATAAAAATTGACTCGGAATCAGGCGAAGGTTTGATTGAAGGGACCCTTAGGTGATTCAAGGATATCCCGGGTGGAATTGCATCCCTAGACGACCCGAGTTTTGACAGGACATCAGCAGCTTCGTTCTCCAACCGAGGTATGTGCTTGTACTCGCAGCCTTCAAAAAATCCTGAAATTTTCTGGACATGAAACCGATATAGTGCCATATTGGCATCAAGAGCATCCCAATTTCCAGAAGATTGCTGCACAACTAAATCCGAATCACCAAAACATTCTATTCGGCGGATGCCGATGTCCCTGGCCACATTAAGCCCATGGATCAGTGCCTCGTACTCGGCCACATTGTTTGATGCTGAGAAATGAATCTGCAACACATATCGCAATTGATCTTGCTTCGGTGACGTGAGTACCACCCCAGCACCTAATCCGATTTTGGTTTTGGAGCCATCAAAGTGCAACTTCCAGTAATTGTAATCCGGCTTGGGTGGCTCATACTGCATTTCGGCCCAGTCACAAAGGAAATCTGGTAAAGCCTGAGACTTGATAGCATCCCTTCTCTCATAATGCGGGGTGTAAGGAGATACTTCTATTGCCCACTTGGCAACCCGGCCAGTCGCATCTTTGCACCCAATGATTTCCGCGATTGGAGCTTCACATACCACGGTAATCGGGTGTTCTTGGAAATAATGTTTCAACTTTTTGGCCGCCAGGTATACCCGTATGTCATCTTCTGGTAGTGGGATAATTTTGCTTTGAGGTTGAGATCACCTCACTTAAATAGTACACCGGTCTCTGCACGGATTTACCCTCCTCTTCTCGTTCTACCACTATGACCACACTCACGACCCGGTTAGTGGCCGCAATGTAAAGTAGCATTGGCTCATTCGGCAAAGGTGACGCCAGAATTGGTGCAGTGGACAACATCTTTTTTAATTCGTTGAAAGCCGAATCTGCCTGCGGGGTCCACGTGAACCCGGTGCTCTTTTTCATCAATTGATACAAGGGCAAGGCTTTTTCTCCTAGCCGACTCACAAACCGACTTAACGAGGCTAAACACCCTGTGAATTTTTGTACATCTTTTAGACATCTAGGCAATTTCATTCTTTCTATGGCTCGGATTTTAGCCGGATTCACCTCAATACCTCGGCTTGATACAAGGAAACCGAGCAACTTTCCAGCCGGGACACCAAAGGTGCATTTATCCGGATTCAATTTCAACCGATATTTTCTCAAGTTCACAAATGTTTCCTCGAGATCCTCGAGGAGAGTGTGTTTTTCTTTAGTTTTGATGACGATATCATCGACATACACCTGCACATTCTTGCCCATTTGGGAGTGTAAGCATTTCTGCATACATCTCTGATAAGTTGCACCGGCATTTCTCAAACCGAAACACATGACACGATAGCAATACGCCCCGTACGGGGTAATAAAAGCAGTCTTTATTTGATCTTTAGGGTTCAGTGGTATCTGGTGAAAACCAGAGTACGCATCAATAAAAGACAACAACTCACACCCGCAGTAGAATCGATCACTTGATCAATCCGAGGTAAAGGAAATGGATCCTTCGGGCACGCCTTGTTTAGGTTGGTGAAATCGATGCACATGCGCCACACCTTGACCACCGCTGGTTCGTCCTTCTTCTTCTCTACCAGAACCGGATTGGATATCCAGTCTGGATGCAACACCTCCATAATGAATCCGGCTGCAAGCAACTTAGCCAGCTCATCCAGCACCACTTTTCTTCGATCATCTGAGAGACGCCGAGTCGGTTGCCTCACCGGTTTTACATCCGGCCTGACAAATAAAGAGTGCTCTGCCAACTCCCTCGGAACACCAGGCAGGTCCTTAGCCGACCATGCAAAGATATCCCGATTCTCACGGAGGAAGTGACAGAGCGCGCTTTCCTATTTCTCATCCAGCCCGGCACCAATGATGGCCATGCGCTCCGGGTTCTCCGGGTCAATGGGGATCTTCTTTGTCTCCTTGGGCATCTCAAATGTTGCACCTCCATCCGGATTGGTCATAGCCAGCACACCGAGCTGAGCTGACTTCGCCATTGCCACCACCTCATGCATCTTGCTCTTCTCAGCTTGGATCACCAATGATTCGGCTAAGGTGGAACCGATTGTGGCACACTGTATGGCTTTTGTAATCTCCCGCAACAGTGATAATACCATTCGGGCCTGGCATCTTTATCTTGAGGTAGGCCACATGGGTGGATATCATGAACTTGGCTAACGCAGGCCGGCCAAGTAGAGCATGGTATGGGCTCTCCAAATCTACCACCTCGAACTCGAGACTTTCAAGCCGGTGATTGTCCTTGGTACCAAACAGCACATCTACCCAGATCTTACCCATTGGGGAACAAGACACCCCGGGTACTATACCATGGAAGGTACAACTGCTCTGCTGCAACTGATTCGGCGAAATACCCAACTTGACCATTGTGTCCCGATACATGATGTTTATGGCACTGCCATTGTCAATCAAGACTCGGCTAAACCTCACGTTAAGCTTGGGTCCTACCAAAGTCGGATCCACCACTAGTGCATAGTTTCCTGGACTTGGCATAATTCTGGGGTTATCAGCCCTGCTCCACGTGATCTCCTGCTCGGACCAATTCAGGTATTTTGGGACTGCTGGTATGACTGCATTCACCTCCTTCGCCCTTCGCAGCTGACTTTTCTTGTCAGTTGGCTCGGTCACAAAAACCACATAACTTTGATGAGCCTCCTTGTACTCATTACCGGGGTATCCACCTTGCCGACTTGGACCAGCACCATTGTCATTGCCTCCCATGTTTACCAGGTTAACCGGCTTTGTGGCTGCCGGTCTCGGAGCTCCTGCGTTCACCGGGATTGTATTGGCTCCGGTTAAAGGCATATTCGGCCTGAAATTCGGTCTAGGAGCACCTCTCTGAGGTGGTCCTCTCTGACCCTCCGCCTGAATGCGATGATGCCAGCTACAATTCCGAGTTGAATGATTGGCCGGCTTGCGTGGGTCTGTTGTGTGATAACAGCAAGGCCCGTCCAATCTTGCCTCAAAGGTTAGAGGAGGACTCGATCCATCCCACACCTTCTTTGGCCAGGCACCTTGATTCGGCCTCCAAGCTGGACCCTCAGTCTTTTGTCTCTGACCATCTCCTGCTCCAGGATGATCCATATTCACTGCAGCCACCTGATCTGAACCGTATCTATAATCCGGATCTCTTCTTTTGTAACCGAATTCATGTCGGTCATTGGGCCTCAATGGTCCTACTCGGTTATTAACCGGTTGCCTCCTGCTTGTTCCCACTGCATCCAATGCGGGCTGTGTCGGATCACCTAGAGCGTACGTATCTGCTATCCGGATCGTTTCCGCCAGTGTCTTGGGCATATCCCTCTGGAGCTTCTGCCAGAGCGGGGTGCCATGTCGGCAACCCTGCGCAAACCAAGAAATCGCCTGCTCCTCCACGACACCTTCGCAAGAGTTGCGAATGTTGCTCCACCGAGTTAAGAATTCTCGGTCTGTTTCCCGTTCTTCCTGCTTGCACGCAGCCAGGAGCTGAGGTCGGTTAGGCCTCTTGTAGGTGCTGGAGAAATTACTGTAAAATGCCTCCTCCAAGTCCATCCAAGAGTTGATACTACCCGGCGGTAAGTTGTTCAGCCAAATCCGGGCTGGCCCTTCCAACATGTGCGGGAGATACCGGACCGCCCATCGGCGATTGCCCCCCGCAATGTGCACTGACGATACATAGTCTATTAGCCAATCTTGTGGCTTTGTGTTGCCATTATATGGCTTTGTGCTTCGGCCAAGCTGAAATAACGGCACACTCGGTTCGTTCATGATCCGAGGTCCAAAACATGGAGGACCCGGTGGGCCTTGCTCTTCTAGCTTCTCGGACTGGTAAATTCTATCCAACTTGAGACGCTGATCATTCGGATCTAATGCCCGAGGTCCCAGTCTTGATGCAAGTGCATTATCATACGTCTGGTATCCGGCTCGCGCCATAGCCGAATTTCCGTCATCATAGCGGTAACCCGCCTGGCCACCACCTTGCTGTTGCGCTCGCACAATCACTTGCTGCCCAGGAGGACGAGGTGGTTGACCTCGGCCAGCCGAATTGCCCCTTCCAGCTCCCGGGTAACCTCGTCCACCACTGTTTCTACTTTGGCCACCTCTTCCTTGAGCGGCTAGCTGCTTGCCGGCATACTCAGCATCATAGGTCTGCAGCTGCTTGCTCTTACCCGAGTTCACGCTCTGGGCCCGGTCAACTCCGACGTGCGGGGATGACGCCTGCCCCTTGGATCTCTGGCTAACAGCCTTAACCGACACTACTACCCGAGAAACACCTGCATCCGGATTGGCTTTCCGGTAAGCCTCATTCTGCCGGTTACACACATCTACTAGCTCATTGACTCTCTCTGCCTGCTTCCGCCAGCGTCCCCGGTTAGTGTGCTCAACTCGGCTCGCGCTGCCGCTGCAGCCCTAAGATTCTTAGCCGGGGAGCTATACACCGGCTTGCCTGTGCCAGATCTATGACTAGTAGCCTTACTGGAGCTCGATCCTGCAGCTCTAGCTAACTCGTCATTGAGGTCCTTACCCCGGTTACGCAACTCGGCTTTTTGCGCGAGCGATGCACTACAGGAGTAAAACCCTCGGTGATACCATTGGCAGCATTGTACTCTCTCATATCTCTATCAAAGGCTTGCCTAGACTCCACCACTAACCGGGCTTCTTTTTGCAACCTCAGGCGCTCTGCCTCTAGCTGAGCTACAGTGAGCTCTACATTGCCCCAGGTGCCACTGGCCGAGATAACTTCTCCAGGACATCCTCTAAGGGAGCCTCCCTACTTGACATGCCAAGCGGGCCAACCGGATCTGGTCTCTCCTTTGGGAACTTAGCTGTCCGAGTCGGCTTGCCAACCGGATCAACTG
The DNA here is from genome assembly GCA_947311845.1 of Poa pratensis. NCBI lineage: Eukaryota > Viridiplantae > Streptophyta > Magnoliopsida > Poales > Poaceae > Poa > Poa pratensis. Next base: position 164,238,500 of record CAMZMU010000052.1, read on the forward strand.
GCGTGGCCAGCTCCTCGGGCATGCTTTTGCTGGCATCTCCTTTGCCAGCTGCTGCACTTGGCCCGGTCATCATCACCTCCACGCTACTCCCGGGGCGAGCGCTACGCCGTCCGAGAGCTGCGCGGAAAGAGGGAGGATCCTCAGCCACGAGCACCTGCGCCGGGTACTCGCGGACAGGCTCGGTGGCGACGTAGGTGACGAAGCTGCCGAGCGTCATGAGGAAACCGTCTGCGGGGAAGGGCTTGTTGGCGAAGCACCCCGCGTTGTCGCTGATGAAGTTGAACTCGCCGATCTTGCAAACGAGCCCAGAGAGGACCCGCTCGCCGGAGCCAGCGACGGTGCCCGTCCGGAAGGAAACCCCAGCCAACGCCACTGCTTGCCCCACGGTGGGCGCCAACTGTCGTGGTGGTGTCACGGCAGATGCCATAGGATGGCTTAAGTTGTGGGCTCGCTAGGACGTTGGGGGATCCGGGGAGGGTTTGCGCGCTCACGAAGCACGCATGGAGAACAACCAAGAACTCGCAAGAACAAACAAGAACAAGCAGAACCAAGAAGAAGCAAAGAACACCACGATGTACCCTGCTTCGGGGCCCTCTTGTGGAGGTAACACCCCTACTGCAGCACTAGCCTACTCTCTTTATATCTCAAGTGGTTACAAGTACAGAGTGCTCCTTGAGCTGTATGAAGAACAATGGTGAGAGCTCTAGGAGAAGATGAGGCTTGGGGAAATGAGCTCTCGCGCCCCTCTCGCCTGTTTCTCGCCTCCTCTCTCTGGAGGATTTGGTAGCTTACTTATACACTAACCGAATTACCATTTTGCCCCTGGCTGGAAGTGATAATGGCATGGACAAGAGGAACAGGACAAGCCTCTGCCCCCTGTCAACCCAACGGCCGGACTGTCAGGCCCAGCAGGCCTATCTTGCCACTTTGGGCAATGGCAGGTGTAGCCCACCGGGTCTCGGTCATATCCTCTTTCCCGAATTGGCCGGGTCAGCTCCTAGGTTGCTGCGCTCCCAGGAATCCCGTGACCTGACCTGGCCGTCAAGTCCCTAGCAGGCCTATCTTGCCACTTTGGGCAATGGCAGCCGTAGCCCCCGGGTCTCGGTCGTATCCTCTTTCCCGAATTGGCCAAGTCAGCGCCTAGGGCCTTGCGACCCGGAAAACCTGCGACTTGACCCGGCTGTCTTCTCAGCCTCTGGCAGGAGACACCCGTGAACCTTTCTGACATTACTTGGCCCTTGTGCAATATCCGGATTACCTTATCCGGGTCCTTCCTGACCAACCCGGCTAACTTAACCGGTTTCCTTCCTCTGATTCGGTTAAGCTTTACCGGATCCTCTCTGGCATCTTCCTCTGATTCGGTTAAGCTTTACCGGATCCTCCTGGCATCTTCCTCTGATTCGGTTAAGTACTAACCGACTCTCACGAGAGCTCCGGCCCAAGTGACCCGGCTATATATTGATCCGGCTAGCTCTTTGCAACACTTAACACCACATCTTTGCCCTACCCGGGGGCAGCCCCCCGACAGTTTGGGAAAATATTTTTAACCTAAAAATGAGTTGTGAAAACCCTCTTAGGATTCTTTTTACTCCTTATCTGGTTACCCTCTAATCTCGGAGCAATCTTACCTCGATTTGAGTTTAAAGCTCTACTCCTCGTCTGTTACTTCAAAATTAGGAGAAACGGGGTTGGGTTTGACCTTTAGTATTATGTGTCACGTTGCTCCCGCTGCGTTGCAATCCGAAATCAACTCAGATGTTTGAACACTGTTACCCAATGGAGGAGTAAGTGAGTATCCATAGTATTGTTGGGTTTTAACCCAAGGACTTGAACAGAAGGTCCCGGATTGTGCCGGATAGTGTGAGCTGAATCACGTGGTTTCTTAACCATTTGAATCTCACGCTAGAGGTACATGATGCTGATCTTTGACCCAAGTTCTATCTTGTTGGTCCCTTGTTCGTTGTTACACAAAGTATTATCGTCCCTAGTCTGTGTACTTGAGTAGACGCTAATGCTATTGTCCCGACCATTCGGAGATAGATACTAACTGTGTCTTTGTCAATTCTCGAGAATGGCTTGAGGAGGCCGTGGTAACAACAACAATGATGAGGACCCGCCGCCACCCCCTTCGATGGCGCAAGTCTTGATGGCCATCGAGGAGAACCGCGGGCGCAATGAGCGGTTGCTGGAGCAGTTGGTGCAGCAGAATGCACAGAGGAATGGCTGCAACACTCTCACTGAGTTCCTGCGCTCGCAGCCACCACCTTCTCTGATGCTAAGGAGCCACTGGACGCTGATGACTGGCTTCGCGCTCTGGAGCACCAGTTCGGCGCGCTGCATGTCCCAGTGGCCGAGCAAGTCAACTTCGCCACCTACCTCCTGACTGCTGCTGCTGCTGGCTGTTGGTGGGAGAGTCATGTGGCACTGTTCGCGCCAGGCCATGTTTTCACTTGGGCAGAGTTCCGCACAGCCTTTCGTGCAGAGTACATACCTCAGTCAATAATGGATTTGAAGAGGAGGGAGTTCCTGGATCTGCACCAGGGTAATATGGATCTCCGAGCGTATGGGTGCAAATTCAACCATCTCTCTCGTTACGCCCCACGGGACGTGACCAATGATGCTGACAAGCAAGAGTTGTTCCGCAAGGGGCTTGCGCCGAGGCTCCGCTATGAGTTGCTGCCCTTCAAGTTTCAGAACTACCAGGAGCTGTTCAACCAGGCTCTTACTCTTGAGCAAGGAAGGAAGGAATTTGAGGCTTCCAAGAGGCCAGCCAAGGGGACCGCCAGAGTTCCTCGGGTTCTGAGAACAAGAAGCGCAGGGTTTTCGTTCCTACAGCGCTGTGCCGCGTGCTCCATTCATGCCGAGGGCCGCGGGATACAGGCCACCACCGCCGCGCCCCACTACTTCGACACCTGGGGCGGACGGAAGTGGGTATCGCCCTCAGCTATCTGTCCCTCCTGGAAACACTTGCTACAGCTGTGGCCAGGCTGGCCACTACTCCAGGGAGTGCCCCCAAAAGGCACCTGTCTCGGCAACACCTGCACGAGCCCCCGCCCCTCCAGCTGGCAAAGCGGGCCCTATCGTGCGTGGTCGTCTGAACCATGTCTCTACTGAAGAAGCTGAAGAGGACCCCGGCGTCCTTATGGGTGAGTTACGAATCAACGACAACCCAGCTACAGTTTTGTTTGACTCTGAGCATCGCATTCATTCATTTCTATAGCATTTGCAAAAGACCACAACATACCGTTTGAGAAGATGAGCCGTCCCTTGATGATCTCCACGCCTGGTTCCAAATGGCAAACCAATGGGGTTACTCCTGAGGTCCATATTAATATAGGTTACTCGTCCTTTCCCTTTGCGCTGGTAGCTCTAAGGTCAAAAGGCATTGATGTCATACTGGGCATGAACTGGCTAGCCAAATACCGGGCTAATCTCGACTGTGCTGCCAAGACCATTACCGTGACCACATCTTTCGGTGACACTGTTGAGTATTGGTCTGCACTCTCAAGACCTCCATCTTCAGTCATACCCAACTCACCGGAGATCCTTCTTTGCTTTATGGAAGGCGAATCCCTTCCTGAAATCCAGGACATACACGTGGTGTGTGACTTCCCGGATGTGTTCCCGAAGAATTACCTGGCATGCCACCTGATCGAAGTGTGGAGTTTGTCATAGATCTACTTCCCGTACGCTCTGCTCCAATCCAAGAAGCCCTACCGTATGCCAGTGGAAGAGTTGGCTCTGTTGAAAGATCAAATTGATCAGCTATTAGCAAAAGAGTTTATTCAGCCTAGCGTTACACCTTGGGTTGTCCGTACTCTTCGTCAAGAGAGGGATACTAACCGTTCCTCGTTTGGTTTCTGATTATAGCCGTTGAATGCGTGACAATCAAGAATAATTATCCTATCCTCGCATCATGAATCTGTTGGATCAGTTAGCTGGTGCAACAGTATCTCCAAGATGGATCTGAGGTCAGATACCATCAGATCAAGATCAGAAAGAGATATCCCAAAGACGGCATTTGTTACCAGCTATGGCTCATATGAGTATACCGTCAAGTCCTTTGGTCTCACCAATGCTCCAGCTACTTTCATGAGGGCTCATGAACTCCATCTTCATGGATTATCTTGACAAGTTTGTCGTCATTTTTATGCGATGACATCCTGCGACTATTCAAAAACACAAGAGACATGCTGAGCATCTTCGGTTGGTTCTGACACGACTGCGAGAACACCGCCTCTATGCCAAGTTCTCCAAGTGTGAGTTGGTTTGGATAATCTTGTCTTCCTTGGGTCTGTGATATCCGCTAATGGTGTGGTTGTCATTCCCGACAAGATTCAATCCATTCTGGATTGGAAAACTCCATGTCAGTCAAGGACCATCCGAGCTTTCTCGATTGGCGGGCTACTACCGTCGATTCATCGAAGGTTCTCCAAGATAGCCAAGGCTCTGACTGACCTTCTCAAGAAGGACAGGAAGTTCGTATGGATGGCCGAAGCTGAAGAGAGCTTCAAAACACTGAAAGCCAAAACTCCCACGTCCGCTCCTGTGCTGTCCTGCCGGACACAAGCAAGGAATTTTGTCGTCTTCTGTGACGCCTCTCTGCAAGGCATGCTGGTTGTGTAACTAAGCAAGATGGCCATGTGGTGGCATATGCTTTCTCGCCAACAGAGCCGCATGAGCACAATTACCCTACTCATGATCTAGAGCTTGCGCGGTTGTTTATAGCTCTGAAGCAGTGGAGACCATACCATGTTTGGTAACCGTTGCGAGATTTTCTCGGATCATAAGAGTCTGAAGTACCTCTTCACCCTCAGCGATTAAATCTCAGGCAAAGGCTTGGTTTGAGTTTAATCACGGACTAATAATGTAGTCTGAACTATCAACCCGGCAAAGCAAACGTCGTGGCTGCGCGCTAAGTCGGAAGTCCTATTGCAACAATCTGATGATTGAGCAGGCCCAACCTACCCTCCATGAAGAGTTTTCGCCACTTTGAACCTGGAAATTGTTCCCTCCCGGCTACCTTGCAAATCTGGAGATCAAATCTACCCTTGTAGACCAGATTAAGGATGCTCAGAAGCTGGATGAAGGTATCCTGATCAAGAAGAACATTGCTAGTGCAAGGCCAAGTGTTTCACGGAAGATGAGTCCGGAGTTGTGTATTTTGGTGACCGCTTGGTGGTACCAAAGAACTAGGAATTTGAGGGAGCTCACTTACAAGAAGCCCATGAGTCACCTCTCCTATTCATCCCGGTAGTACCAAAATGTACCAAGACCTTCGACCACAACTCTGGTGGACTCGGATGAAACGGGAAATCGCCAAGTATGTTGCTGAATGCGACCACCTGTCGACGGAAAGGTTGAACATCAAAGGCCTGCCGGCACTCTTCGCCCTATTGCAGTTCCCGAGTGAAATGGGTGAAATCGTATGGACTTCATCACCGGGTTTCCCAAATCTCAAAAGGGCAACAATGCAATCGGGAATCATTGATCGACTGCCAAGGTTTGCTCACATTACCTACCAGTCCGTGATGATATACGGGCGAGTCAACTATGCTGACTTATATTTGGCTCGTAATGTTCCATTTGCATGGGGTCCCTCTGAGGATCATCGGACCGTGGAAGTATCTTCGTATCCAAGTTTATGGCAGAGTTTCCAAACTGCTATGGGTCCCTCCTCAATTTCAGTACCGCCTACCATCCTCAAACTGATGGTCAGACCGAGAGAGAGAACCAAGACTGGAGGACATGCACAGGGCATTGTGATCTCCATTGGCAAGGGTTGGAGAAGTAATCTTCCCTTCGCAGAGTTCTCCTAATACAAAGTTTATCAAGCTAGTCTGGGTATGGCCCCATTCGAGGCTCTATATGAAGAAAATGCCGAACTCCGCTAAATTGGTCCGAGACCGGAGAGAGTGGCACTATTTGGTCCTGATGTTATCAATGAAGCTGAGGAGAAAGTTAGAATCATAGAGAGAATTTGAAGATGCCCAGTCTTGGCAGAAGAGTTACTATGACAATCAATCATCAGGAGTTCACTATGAAATCGGTGATAAAGCTTACCTCCGTGTCTCTCCCCTTCGAGGCGTGCGCCGCTTCGGAATCAAGGAAAATTGCCCCTCGCTACGTTGCCCTTTCACTGTTCTGGCCAAACGGGGACATCTTTCTTATCAATTGGAGCTACCAGCAACTTCCCAGATGTTGCATGATGTGTTTCATGTATCCCAACTCCGTCGTTGTTTCAAGGATCCTATTCATGGAGTCAATAATGAGGAGCTGGATATCCAGGAGGATCTCACTTAATCGCGAGCACCTATTCGTGTCCTGGATGAAGCAGAAAGGAAGGACCTCGTAACAAGACCACAAGTTCCTAAAAATTCAGTGGTCTCACCATTCCGAAGAAAGAAGCAACCTGGAAAAGGGAGTCTAGTCTTCGTGAGGAGTATCCCGACTTCTTTCTGCAATCTTAGAATCTCGGGGGCGAGATTCCTGTAAGGAGGGTAGAATTGTAACAGCCCACCTTGGTATTGTAAAATTTGAAAACAATTTTTCACTTTTGCATCTCATTCATGCATCATAGCCTTATTTTTTTTAGTGTTTCAAGTTGAACCAAAGTGATGAAAACACATTAAAACAAATGAAAACAAGGGCCACCAACTAAATTCAATCCTTGCAATTCAAATGTGTTTGTTTTTGACAAACACAAATACAAATGCTAATCCAAAATTTGTCAGGAAGTTCCAAGAGTTCAGAAATATTATTTTGAACTGCTCTGAAAATTCTAAAGTATATAAATTGGTAATTAAGGAAAATGCCATATTCAAACCAATGCACAAAAGTTGCTCAAAAGATTTTATTTTGGGACCCAATTTTTGTGGAGCCTCTACATGATATGGAGGCTGCCCAAATATTCATAATATTTTGGAATGAGTTAAGTGCCCAATTAAATCCCAAAGAGCTACTGGTTTTAAAGGAAAAGAAAGAAACAGAAAAGGACTCGAGTGTAAATGGAAAAAGAAGTGCGAGGGGGTTTTTGTAAAATGGGCGCCGTCACTCTCCTCCCCCGACACGGACGCGCCGATGCCGGCGAGCGAGGAGCCCCCCCCCCACGACGCTCTGCCGCGCCTCGCTGGACCCCCCTGCTCCCTCTCCCCTGCGAGGAGATAAAGGGCCACGAGGTCGCTCACATCGCTCCTCCTGCCCCAGATATTTTCCCTCTTCTCCTTCTTTTTCTTCCTCCACGAGCTCCCGCCAAACCGCCATGGCCGTCGAGCTCACCTCCGTCGATTGAGAGCGCCTAGAGAAGATCGAGGACCCCAACCGCTCCGCCTCTTCCCCCTCTACGTCCTCGTCGACGCACGCTTGCGGGAAGTCCGTGTACCGCGCGAATCGAGCTGTTCCTCACCGTCACCAACTGGAGCTCCGCCACGACATCACCGCCGTCTCCGACCCCCTCCTTCCTCGCCGAGCCTGCACACGCGTCAAGGGTGAGATTGCGCTACTTCCCGTGCTCCCCATGCGTCAATGCGTTACCGTAGCTATTCTAGGACGGAGCTCGCCGGCGTTCACCACGGTCACCGTCGAACTCATCGCTCCGGCGACCAATAGGTAGCAGCGCCGCCGTAGTCTTGCTCGCCAGTGCCCTGCTAGTCCGAGACAAGCACCCCTTAGCACGCACCCTGAGCCGTAGGGCGTCGCGTATCCTCTTCGCCGCCGGCGGTCACCGCCGTGCGCGTGCGTCGGTCGTGGCCACGCCACGGTCAAACCTTTGTGGGCCACGCGCTGGCATGGCTGCCTCCGAGGTAGATGGCCCACTGGCAGTGGATGTGGGTAGCCTGGCGCGGTGAAAAACGGTTCGGTTAATTCTCTGGAGAAATAAAAGAAAAAAGCAGGGAAATTGTTTAAATCTGTAAATCCATAACTTATTCAATATTTGTCCAAAAATTACAAATAAATACCTAAATGTTCAGATAATAAATGGTGTCTATTGGCACAATTACACATATCCAACTAAATTAGTTTAGTTGCTGTTTATATAAAAAAATTAAAATGGCAGGAAAGAAATCCTTTTTGGAAAATCCATAACTTATTAAATTTAGATCAGAAAATTAAGTTTGAGATATGCCAAAAGTTCAGCAACTAATGACCTCATGTTGCACCTTATTTCCAAACATGGATGCTTAAATTTTCATGTTGCTAAAAATACTATTAAAAATGGCAGCACTAAACCAAATATGAAATGCAATAATTTATATCGTTTAATCAGAAAAAGGTGTTTAATATATCAAAAGCTCAGAATATTATGGACCATCCATTAACATCATTTCCATGCTGTTTGAACACATTTGTATACTGCACCCTTGTTAGGAAGTAGGGAAAACATTAAATTAAATATGGGGCTTATCTCCTCTTGTCGAAATAATTATTTTGCACCCCATTTAACTTGTTAGTTAAAATTCAGTGCATTAAAACGTCATGCATCATGTGTATGTGCATTATACCTGTTCGCTGTGTGGTTATTGATTGTTGTCTTTCGGTTTTTTACGTATCGATAGACAAGCGTCGGGGTGCCACCGCAATACCCTGACGAAACCGTATTATCAGCCCCTGAACAAGGCAAGCGTAATCCCCCCCCCTTTGATCATGCCTCCTATATTTCCGAATTATTTTCCCCACTATAATATTGCATTCGGTTCCAAATGTATTTTGCTTGGATTAGAGTATCCTACTAGCTGCAT